>CM067312.1:13040016-13107516 GCA_034231615.1 Meghimatium bilineatum | reverse complement strand
TTAAAGCAGTACATATTGGTGTTGTGTTGGTTACTAAACACAATAACAAAAAGAAATCTACGCCTGTTTGGTCATATAAAGAGACATAACTGTTTAGAAAGACAAATAATGGAGGGAAGAGTACCTGGGAAGAGGAGAATGGGCAGACCAAGAAGACGATGGACTGACGACATTAAAGATAACATGAATACATCGCTAGAAAATGCAAGCCACATCGCCCAAGACAAGGAGAGAGGTTCAGAGAGTTCATTGGGAAGACAACATTCTGGAAGGAATACGTCACATGACATATTGGTGTCCCCAATTATAAAACTTCCATGCACGTTTTGTTTCAGCTTGTGTTGAGTTCTGTTCTCAAACTAATAAGGTTTCTTTTTTTTTCTTTTTCTTCTAATCTCGTTGATAGCGTCGTCTTTTTTCTGTATTTGAGTTGAGTTCCATTCTTTATACATGAATCTTTTTTTATAATGGACTTAATTTCTAAAAATGATACTGTGTTTTAAAAAACTATGGATTTTCTTTGGCAATAATTGCACGCACGTTCATTTAATTCTTCCATACTAAGGTCAGACATAGATAAAAGCCAACACGGTTCGATATAACTTCCATAGACTCTGGGCTTACGGTGAAAGTGTCGTGCCTCGTAACAATCAAACAAACCTATCTCATTTTCTCCAGCTTAAATAGCAGTGATTAATTCAGCTTTTAATATCATCAGACTGACCTTAGGCTATCTAATTTTATAATACTTCGAATGAGAAAATCTCTAAAAACTGAATACCCTATTTATAAACGATAATGTAATACACTAACAAAATCGACAAACATGAATATAACTACCCGATCAGTCATACAATCAAGAGCAATAATCCATTAGTTGCTTCTAGTCAAGCAACGTATGTTTCTAATCTCCAGCCCTCCATAATTCATTACCCCCGCTGCACGAAAAGCGCAGAAGCGTTGGTACAAAAAAGGGATACTTTTTTGAAAAAAATTATGGAATCCAGGACACATTTTTCCTTATGTGAGAGGACCGTCATTTTGTTAATACATTATTAACTACACTTATTAATGTGGATTACTTCAAACATTCAATTTTGTTGTTTGTAGCTCGCATGCTTCCATCGTCCATTTAAATCTAATGCAACTTAAAAATAATTTAGGATTCTAATATTGAAAAATAGAACTAGGGACTTATAAAGATTTGGCATAGATTTTAAGACAATTAAAATTACTGATTACATCACAGAGATTACGAACACAGAATAAATGTTGAGCCCTGTGGTAAAATTCATCTCTAACGAAATAAACAAACTCCAGCTTAACAATGTTAAATAGGATTAATGAGATCAAATGCTTAGAATAATTTAAGTAGGAAATTACATGTAATGAATAATAATAAGGAAAAATGTATCTGGATTATTACCTGTCTTAAGACACACGACTCACAAGCTGACATGCCGGTTCTATTAAAGATCATTCTCTACAGGTCGCGTGTTTTGAACGTGCTTCAAAGTTTGCAATGCAATTGAGCATGCCGCCCAGTTCCGGGAAAATCCGGATATCCTGCTAGGAAAGCGGTGTCAATGGTGCGTTAATATGGCTTTCCTGAACATTTGAATTGGACAGATGAACTCCAACAAGGAATGTCAGAAGAATAGCCAAATGTTAAATTAATCCAGAGACAAGAAGACCATTGAACATGATTCAAGCATGTATTTGTTGTTTTGCTTTGATTGTCGAGGTAGTGTCTCATTGTAGTGTCTTTAGAACACATAAATAACATTTAGAGTTACAGCATTCCTACAGTATATTACCCATATCATAATGGGTCTCCACGTCAGCTGTGTTTTGCAATGAATGTCAATGAACGTTTCAGCACATTCCCTTAGGGAGCTGTCCATACATTTCAGCAATAATTTGTAGAAAATTTTAAACCAATTTAAACCCCCCCCCCAACTCATTGTTAACATCTTGTCACTAATTCAGGAACCCCCTCCTTTACTTCATTCATCATCAAGTGCCATGCCGGCTGGCGTAGGCGGTCATGGCTCTCCACAGCTCTCTGTCCACAGTATTATGTATCACAGTATTATGTATTATGTATTGTTTTCTTGCCGTGCCAGGTTGTCAAACTGTCTAATATTTTCTCATGTTGTCGCCCTCTGTCTCTGTTGCCTTCAATTTTGCGTGTTGTGACTATGTTCTCCAAACCTGCCTGTCTCACGAAGTGGCCAAAAAAAAAAAAGATTGTCTTTTTCTTATATTGTTGATTAAGGTCCGTTTCGCATTTAACTCTTTCAACACCTCTATATTCGTTTTCCTGGCAGTCTATGGTATTCTCAGCATTCTTCTGTAGAACCACATCTCTGTTGCCTCTAATTTCCCACTTTCCAGTTTGTTTATTGTCCAAGACACGCATCCATATGTTAGTATAGGGATTATATAGTACTGCAGAACTCTCTTTTTCACCTCTAATGACATGGTCATATTACACAGTATATTTTCCATTTTTCTGAATGTTGTTTTTGCCTGTCCTATTCTGCATCTTATTATTTCAACTCCAAAGTCATCTAAAGCTGCTAATTCTTCTAATGTGATATTGTCTGGACCCTATTCCCCTACTTAATTATGTTAAAAATCCCCCACCCTATTCATGCGTGTTACTGTCTTCCTGTGTTACTTCCACCAACGACGTTCCCTGAAAGATATGATTTGAGAGGCTTACATGTCGAAATCTAAACCGTACACATTATAAATTTTACTCATGAATAAGGCCGAACATATGTCTTTAGTAAGGTGGTATGCCTTCAAAAAGATAGACAAACAATATTTCTGTCGTTTTTGTAGAATTTTAAATTTATATTTTGTGACAAAATCAATATGTAATAATAAGATCATTAACACGTTTGGGCCTGGAGGGTCACATTGCACATATCAGCACATAAAGCTCTCAAGCAGCTCTATCGTCAGCCAAATGGAAGAGTCTAGAAAAATCATACACTGACCATTCTTTAATGTTATTAATCCAGAAAGTCTTCGTGAGTGTAATCGTTGTCACACTGTTTGAAAAATGGCAGCCAATATCAAGCGGTCTAAACGAGGTGGCTCAAAAAGGAAAAGTCACCGGGCGGGTGCTAGAAGAACGAGATCGAAAACAGCTAGGCTAGGAATTAAAAACGTGCGTGTGCTGTTTTGGAATGTGGCCAGTGTACACAAGCGTAGAACAGAGCTAGAAAAGATGTGTTATGAGGCTGACGTCATTGCATTGCAAGAAACACAGCTAGGTGAAAGTGGTAATATCAGGATAGCCGGATTTCAGTGTTTCTATAACAGGCGACATCTTGGACAGGCAATCTTAGTACGCGAGGGTTTTAGTGTATGCGAGGTTGATATGTCCAAGTGGGATAGTAACAATATCCAGTTACAGGCAGTGAGGGTCCAGAGGGTCCAGCACCCAATCATGATTGTAAATGTGTATGCCTGCAACACGAGCATTGATCTTCAGGGTTGGAAGATCCTAGGGGAGATAATGGAACAGGAAAAGCAGATCCTCTTTTGTGGTGACTTCAATGCGAAAGGTACATCATGGGGCAATAGTGATTCGAACAAACAGGGAAGAGAACTTGAGGAGGCCCTGACAGATACGGACCTGGTGTGCCTTAACGATGGCCGTATAACACGGATGGCAAGCAGGGATGGTGATGATGATAGCGCTATCGACCTGGCATTGGTGTCATCAGCTGCTGTGGCTATCTGCAAATGGGACGTGCTGGGGCATCATGGCAGTGACCACCTCCCATGTGTTGTTCTCTTAAAAAATGACAAAAGTAAGCAGATAAGGCCAAAGGTAAGATCCTTTAAATATGATCGAAGAGGAGTGGATGTTGTGAGCAGAATTCGACAAGACAAACGTAAGGCTCAAGTAGTGGGAAATCTGGTGTGGGATAGGCCCTCCTGGTGGAACGAAGAGGTTCAAAGGGCATGGGGCGAGAAACGGAAAGCAGTATCACTATGGCAAAGGGCACGGAAACGTGTTGCGGTTCAGCCCATGGAGGTCGCACAATGGAAACGGAAGAAAGATATCTTAGTCCAAACATTCAAAGATATTGCAAAGTCTGCAAAGGCGTCAAAATGGGACGAATTTTGCAAAGAGATAACATGCGAAAAGTCACTAAAATTGTTCTGGCGGTTACACAAATCCATGAATGGTCTCACAAGACGCGTGACTATTGCCGATTTCCAGAGCGACGATACCGTCTGGCAGAAGACGGACGAGACAAAAGGTGCGGCATTGCTGGCACACTACACCGCACAAATTGGTCAGAGAAATGTGGAGGCATATCAAGAAATCAGGAAAACGCTCACAGACACGTGTAAGAACTTGAGCATGGAAAACCATATGCTAATCACAGTTGAAGAAATCAGGAAGGCACTGAAAAGTACAAAAAATACAGCACCAGGGCCAGATGGCATTAGATACGATGACATTAGTCGAAGAACGGATGAGGAGTTGGGAGAGTTGGCGGACATGTTCAATAATAGCCTTCTAAAGGGCACAGTGAAAGAAGACTGGTTGCACAGCTATTTAGTTCCACTACCCAAACCTGGGAAGGACCACACCAGGATACATGGCTACAGAATAATAACTATGCAGAATACGATTGGCAAGCTTTTGGAAAAAATTGTGGCCCGGAAGGTATCGTGTTATCTTGAAAGAAATAAGTGTTTACCAACATTGTTAGGAGGATATCGTCCAGGAAAGAAGACATGGCAAAATGCAGCCATATTTGCGCAGGATGTTTTTGAGGGGTTCGATTCGCGCATGGAGACATGTGCGGTCGCAATAGACCTTGAGGATGCGTACAATAGGGTGTCCTTGGATATCTTGATGCACCAGCTGTTAAATCTTGCAGTTAATCCTTTTGTCGTGCGTTGGGTTGGCGCCGCCCTGATGCACAGGGTTGTAGTTCTTAAGTGTGGTAACTGGATATCTACACCAACGGTTATTAGCCCTGGCCTGCCACAGGGATCGCCTCTATCTCCTGTACTTTTCAATGTATACACAGTACATATCGCTGGCAATCAAATCACAGGTGTTGGCAGAACGATGTCATATGCCGATGATATCCTGGTGTATAGACAGGGCAGAAATCGAGAAGAGTGCGTCGTGGAACTACAGAAGGAGCTGGACAGACTGACAAATTGGTGTCGAGATACGGGAGCAGTGGTTAATCCGTCTAAGGCATTCGTGACGTGGTTTTCCTTGAACAATCACATGGTAAAGACACCCATGCCACAAGTTTCGTTGTCCGGGAAAAGTTTAGAAAGAACTAGCACAATGAGATATCTGGGTGTGTTTTTTGACAGAAGCCTGAGTTTCAGGGAACATGTTGACCACATTATCATAAGGGCAGGCAAAGGCTTAGCAGCAATGAAGGTTATGGCTGCTGCGCAATGTGAGCAAAGATTGTTATTTCTTTTGTACCAGGGTTTGGTAGTGGCTGTGGTGGAATATGCACTGGCAATTCTGACTCTTAGCCAAACTCAGATCGAAAGACTGGATAGAGTCCAGAATGCAGCAATGCGTATCATTCTGGGATGCACAAGAGACACATCGACAAGAGCTATGCGATACCTACTTGACTGCCCAACAGCTGAGCATAGATTACAGTATTGCCGTGCACGGGCGTACCTTCAAATATATGCAGATAAGGAACACCCGTTGCATTCCGAAATGCAGAAAGTTAAAGGCAGCAGACTCAAGAGAGGAAGGTCGTGGATGGGACGTGCTGAAGATGTAATACAAAGCGTGTGCCGATTACAGGATGTGGCAGTTGGTGCGGAATGGATAGGTCTACCCACATATTTCGAAACTTGTTTGAGAGTAGTAATATCACTTAGCAGGGAATGCAGAGAATGGTGTCCCACAGCTGTGGAGAAAGAAGTGCAGGCTTTAATCAGTGAGAATACCAAAGAGGGGGATGTGATTATATACACTGATGGATCTGTAATTAGGCATGTTCGCAGTGCTTGGGCCTTTACAGCTCAGTGCGCAGGTAAAACGATCAAGGAGGAAAGTGGTGCCTTTGCGGTCACTACGAGTAGTATGACCATGGAGACTATGGCGGTGACCAAGGCATTTGAGTGGCTACGCACACAGAAAGTAATGCAGGTCTGCATCTTGAGTGACTCTATGAGTATGATTAAGAAGGTACAAGTGGGTCTCGTTCGCGAACAGTGGATTGAGGCCTTGAGAAATGCGAGCTTGAAGGCGGTTACATTTATTTTCGTGCCGGGACATGTGGGCGTTCGAGGCAATGAAAGAGCGGATCAACTGGCATCGTGTGCGATTGTGGCAAAGGGCGATGGGGCAATGGATCGCGCTGACGTTTTGAACTCCTTAAGAGATATAACACGCGAGAGTGAGACGAATGTGGATGATGATTCCTTTTCAATGGCTAGGATTAAAGATCAGGGATTGAGATGCGGTGTTGCTAGAGGTGAACATTTTGGAGGGCGCAGAAGAATGATGGTCAACCAGCATAGGACCGGTACTGTCAGCAGAAGTGTGATGGCGGATACACTCAAGGAGAGATCGGAGCAACTATGGATGTGTCCAGTTTGCAGTGATGATGATCCGACGACTAACTAACTAACTAATCCAGAATGTTCTCTGTCTTCCTTCCCTCTTGACTGTTCATTGGAAAATAATTTTTGAAAACGAGTCGTGTCTCGATAGATGTCCAAACCAAGCACGTTTACACCATTTCATCACTGCCAAAACTGGTTATTGATAACCTGCAAGTTTGTTTATTTGTTTCCGGAAAAATATATTTGTCTTTTGTTCTATATAGGTGATTCATAACAAATATATGTAGCACTTGTTTTCAGATGTCTGAATCCTTCTTTCTTTGTGTACAATGCGTGTTCAATGGAAAATCAATGTAGGATGGTGTTTGATTAATCCGCCTTTTTCTGGCCTGCTTTTTATTACTCCAATGTTATGTTTGAATTTCCTGGTGCGAAAGGGAGAGGCGGGTGGAGGTTGAATACCTAAAACCTGCCACTTTATCTATGGATTTGCAAATGAATGTAGTTCTTCTCGTGGAACTTTGTGCACTTCTATCCGATTGCTTACCGCTGGTGAGTTGTCAGGACCCGAAAAAGGAGTAAAGAATAGCAACACTATTTACCTTCCGTACATGTCGTAAGTGGCGACTAAGGAGATTGAAGTCGGATGTGTCAGGTCAAAAGGTTCAAATATCGCAGCAAAGCTGTAAACAATTACACAACGTCATTCCGTTCTCCAGACTACATACTGCTGAGCTGCAGGAGTAAGAACGAAAGACGAAGCAGAAGAAGAAGAAGATGTCTAACGTACAGATCTATTTATATACGAAATGTGTCAAATATATTCATAATATTTTTAATGGAATTTGTGTATCCGTACTTCCATAGTCTGTAGTGCACATCTATCTCGCCACCAAAAAATAGCAGGAGAAAATATGGCATACAGAGACGGCATTACCTCCAAATCTGAGCGTTTCTATAGATGAAGCTAATTACACAGCTCATTAAAGATATTAACGCTGTAAACTGATTACTGACCGAAACTATTGACGCTGTAATCTGATAACAGACTCAAGATATTGGCGCTGTAATCTGATAACAGGCTGAAGCTATTGGCGCTGTAATCTGATAACAGACTGAAGATATTGGCGCTGTAATCTGATAACAGACTGAAGTTATTGGCGCTGTAATCTGATAACTGACAGAAATTATTGGCGCTGTAATCTGATAACTGACAGAAACTATTGGTGCTGTAATTTGATAACCGACTGAAGTTATTGGCGCTGTAATCTGATAACTGTGTGAAGCTATTGGCGCTGTAACATGATAACTGACTAAAGATCGATGATAAAGAAAAGGAAGCAGGAGCTTCCATTTTTAATTAGTGCCTTAATGTTTGAATAATATCTCAATATTTAAATATCAAATACAAACAATTCAGTTATGAGTAGTGTTATATTTTATATTCTTAGTGGATACACTGAAAACACATTCACGCAGATCATCTCTAGAACTTAGTGGAAACACTGAAACGACATATATTCATACACATTAACGCTCAGACTCAGTGGAAACACTGAAACGACATATTTTCATACACATTAACGCTCAGACTCAGTGGAAACACTGAAACGACATATATTCATACACATTAACGCTCAGACTCAGTGGAAACACTGAAACGACATATATTCATACACATTAACGCTCAGACTCAGTGGAAACACTGAAACGATATATATATTCATACACATTAACGCTCAGACTCAGTGGAAACACTGAAACGACATATTCATACACATTAACGCACGGACTCTAGAATATTAAAATAAACAGTGGTGGCCATGGGGTGAACACGCTTGTCAACGAGTTACAATTTCAATCATTATATTCAACATCTCATAATCTCAAAGTTAAAATGAGATTGAATTATATATAATGAAATATCTATGAACGACATGTTGTCGTCTATTAACTTATTTTTAATATATGTTTGGTGGGTTATGTTACTTCTATACATTGGGGGTTGCGGGTCATTATGCTTCTATACAATGGGGTCACAACTTGTAAAAAGGTTGGGAACCTGTGTATCTAGGCATTCATTAATGTAATTTTGCAAATTTTCGACTGCCTATTTTTCAGTTGTCTATGTTTCTGAGCCGTACAAATGTGTAATCTTCACAAGATCATATCAAGTAATATATGTACATCAAAGGGTATCTGTTTTCAGGGATATTGTCTGTAATCAGGGAAATTGTCTGTTATCAGGGAAATTGACTGTTATCAGGGAAATTGTCTGTTATCAAGGAAGTTTTCTGTTATCAGCGAAGTAAGTCTTAGGTACTGAGAGGAGACGTAGGGAAGGAAGAAAAGTGGTTTTCTTTTTTTAGTGGGCAAATCTCTCTTTTCTTTGAGATTTTTAGGGAAGGAGATGCGGTGGGGTAGAGATGTTATCCTTTTTTGTGTGTTCCCTAGTGCTAACTACCATGTTCCCTAGTGCTAACTACCATGTTCCCTAGTGCTAACTACCATGTTCCCTAGTGCTAACTACCATGTTCCCTAGTGCTAACTACCATGTTCCCTAGTGCTAACTACCATATTTCCTAGTACTAACTAACATGGTCCCGAGTGCTAACTACCATGTTTCCTAGTACTAACTACCATGTTCCCTAGTGCTAACTACCATGTTCCCTAGTGCTAACTACCATGTTCCCTAGTGCTAACTACCATGATCCCTAGTGCTAACTACCATGATCCCTAGTGCTAACTACCATGATCCCTAGTGCTAACTACCATGTTCCCTAATGCTAACTACCATGTTTCCTAGTACTAACTACCATGATCCCTAGTGCTAACTACCATGTTCCCTAATGCTAACTACCATGTTTCCTAGTACTAACTACCATGATCCCTAGTGCTAACTACCATGTTCCCTAGTGCTAACTACCATATTTCCTAGTACTAACTAACATGGTCCCGAGTGCTAAGTACCATGATCCCTAGTACTAACTACCATGTTTCCTAGTGCTAACTACCATGTTCCCTAGTGCTAACTACATTGTTCCCTAATGCTAACTACCATGTTCCATAGTACTAACTATAATGTTCCCTAGTACTAACTACCATGTTCCCTAGTGCTAACTACCATGTTCCCTAGTGCTAACTTTCATGTCCCTAGTACTAACTAAAATGTTCTTATTTCCTAAGAGGAAATAATATGAACACCCCTGCCCCCAACCCCTCCCCGACTTTTATCTCCAACTAAATTACCTTTGTCTCGTCTTGATCGAATCAAATCGATTAATCTCTGCTACCGAACTTCCTCTGTTTTCGTTCTCAGATCGCTGCACGATATAATCCGGTGAAATGCATTGCGTCATGTTTCATAGATTGACTAGTTTATAGATTACCTTTCTATTTATCAACTGTATTAACATATTTTACAACATTCAGATCTACAATTATTTTCTATGTCAAATTTATTAACATATTGTACAACTTTTCAATCAACAATTACTTTTCTATTGTCTTTCTAATTAACATATTTTTAGACTGTCAGATTCACAATTACTTTTTTTAGTATACGCGTTTTATTATTCGACTCAAACACACGAACTTCTGACAGAACAAACATATTTGCATAAACATTTTTCAATAGTGCCTCGTTCTTGTAAACCAACGCCCACTTTACACCAGAGAAGTTTATTAGGAGGGATTTGAGATAGCCATCTTTGAATTCCTATAGAATTTCTGGAACCTTACAACGTTCTGACATTTCGTGCTTGCCATCTCGCTTGCGGTGAAGATCGTCAACTTGCGACGTTATCTCAGACAATGCTTCAAGCTGTGGCAGAAGTCGATGAAGTTAACGTTGGCGCGAGTATGTGTGTGTTCCCTGCGCTCTCTCGTCGCACGCGCGTGGCTCAACTACAAGAATAGCTTGATTGACAAGCTGTCTGGACGACATGAGGAAAAGAGAGGGGGATGGTCTTTTTTCCTCCCCCATCCTTTTCCTAGAATATATTACCGTCGAATTTTCTCCAACAGACGTAGTCCATGAAATTTTGATGCTTCTGAAATTATCATTGTGTGTTCTGATCTTCTGCAGTTTATAAACGATATTTATTCGTAGTGAAATCTTTATGACTGCTTCCATAGTTTACGTAGTTACCTAGGATTATGAGACTGTCTTTGAGCGGTGCTTCACCAGAAGGGATTGAGTAACACGAGACTGGTGTGTTCTGACAAATGAACTTCCATATCATTACTTACTACTATTGTTATTAGTGTCGATATTTCCTTAGTCATAGTTGAATTATTGAAGAGGCGTGTGCTTTAAAATAAACAAAACAAAACAGAACAATCTTTATTGATAGAGAAATCGTTTCATAAATTATTCATTCATAGTTTGATCTGAAGGTTCATACATTGTCTATGAATTTTCGTTAATTTTTAAACAACTCAAATATGAAAATTACGATTTTTTTTCTTTGCGACTTGACACAAATCATAATGAAGGCAGTACATTGTATGTGCGTGTTTTTAAAAAAAAAGTTTTATGAGTAATAATAGAAATATAAAATCCATATTTGTGTAATTAGATATAATCAAATGTTGACATTTAATTAATAATAGATGTCAATTATCAGTGTAGCATAAGTCTGTCATATGGAAATATGGAAATAATCTCAATTCGGTTAATCTTTCACAGTCAGATGTAACAGAATTATGTGATTCACCTCCAACTGTGCATGTGAATTAAACTTTCATGTTTCAATTGTCATCCAAAGTTTTCCAAATAGTTATAAAAATAACATTTTCTACTTACAATTACATGATTTCTGAAATTATCTCTCAATGATAAACTGACTATTGGGAAATTGTATATTTAATAGAGAATACGCAATTACCCACTTTACCAGCAATTACGCAAGCCAGCCGTTATGTCACAGTTTCAGTGTAATCTTCACTGTGAGGAATCCGCGTTACGCAGTAGTTAGCGCATTGGCTTCGCATATAAGTTGTCCTGGGTTTATTCCCTAGTTGAAGCGGAAATGTTTTTTGAGATCGCAACTGCTTTCAGGTCGACCCAGCCTTAATTGGGTACTGGATTAATCCGGGAGGTAAAGACTGCGAGGGAGAGGAGATGGCTACCGCCCTCATATAGCAGAGCCACTGAAATGTGAAATATCTAACATCTCATACCAACTATGGCATTAATAGACTATATGGGTGAACATTTTTACTTTACCTTTCCCTGTATCGAAATATTTAATAAGGACTTTTCTCAAATTAGAATTAAAGATTAAATAGTTCAGATAAATTTCAAAACGCGTTATGACAATATTACCTGAAACGCGTCCTCTTTAATTTATTTGTGGTCATACCCTCTGATATAACAAAAATCATTTCCTGTTCGTCTTCGCTGTTTATAGTGAGTACCTCGCCATAAGGCGATTAAGGGCATAAGGCAATATTTTGTTTATTTAAAAAAAAAAATGAAAGCGTGAGATGCGAATGCTTTTGTTTTGTGTGTTTCACTAGGTTAGCAGATAGACAAAATAAGAAAATAAGAAAATACCCCCTCGCGGTGTATACCGGCAACAGGTAGTTATGAAGGTCGTATGAATGACCTGCTAACATTTGAAGGATCGACTCCGTCCGTGCTGTGTACACTAGATGGAGGGTGAATTTGATGCATCTGTACACACAGTATTTCTGATCTGTACCTCTTCATCAGAAACTCAGATATTATAAACATACTGAATATTCCAGAGTGTTGGTTACTAAACACAATAACGAAAAGAAAACTACACCTGTTTGGTCATATAAAGAGACACAACTGTTTAGAAAGACAAATAATGGAGGGAAGAGTACCTGGGAGGAGGAGAAAGGGCAGATCAAGAAGACGTTGGACTGACGACATTAAAGATAACATGAATACATTGCTAGAAAATGCAAACCGCATCGCTCAAGACGGAGAGGTGTTCAGAGAGTTAATTGGAAAGACAACGTTCTGGAAGGAATACGTCACATGACACCTCTTGATCCCCAGTCTTCAAAAATGTAGCAGCACATTTGAAGCCGATAACTTATGGCCTGGACCCATAGCTCAAGATTTAGTGATATGAGCTAGTCTTCGGTGAAGTAAGACCCGATTATTGAGTACATTGTCTGCGGTGAACACAACAGAGCGATAGAGTGCAGTACTTAGTGGTGCAAGTGGTGACATAATCACAATAACGAAATATGGAATCTATGACAATACCAGCGCGTATGACCAAGAACAAGCATTTATAGTTATCTTTCAGAATCAGATGGTGTGGAAACGGAAATTGCAGGAAGTTAAATCTCTGCAGTCCTCACGGGAATGTGTGTAGAAAATCTAATTTGGACAAGGTGTTGACGATGTGGATGGACTAAATCTCGCCTAAGAGGATGTCCTAAACCTTATCTACTGTTGAGTGTTTCCTATACGTGAACGACTCTCAGAAGATAATAAGTTTTGTATCCACGGGCAAAGAAGATACAACTTGGAAAAAGGTTAATGAAGTATTGCTCTAATCAATTGTAACACACACATAATAACACACACAATTCAACGATTCGACCCATAGGCCTTTATCAAGAAAAAAACCATAACACGCTCTTTGTTTGTTATGTTGTGCTCTTGATATGATTTTAGTCGAAATGTTGATTTTTGTGAGTTATAATGTATTTTACCAGTGATGAGACATACTTCATTACCCTTTTCCATGTTTTCCCTGTTGGATTTACAGTTTTTATGCAGTTATTGCCAAGTAGCAAAGGATGCAATTAGAAATATCTTTGTGGAATCTCATCTCAATAACAGTAGAACACCTCATTGAAGGCAGACGTAGTTGACACAAGACCAACTCCCTGCCTAACGTTTAATCTATATATCTATAACTACCGGTATCGATATGAGTGGATGACAACTATAACTACCGGTATCGATACGAATGCATTGTATCTATAACTACCAGTATTGCTATGAGCAATTGCATCTATTACTACACATAACCTCCAAGGTATCAGATGTATCTATTGTCCAGGACAATCTGGTGTTCTAGCTAATGAAAGAGTAGACGATGCAAGAAGATTGGTAACTGACAATGAAATAGTGAGATGTGTTTAAACTGCTTCGAGAGAGATTGGTGGATGCGGATGGGGCGATTGATAGCACTTCTAGCTTGAGATTTTAGGAATTCGGTAATAAATATGGTAATAGTAGAACTGGATACACGCGCTACAGAATATAGTAATAGTAGAACTGGACACACGCGCGGCAGAATATGAAGCGTACTCAACCAGCAAGCTACTAGAATTGTCAATATGCATACCATTCGTCATCTGCTAGGGAAGAATGACTATCTATCGATCTGTCCGTAGTGCAATGATGTCGGTTCATTACCAATAACCGTTTCTGACAAGGTTGGTCGATAAGGGAGAGGTTTTGGGGTTTACAACCCCCTTCTTAGCAAATCTGAACATAACTTGTATTACTACGATCCTAACCAAAATTTCGATAAAATCCAACACTTAACGATTTTTCATAACATGGTCTTCAAAACTTGATAAAACCTCCTCCTTAATGTAATCATATCAAGGTCTGAAGTTATCTCTAGTGACTCACCAAAATAACCATGACTAGCAATCATACCCACAGTGTGGGTCGTATTCATACCATGCGGTCATATGAACTGTGTACTCAAATGTGGCTAACATTGATACCACCAATCAGTTTATAAACAAATAATAGCGATCGGGTTTTCAAACCCGTGACTTCTTGTGCATACAGGGATGCCTTACGCACTACGCCATATAGAAACTCTTCCACAAAAACCAAGCATATTCTAATAAACGTAAATATTGGCTAGTAAACACTATAGATAAATTAGTGTTGGTCAATGGCTAGGTCTTCAATAGGATATTTGAATAACATGACTTTCTAATAACATGAGTTTCTAATCACATGACTTTCTCATAGACATTTACTGACCATATGAATTTAATTAAATAATTCATTTCTGTAGTATACTCCACTGACCACATGAATTTAATTCATGTATACCTTTTTTATAGTATACCTCAATTCATTCACATGAATTTAATTCATGTATACCTTTTTTAAAGTATACCTCATTCATTCACATGAATTTAATTCATGTATACCTTTTTTATTGAATACCTCAATTCATTCACATGAATTTAGCACTTATTTATTTTTTTATAGCAGAGCCAAGAATCTTGTAGCAATTTAATCTGTTAGTGTTAACTAACAGTTTCGAATGTCGTGGCGATACGTTTACCAGCTCTGCGACCTTCTTTAGTTTTTTTATGGTTGTAAAGCTCTGATATAACCAAATTGGTTCATATCCATGGTTGAAAGCTGCGTACCTCACCATTAAAAGATATAATTTACTTAACCAGTCCATATCTCCTTGTTTGCCGATATAAACAGTTCCTTTTTTATTCGTATTTATAGAATATATATTTTATATTCCAATGAAACTAGCGGTTGTGCTTGAGTCCATTTGTAAAAATTAAGTTTAAACATAATATGAAATACTACCATTTTTTAATAATTATTATTGTGTTGCTTTTTATTCAAGTGAATATTGTTCGGTGACAACATTTTACATGCGGTCTTCACAGTGGAAACTATGAAACTTATTTTAATCCATTTCTCTTTGCTCAAAGGAATGTGTTAAATATTTGCAAATTAATTAAACATTTTCTGAACACTCTCGCAGTAATTCTGGTAAACACCTTTTGAAGAACATTGGAAGTTTTGACTTTATTAATAGCTGAATAGATTGGAGAATCGATTCTGTTCTGAATTGATCACCTGCACTTTCTGTTTTCTTCAAGAAATCAATCGTTCTACAACCATCTGAAAACATGTTTATGTGTTACTTCTTCCACAAATATGACAATGTCGTGAAAATTAACGCCAGTTAAATTAACTGGCTGAAGAATTAACCCTAGATTACAATAAACTTTTGTTTATAGAGTAATTATATCATTTGTGAAATTTATGTTAAAAGATTCGGGTGTGAAAGCTGCATCCATAAAACCCTTCTCTTGGAAGTGTGACAGTATGTCTTAGAGTTAAGCTAAACCAGTAGAACTCCAAGAAAAATACTATTCACAATATATACTTGAAGCGGACATAGTTCAATTTATCACTAATATTCAGAGTGCAGGACTTGATTCAATTTACCACGAATATTCAGCGTGAAGGACATAGTTCAATTTATCACGAATGTTCAGCGTGAAGGACATAGTTCAATTTATCACGAATGTTCAGCGTGGAGGAATTAGTTCAATTTATCACTAATATTCAGCGTGAAGGACTTTGTTACATTTATCAGTAATATTCAGAGTGCAGGACTTGATTTAATTTATCACGAATATTCAGCGTTGAAGAGTTAGTTCAATTTATCACGAATATTTATCATACAAAATAAGAGAGCTATCAAAGAAGTCTAGTGTAAATTCAGCCTTAATTTACATCGATTTGAAAGTTAACTTTTCTCGCGTGCTAATCAAAACTGGCGGTTGCAGTTTATGATAGACAGGTCCCTGCGCATTGTCCTTTCCCGACAATGAATGTCAAACAACCCGCTCTAGGGATTACACCAGCACCTCTTTCACACCATGGAGGGCGACACTCACCAAGTTCAAGACATTGGGGTGTCCCACAGGATCGCATGAGATGTATGTCTTCTCCATCGGTAGGTATATTTACTTTAAAGACATATATTCTTTGTCGTAGTAGATATACCTACATATTAACACATATATTCTTAAATGTCAAAACATGTATTCTTTACCAGAGTAGGTATACGTAAATGTAAATAAACATATATTCTCTGTCTGAAAAGACATATAACTAAATACACATGTAATATATGTAAATAATACATATTCTGTTTGTGCTTGGGCAATATTCTTAAAAATAAATACGTATGTTGTTTATTAGAGTGGAATCCAATTGTCTATACTTGTTTTCTTTGCCGCTTTAGGAATATATTAAACCAAAACATATATTCCCCAAATGAGTGGTATGCGTAATTGTTAAAACAACGAAATTTTTCCCGAGTAACTATATCTAAATTTCTGAACTGTGTGACAGACGGCAATGTTGACACATATATTAGTACTATAGTAATTAAGTAAAGTAACCCATAGCATTTATTAATGCAGTAGGGGTATGAGATATTAGCGATCTCACATTTCAGTGATCTGCAAATGAGGGCGGTAGCCATCTCCTCTCCCTCGCAGTCTCTACTTCCCGGATTAATCCGGTACCCATTTAAGGCTGGGTCGACCCGGCAGCAGTTGCGATCTGAGAAACATTTCCTTCTCAACTGGGGAATCAACAAAGGGCCACTCAAACGCGAAGCCAGTGCGCTAACCACTGAGCTACGCTGCTCCATACTGGTACTATGATCGCAGTCCAACCCCAGTTGCGTCAATTAGTACCTACCTGTGTGATTATCTCCCTTATCTCCGTTTATCAGTTTATGTTTATCATTTATTAATTTAAATACTATTATATTTAGGGTTAGGGTTAGGATTAATTATGCAAAACATAACAAACCCTAACCCATAACCCTAACCCTAATCATAAGAAATAAATATTTTAATTAACTATTGATTATTTATTGATATAATATTTAGATCAATTAACAGCAAAATTCGTAGGTAGGCACTAATGGGAACACAAGAACAAACAAATTGGGGTCGTACTCTGATCATAGTACCCATATATTCTTCAACTTATTGGTTTAAATACACATTCTTTGCCCCAATCTACGTTTCAAAATATATCCCTAAGTGTAGAAACATATATTCTTTGACTGAGTAGGTATACTGATATTTTCTAAATATATTATTTATCTGATTTACATCGGATTTAATATTCTGGTGATTCAACATTCTCGTGATTCAACATTCAGTATTGAATATTCTGATGATTTGAAAAAGTAAGAGTAAAGTGGGTAGGTCTTCGACTACGTAATTACAGCAATTGTTATATGTTGGTGAAACGATATGATTGCACTTAAAGTATACTAACAGATGATCCGTCACTAACATCGTATGTCCAAGTTATGGCTGCTGATAGCTCCTGTGTTTAAGTAATGAAACACATGTATCATTATAAATAATAATTGATTCGTAGTGCAATGATGATGACATGACCACTAACGGTTTAGGCACGTTAGTAAATGGCAGGAAAGAAGCCGGATAGCTTGCACAGAACTGAGAGGCTTACAACTTGACGGTGATGACAACGAATGCAAAGGGCATTTCATATTGAAGAAAATTAAATTGTAGAAATGTTTGAGCGTTTGTGGATACGTCTATATCGTCGTAGACAGCGACATAAAGGTTAAGCAAGATTGACAGTGGTAGTTCTAAGGTTGGTGATCAGCGTGTGGTACTGGAACCAGTTCTCTCGTATAAAGTCCCTACTAGCGATATGGTTAGGTATTGAAGCAAATTGTTTTATTAGTTGCCACTCCTGAAGTCGGATGTGTTGGGCTATTGATGCAAGTAAAACAGCGCCACTACACATTTTATTCCTGAACTACGTCCTGAACCTAGCTGTACCATTGTTTTGCTATAAGATAGTTGAGAACAAAAGTCAAAAAAGCAGACACGAGATAAGTACATCTAGAAGCGTAACTACAGTATTGTGATCTGTTGGTGACACAATATGTTTGCACTTAGAACATAACAAAAAAAAGTAAAGTAACCCATAGCATTTATAAATGCCGTAGGGGTGTGAGATGTTAGCGATCTCACATTTTAGAGGCTCTGCAAATGAGGGCGGTAGCCACCTCCTCTCCCGCGCAGTCTTTACTTCCCGGATTAATCCGGTACCTATTTAAGGCTGGGTCGACCCGGGAGCCGTTGCGATCTGAAAAACATTTTCCGCCTCAACTGGGGAATGAACCCAGGATCCCTCATATGCGAAACCAGTGCGCTAACCACTACGCTAACGCGACGTAGAGCATACTAACAGATGATCAATCATTCACTAACATCATATGCCCAAGACAT
Organism: Meghimatium bilineatum; assembly: GCA_034231615.1. Lineage (NCBI taxonomy): Eukaryota > Metazoa > Mollusca > Gastropoda > Stylommatophora > Philomycidae > Meghimatium > Meghimatium bilineatum. The sequence continues at coordinate 13,088,847 of CM067312.1, read as the reverse complement.
GGCTTCTCATAGTTCCTGTGACTAAGTCATTAAACGTATGTATTATTATAAATTATTATTTATAGATTGATGATCGATTTGAAATTGCGCTATTTATATATACTGCTCATAAAAAAAACAGTAATCATGCAGCTATCAAGTTGAAAATGTTAGCTTCTGAATAAAATAATTATAGTTTCAAATGTCTACAAATTCTGTTTATACTTGGATAATGCCAAAATGAAATTTCGTTCCTGTTCTCCAGTCGAAATCAAAAGGAATACACATTTATACCACTTCTACGGTGTCTGTACATACATATTTATACTACTTCAGGTTCTGTACATACATATTTATACTACTTCAGGTTCTGTACATACATATTTATACTACTTCAGGTTCTGTACATACATATTTATACTACTTCAGATTCTGTCCATACAAATTTATACTACTTCAGTTTCTGTAGATACATATTTATACTTCTTAAGATTCTGTACATACATGTTTATACTACTTCAGTGTTTTCTGTACATACATACTTATACTATTTCATATTCTGTACATACAGATTTACATCACTGCAGTTTCTGTACACATACCCTCAACAGACGACCGTGGCATAGAAGCTAAAACCATTTGCTTTACGTCCAAAAAGTGGTAGATCGTGATATCTTGTTTACAAGCTCATTTGTTTGTACGTCACTGGGAATAGTCGCGTGAAGCTGCAGTGTTACGTGCGATGGGTGGTACTCTCCTTACGCGGTATGCAGTTTTGTTGAGCTGAGCAGTGTGCGAATGGGAAACTCGCCTGCAGTGAAATGAAACCTCTTTGTTTCGTGAGCATATGGTCACACGCATCATCATAAGTGCCGTCTCCACAGCAAAGGTTGGATGCAACGGACTTGTCTCTTTTCTTGTTGGTCCACTCTATCAAACTTTAACCAGTCCACCTCACGATGTTTTTCTCCCACTTGTATCACTGCCTACCTCTTGCTCGCCTTACTTCTACTTCACTCTCATGTCTTTTCTGTTTCTCAATGTACAGGTCCAAATTTATAGTGAAAAGATAGTACAAGTTTGAGGACTTTGTAACAATCGCATCTTAATTGCGGATGTGGATTGGCCGAATTTGTAAAACGTTTTGAATCAAGTTGCTAGGCGTATTGGTATTAGCTCAGCACATCAGATTCAGGTTAACTGTCATGTCTTTTAATGTGTTCAAAATACTTTATCTCTTTGATCTTTGTTTCTTTTAATAGTTCTATTTCATACGAAATAATTGTTAGAACATCTTTGCTTGTTTTCTTCTCTGTCCACGAATTTCTATTTATTCTTTTATATATACATATCTTAAATTCATCAATTATGTCCTCTAGTTGTTTGTTGATTGTTCGCGTATCTTAGCCATACATTAATATGTATGGGCAAGCACACACATTTCTATAAATCAAGACTAAAATGTGATAAAGGAACCTATAAAAATTAATTACACCAACATACCTTATAAACAACACTTTATAAATTCCATTTTATGAATTTATAAATAAATATTAATTCACTGACACTTTATGATAATGTCGGAAATATATGAGTCTATTACAAAATATAGCAATTTGTGACAACACACAGCGTGTAAAATTGTCTGACAACATATGACAATTTATGATACCATATGATACCATATGATACTGCATGACAATGTATACCAATTTAAGACAATATGTTACAATTCATGACAAAATATGATAATATATGAGAACATATGAGAATTTATGGCAATATATGACACTTTATGCCAACATATGACAATTTATGACAACATATGACAATATATGACACTTTATGCCAACATATGACAATTTATGACAATATATGACACTTTATGCCAACATATGACAATTTATGACAACATATGACAATATATGACACTTTATGCCAACATATGACAATTTATGACAATATATGACACTTTATGTCAACATATGACAATTTATGACAATATATGACACTTTATGCCAACATATGACAATTTATGACAATATATGACACTTTATGTCAACATATGCCAGGTTATGACAACATTTGGCAATTTATGACACTATATGTCAACATATGACAATAGATGACACTTTATAACAACATATGACAATTTATGACAACATATGACAACTTTGATCAAATATAAAACTAAATTGAATTCTATCATGACCCAATCGAACTCAAATTAAGGTTTCTTACAAAACTCTAGCAGACGACATAAAACCGTAACACAGAACTTGAAGTCGTTTGTAAACAGAGAAGCAGACATCTGATATCATGGAAGACTTAAATAGAATTTCATTCTTTATGGGAAAAAAAAAGGAAATTCGTATCAGATCTTGAAATGAGGAAAAAATTTAAGCAGAAAAATAATGATAAATGAGGAATCGATAATCCGGCTACGTTACAACCAGAGGACGATACCGATACTTGATACTGTAATTTGTTTCTTTCTCTTTGATTTTAATTCTTGTTTGTTTTTCGTTTTTCTGTCCTGGTGTATTTTTTTTTATCATTGAAGGAAAGTGTAGTCAAAACGTGTCCAGCATGTCTTATTCGTGCTAAAGTAAAACACGGGTTTCTCGTATTATCGGGCCCGCATGGAGAGCAAAGAATAATAACTGTCTAATTTCCATGCATGTCGTAAGAGACGACTAAGGAAGATATGTAGTGTAGTTGGTTGTCCCTTCCAATATAGAAGCAAAGTGACCCACACACAGTGTTGAAGTCGAATGTGTCATGCCGAAATGTGCAGAATCGCAGCAAAGCGACGTAGTCTCTAATGTAGCCCAGATAACACACACAGAAGACCAAGAATATTTCATCCCTTCACTGATTAAAAAAACAACATAACAAAGTACTGTTTTTTATCTTGTGCATGTCAATGGTGTGACGGCCATCTTTACATCTTTAAACTGACATTATGACGTCATGTTGCACCAAAATGACGCCTGCATGACACTTCCGACATCATTAACAACAATTTTGTTAGGTTAATAGAAATATCATGGGTATTATAATTTCTCTCATGATTTTGAAGGTTTAATTTGAAGTACTTTCTTATTACAGTGCATGCAATATCAGTGCGCACTGTTAAACACTTACTTCGGTTAGATCAGTTCGCACTGTTAAACACTTACTTCGGTTAGATCAGTGCGCACGGTTAAACACTTACTTCGGTTAGAACGGTGCGCACGGTTAAACACTTACTTCGGTTAGAACAGTGCGCACGGTTAAACACTTACTTCGGTTAGATCAGTGCGCACTGTTAAACACTTCGGTTAGATCAGTGCGCACTGTTAAACACTTACTTCGGTTAGATCAGTGCGCACTATTAAACACTTACTTCGGTTAGATCAGTGCGCACTGTTAAACACTTACTTCGGTTAGATCAGTAAGTCAAAGTTTTCACTTAGCAAACACTACTATTTACAGATCTGTCAGATTAACAATTGCGGACAGTTCATCTACTGTCTGTCAACAATTTCCAATGCTGGAATGTTTTCCGTTAGGGAGCTGAAGGTAGACTGCATGTGGCTTTTTGTGGTAAAGACCGCGTGTCCTTGCTGTCGCAACATCATGTACGCGGTGAGTTTTATAATTTACCCCCCCCCCCCCCCATTATACAAAACCCAGTTCCTACTGGGAGTGGAACCGTGCACCCCACGGTTGTGAGACCAACGTTTTGAGCTCTCGGCTATGTGCCACATATACTTTCAAATCATATTGGATGCAGATTGGATTAGTAAACTTTAACAAGCCTACCCCCAAATCACAGCTGACAGAGAACAATCCACTGCATTCTGAAATTCAGAAAGTGAGAGATAGAAGAATAAAGCAAAGAGAATAAAAGAAGGAATGTCACAGATGTAGTGTTCTGAGGACGTCTTGAAATATGTGTGCATATTGGAAGACGTGGTTCCTGGTGTGGAATGGATAAGTGTGCCCGTAGATTGCCAGATCTTGAGAGTAATAATAACTCTCAGTAAACAGGGAAAAGAGCGGTTCCCTATCGCTGTAGAGTTAAAAGAGCGGTGCCCTATCGCTGTAGAGTTAAAAGAGCGGTGCCTTATCGCTGTAGAGTTAAAAGAGCGGTGCGCTATCGCTGTAGAGTTAAAAGAGCGGTGCCCTATCGCTGTAGAGTTAAAAGAGCGGTGCCTTATCGCTGTAGAGTGAAAAGAGCGGTGCCTTATCGCTGTATAGTGAAAAGAGCGGTTCCCTATCGCTGTAGAGTGAAAAGAGCGGTGCCCTATCGCTGTAGAGTGAAAAGAGCGGTGCCCTATCGCTGTAGAGTGAAAAGAGCGGTGCCCTATCGCTGTAGAGTGAAAAGAGCGGTGCCCTATCGCTGTAGAGTCTGAGGTTCAGACTGTGACCATCGATAATTACATGGACGTGATGTTATACACAAATGGGTCTGTTGTTAGACACGTCCGTAGTGATTGGGCCTTCAAAGATCAGTGTGTATAGATTCAATCTGTATGTATAGAAGACAGTAAAAGACAGTGATGCTGTAGGTCTGACTACAAACAGCATGTCTATTATGGCAGGGACCAGGACCATGAACTGAATGAGTACACAGAAAGCAACTCATGTTTGCATCCTCAATGAGTATGATAATGAAAACACGCATATGTTCGTTCGTGAACAGTGGCGTGTGCCAGTGGAGAGATCGATGTGCGAATGCTTCACGTTTATTTTCGTGCCTGGTCATGTGGGTGTTCAAGGGATAGGAGAGCAGATCAGATAGATTACACTTGTACTGTGTCGGGCAGTAAAGTAATGGATCTTGCGGACATTGTGAACGCTTTACGAGAAATAACAAGGACAAATGAAATTAGTTAATCAGAGTGATTTCTCCCTTTCCGTGTCCAGAATAAAGGGACTGGGCTTAAAACATGACGTTGCCAGTAGCTATCGTTAGCTTATGTTTAGAAGAATGTTTGTCAACCAACAGAGAGCTGGAACTGTCAAACATCGTATAATTGCGGATACACTCAAGGGGAGATAGGTGAACCTATGGACGCGTCCGGAGTACGATGATGATGATAATTCGACGACAAACTATTAACATTCACACCAAAAAGTTTGGTGTCCAAAATAATGCGGTGGAACGGCATTCTGACAGATTCTCTTTTAGAAATTAGAAATTTAAAAAAAGGAAAATATAAATTCTGCAAGTCACCGCAGGTCCCAATTAAACTAGATTAGGTCTATTTATAAAATTTTTGCGAGATGAAGAAACTGAGGTCGTGTTGAGGAGACCCATTCAACACGATGGCCCTAGGTCGTCTGAACGATTCTGCTTAGTGGCAGGTAGGTTTCCTAAAACACAATAGGAACTTGTTTGCAATTAGTACCTTAAAATGTTTGCAATGATCATAGTTTTTTAAGTAATTGGTGTTTTTTTTCTCAAGTATTTTATTTTATCATCGACGATATTGCTTTGTGACATCACTTTGTTCGTATTCCATTATCGAAATGACTGCCATGTCAATGTTAAACTTGTCTACAACTTAAAAAAGATGCAATAGGGTTTATGAGGGGGGAAGTGGAACTAGGACTAGAATCAGTTCAAACCCAAACCCTCCCCTCCCTCCCGAACTCTTGGATAATCACGCCTACTAAAGTGCGGCATTATATCGCGGTACAATTTAACCTCCTCTAACTTTAGCCTTTTTTTTAAATTTCTAGCAACACGATATCAATCAATCAATAAACCCATAACCCTTCAGGATCGTAGGGGTACCACATCGGATGTCTCAGCACACAGAGTCCTCCAGCGAATTCTATCCTCAGCGATGCGGATGAGTGTGGAGATACCTTGCCCTGTCCATTCCTTGATGTTATCTGTCAATGTCTTTATTTGACCTCCTCTGCTTCTACCACCCTCGACAGTTGCCTGCAGTATTATTTTTGACAAGGAATCGTGCCTGCATACATGTCCGAAACATGCTTGCAAATGACGTAATGTCATTGACCGCGCGAAAAATGTTCACACCGTAACGCACGTGCAATAAACTTGTCCTTCACATTTAAGTTCGTGCACATTCCGCTTCTAGACGAAATACAAGGTGGGCACTAATTGCAGACAACTTCCCCCCCCCCCCCCCCAAAAAAAAATAAAAAAAATTAACAAAATAATTCAGTTTTTCCGGAAAATTGTGTTTTGGTTAAACTAACATTACAATATTGTAATGTTATATAGCAGGGAGCGGGAGATTTATCGTAAATTTACCTGCTGTGTTGTAACGGCTGTCAATACTGCATGTTTCCCATTACGGTGTTACGAGGAGGTAGTATTTGTGACTGTGTGATAAAGACCGCTTGCCCTTGCTGTCGATATGTCGTGTGCGTGGTGAGTTTTCTAATTTACTCTCTAATTCCCCCAAGAAAAAGTAACCAGTTACTACCGGAACTCGAACCGTGGACCTCACGGATGTGAGACAAACGCTCTAATCTCTACAATCCGACACGATATTCGGTAGTGCTAGATAGACATAATGTTTTACTTGTCTAATGTGCATGGGGTAGATTCCACTTCCACCCTTCTCCTCGTCCCGTGTCTTACGGTTTACATCTATAGAATGTTACAAATCAGAACACAAAACTGCTTCGAAATATATAATTTGAGTAGGCATAAGTTTAACTCAGATATGAGGATGAACTGAAGATAGACGAAGACTGACTACTCAAAACTCCACAAAAAAAAACGCAAACTGACATATTTTGGACATATAAAAAGAGACAATGGTTTGCAAAGATTAAACATGGAGAGGAAAGTTCCAGGCAAGAGAACAAAAGATAGGAAAAGACTACGATGGACACATGACATCGAAGACCTTCTGAACGTGACACTGAAAGAAAATGGGCATCTCGCACAGAACACTGAGGCTTGCAAAGTGACAGTGAGGATTACGATCTGCACAGGACACGTCACATAGAGAGAGAGAGAGAGAGATAGAGAGAGAGAGAATGAGAGGCATATGTTTTGAATATATTTGCACTAGGCATAGATTTTGGATGTCAAGTCCACCAACTATTTATTCAGAGAAATGCCCTTTTCATGCCTATTTTACCTGTCAAATATACCATGTCCATAATCTTTCATGGTTGCTACCTGAACAACATTACAACTAGCAGCACTACCTTGCGCACCAGGTTTAACCAGCACTGCCTTGTCCACCAGATGGAACCAGCACCGCCTTGATAACAGGTGGAACCAGCACTGCATGGCCTACCAGGTGGAAACAGCAGTGCTTTACTCAACGGTTGGTAAAAGCATTGCCTTTCCAAGAAGGTGGAACAGGCACTGTTTTGCCCAACAGATTGAACCAGCACTTCCTTACCCACCAGTTTTAACCAGCCCTGCCTTGCCCACCAGGCTGAACAATCGCTGCCTTGCCCACTAGGAGGAACCTGCACTGTCTTGCCCACCACTTTGAACCAGCACTTCCTTGCCTACCGGGTTAAACCATCGCTGCCTTGTTTACCAGTATGGACCAGCACTGCCTAGTCCACACGGTTGAACCAGCACTGCCTAGCCCACCATTTTGAACCAGCACTGCCTTTTCTAACAGGTTGAAATCTCTTGTGATAACATAATTCTTCGAATGTTTTTCTTCTTCAGTAATCATTCTCATACTCCCACAGGATTTTTCTTGTAGCAAAACAATGGTCCTACTAGATTTATAGATGGATGTAGTCAAGGTAACTAAAATACTTTGTATCGCCGTTTTATTTTCGCCAATGACAAACACAACCAACTTCGGCGGTTTAATATCATTAATTAATTTATGTTTATATGTTTCCCCCTTTACCTTTCAATATCTATATAGATAAAATAACGAAAGAAGCTATTATTCTAAAGGAGTCAATGCAATCAATGCAGAAAACTCAGTAAATGAGAACATAAGTGAAATCAATGAACTTCTGTTCGCCGACGATCAAAGCCTGATATACAATAACGAAGAAAATTTGCAAATCCACAAAGATGCACTGTCAACAGCTTGTAAGAAGTATAACATGAAAATCAACATACAAAAGACGGAAGTTACGAAAATCAGCAAGTCACCAGCAACAATAGATATTACAATATACGATTCAGCAGTGAAACAAACAAAAGAATTCAAATATATAGGAAGTGTTTTTTCCCCCAGAAAATAAAAAAAACTAGACAGAGAAATAGAATCAAGATGTCAGAAAGAAAACAGTGAAATATCAACTTTCAAAATTATTCCCGCATTCAAAGATCAATACGGACATAAAGAGACAGATAATATCTACAATTTTTATACCAACACTTTGTTACCTGTGTCCAACATGGTCTTTAACAACCTTGCAACAGAGAAAAATCATCACATGTGAGATGAAGTGTTTAAGAAAAGCAGATATGGTCACCAAACTGGACAGAGTAAGACACAAGGATATCAGAACAAGAGTAGAGATAATGACTTGTATCGAATATATAGAACGTCAGCAGATATAGTGGCTTGGTCACCTTGTCAGAATGGACCCATGCCAATTACCACTGAGAGCTTATAACAAACGATCATCTGGATACAGAGCCAAAGAAATACCGAGAAAGAGATGGATCGATAACATCTCTACCGCCCTCCACAAACAGAGATTCAGTACGACTCAGGCGCCACATCTGGCATTGAGCAGAAACTTACAGCTCCCACCACTACGCTTAACTGCAAGTATGGATGCTATCAACCAGCTTCAAACTGAAGATACCGCCGAAGACGGATGTGCCGGGCCATTGGCGCAAATAAAACGGCGGCACAACGCATTTCCATTCTCTGGACTACATCCTGCTAGAAATCTAGTAGGACAATGGTCTTGCTACAAGGGAGATCCAGCAGGAGTTTGAGAATGAACGATGAAGAAGAAGAAGAAACTGAAGATAGACAATAGACAATATATCTGAAGCAATCATGTCTCAGTTTATATATAACGAGCACTTATGTTTGTGACTTCACAGCAAGATTAACTCGTGGTCCCTGCTTATTTAAACGTGAGTATTACACGAGGATTTTAATTAATTCTGTATGTGGTGTGTTGTTTTCTGTTTCTCAATGTACAGGTCCAAATTATAGTGAAAAGATAGTACAAGTTTCAGGACTTTGTAACAATCGCATCTTAATTGCGGGTGTGGATTGGCCGAATTTGTAAAACGTTTTGAATCAAGTTGCTAGGCGTATTGGTATTAGCTCAGCACATCAGATTCAAATCTCATTGCATTCCCCCCCCCCTAACATCCGTACTACATGTTTATGATACTTTAGAGGGGTGTTAAGTAAAGCACAATGTAGATCACTCATTGTTAAACTGTGACAGATTATCGCCACGTGAAATGACATATATATGACAAAAATAGGTGTCGATGAGTGTCATTCTGTCAGATCAGTGACTTTAGTTTTAAATAAAGCCAAAATCAAAGTATTTCGTATCAAGGTGTAACACACATCTTCTTCTCTTCTTCAGCGTTCATTCTCAAACTCCCGCTGGACCTCCTTTGTAGCAGGACCATGGTCCTACTATATTTCCAGCAAGATGTAGTCCAGAGAATGGAAATGCGTTGTGTCGCCGTTTTATTTGTGCCTATAGCCCGACGCATCCGTCTTCGGCGAGTAACACACATCTAAAGTGGCACTTTCATGTATTACGGGGGTTAACTTGGAAAGTACTGGCTACTTTTTTCCGATTAGACCAACTCGGGAAAAGTGTTTTTTGATTATTGCGTCTATCTATCTATTTATTCGCTAAACCCTTTATTGTCTTTCAGCGTCAGGGGTAGAAGAGGTCTCTGGAGATGACCTTCGTGTGTATTGAGTATATTGTGGAATGTGTCGCCTCTTTTATTTCGGTGGTCCGTCATTTTCGAGGTAGGCCTCTAGGTCTGCATTCGCTGCAGCTGTGTAGTATAGCTTGCTGTGGTATGATGCCTGGTGGTAGTATGCTGATGTGTGCAAACCATTTGATCTGTTGGCTCTTAATATTAACATACTCCAAAATTGGGACGGTGCCGGTTCTTTGTTTAATGTCCTAATTTCTCACTCTGTCTCTTAGTGATATTCCTAGGATGCTGCGTAATCATGCCATTTCAGCTGTCACTAATTTACGTTTGTCTTGTGCTGTCGTTGTCCATGTTTGGTATTGGTAGCACAGAGTTGGCATAATAATCGCTTTGAAGAGTGTTACAGACTGTTCTGTGAAATTGTTTATTGTGTCAATCAGTATTTGTGTCTCCTAATGTTAACATTTCAAGACAGAATTGTTCTCTGGGACAGTAGATATGCGTGTCACTTTGTATATTTTAAGTATTATACAATCATTAATCAAATGTTCTTTGATCGCGCAATCATCTTCCTCCGGATCCAATGCTGACACAAGAGAAACACTTGGGTGATTCCACCTTCGACTGTGATTCAATATCGAGCTGATCTGAAGTAAATCTGTGATAGAGGGTGGCTGGGAGAATGAGCAGATGGTGCAAGTTTCTGGACGTCTGAATTGTTCGGGTATTGTTGATACAAACAGTAATAATATCGGAGGCTTGAGCAATCGAAAGCAGATCACGTGATATCTGCTAGTCAGTACGGTTCTGATAATTGAAGAAGGTCTCTATTTACAATCTGCAGTGGTGTTGATTTTGTCTGCTTTTTTACTTTCCTTTAAATACACTTATGTAGTTTTTGAAGTTGATGTTGTGAGGTTGATCTAAATCAATGGTTCTCACAACTTGGGCCACACACAGAATTGTATGGGTGTCATATAAACTCACTGGGGAAGAAGGGATGGGGCGTGGGAGATAATTTTTGAATTTCGGGTGGGGGCATGGTAACTATGTGACTGATAAATAACAAGATAACTGTCGATAGAATATAAAAAAGACTTGTTGGTCCATTAACAAAGTTAACGACATTTCTATTTTTATACATAATGGGGACCACGGATTAACAAGTGTCTCAGAGTGGAAGTACAGTACAAACAAATGTCGAGAATCGCTGATTAAAAAAAGGCATGTATCTCTTTCATTCATTCATTCATTTATTCATTCATTCATTTTCCTTTTGCGTTGAAGTTAGCGCATACGGCAGAGGTCAGATCTCTCCAATTCTGTCTGTTCAAAGCTATTCTGTGCAGTTCTTGAATAGTAAGAATATTGGTTGTTTTACTTTCTCTAAGTATTGTTCTTCTGAGTGTTTCTTTTGGTCTACCCCTTGCTCTTTTGCCTGTTCCATTCAAGAGATTGGTGGTGTATTCTGTTGGTGTCTGCGCGTAGGACATGCCCGATGTAGGACCAACGGCGTTTTCTGATAACATCTGTGATGAAATTTTGATGTGTTTCTTCTCTTCTGCATACATAAATCTTTGCTATAATAGCATCGATAATAAACACAACGTCAGTAGCAGATGTATGACTTCAATAAGCAACTCCCTCCCAAACAATTACAGCACACATAACACTGATTTGATGTCTACACAGTCAGACATATCTTATATAACACCTACTTGATGTCTACACAGTCAGACATATCTTATATAACACCTACTTGATGTCTACACAGTCAGACATATCTTATATAACAGCTACTTGATGTCTACACAGTCAGACAAGTCTTACATAACACCTACTTGATGTGTACACCGTCAGACAAGTCTTACGTAACACCTACTTGATTTCTACTCTGTCAGACAAGTCTTATATTCACTACTTGATGTGCACACCGTCAGACAAGTCTTATATTCACTACTTGATGTCTACACAGTCAGCCAAGTCTTATATTCACTACTTGATGTCTACACAGTCAGACAAGTCTTACATAACACCTACTCGAATGTGTACACCGTCAGACACGTCTTATATTCACTACTTGATGTCTACACAGTCAGCCAAGTCTTACATAACACCTACTCGAATGTGTACACCGTCAGACAAGTCTTACGAATGAACTCAACTGTTATCTGAAGCTCTTCTTTGGTTCCATATATCATTGTTTGCAGTGTTAAGCCTATGTGCCAGAATGTCTCCTCAGTTGTTCGTACTGGAGACAGTTCGCAGGATATGTTTAGACCAGGATCGCATTGGGCTGAAGCACAGACTCGCATAATGTGCACGTGTTTATTTAGTTTGTTGTGTCCTGTCATATGGGGAAGTATAATACTATGTCCCTGCCGATTAAGGCAGTCTGTGGTAAGAGGAAGATAATCTTTTATCCTGATATTTTCCCTTCTCAAGTTTCGTATACCTCTCCTCTTTTCCTGATACGCGACATCATTGTCTTCCTGTCAGTACTCTCCTCTATTTTTATCAATCTCATAAGCTCGTTCATATTCCGGGACACGAAAGTGTGATGGTCCCACAGAGGTACCATCACCTGCTTCTTAGTAGCCGTTGTAAAAATTTGGCAGATTACGCAACAATGTATGGGACAGAAGAGGTATAAAAACAACCATCAAACTACAAGTATATCATGCTGCTGTTATATCAACCTTACTATACGCCTGCGAATGGTGGACAGTGTATGCTAGACATGCAAGAAAGTTAAATCATTTCCATCTTACCTGCCTACGTAAATTACTAAACATCCATTGGTGGGTCAAAGTACCAGACTACGAGGTCTTGGAAAAATCAACCTCAATAAGCATCCACACAATACTTATGAAGGCGCAGGCACGATGGGCAGGCCATCTTGTGCCTATGGAGAACTCGCGTTTGCCAAAACAAATATATTATGGAGAACTCAAGGCAGGATTTCGAAAAGCTGGTGGACAGAAAAAGCGTTTCAAAGACACGCTCAAGTCATCCTTGAAACATCTTAACATTCACGTAGGCGCTTGGGAGAGCCTCGCTCAGGATAGAACAGAATGGCGTTACATCATTAGAACGGGAGCACTAGCGGCGGAAGAATTCAGACAAGAAACTGCAAGACAGAAGCGGACACGTAGAAAAAGAAAACACATCTCAACCTCACACAGATACCTTCTATTGTTGTCAATTCTGTAAAAGAACATTTTGTGCGCGCATTGGACTTGCTAGTCATTTAAAAACGCACTATTAACTTTTATTATTTTATTATTTATTGTTATTATTATTATGGTTGAGTTTTTGGTCATCGTCGATCACGACGGACGAACATCATCAGCAGCCGTAACAAGTAACACCAAAACCGCAGCAGCCAACATCCACAGAATTTATTTCCAAGACAAGAAAAACCATCCCCACAGCAACCACTTCACCCACAATAGCATCAAAAGCAAATACCTCCACTCCAACCTTCTTGTGGCAAATAGATAGTGGAAAAAATATATAGTTATTGAAACAGCAGTTCAAAGTAGAATGCATATACCACATCGGTGTTACGACAAAAACGTCTTTATCATGACAACGAATCACAATCGAGCAGCAAAGTACACATACGAGTACCTTTTTTGCAGCATTCTGACATTCATTATATCTAATACCACCTTAGTACAACCAACTTCTACAAAATCACATGCAAAGAAACTCATTTTTCACAAAATCACACGTACAAAAATTCAATTCTATGGAATCACATGTACAGAAGCCCACTTCCACAAAACCACATGTACAGAAACTTATTTCTACAAAATCAAATGTACAGAAATGACATGCAAAGAAACTCACTTCTACGTTATTCTTCATCTGTGTTCGCTCTCCGATAACCAACACATTTCGTAGTTTTTCTGCTATTCAGATTAACCCTTTGTGGTGAATTTCTTTTGCAATGATATTCATCATTTCTTGTCACTGTGTTTTATTGTCGCTAGCAATACTGTATTATCAACATATCGTGAGGTGTTTATATGACCCCTCCAATTGGTGTTCCTAGCATATCTTGTATTGATTTAATTATCATTCATTGTATACATTGAACAGATCGGGTAACAGTTCACAACCTTGTCTAACCCCTTGTTTTATGTGTTGAATTTCTCCCGTTTTGTTATCCATTCTATGGCTGCTCTTTTTTGCCAATACTTATCACTTATTATTCTCAGATCTTTACCATCAATGTTTAAATTCTCCAATATTCTAAATATTTCTTCATGTTTCACCTTATCATTGCCTTAGTGTAGTCAATAAAGCTCAAATACAGATCTCTGTTACGTTCCGTCTTTCTATTAATGTTCACAAGATGTATATGGCATTGTTTGTGCATCTGCCATCCACGAATTCACATTTCTCATCTCCAATTTCTAGTTTGATTTTACTTCTTATTACAATTCTTTTCCTTACAATTCGCATGATAATTTTTGTTACATGGCTTATTTTGCAATTTTCTCCACAATCTATGGCAACAGTGTGCTTTGGAGAGCTATGAAGATATCAGGTATATATCCACTGTTGTAGATGCCATTCAACAATTTTGTTATCACTTCTACACCCAATTCACCAACAGCTTAATTTTTTTCAAAGGTAATGTTATATGTTATGTTATGTTATGTTCCTTCAGGGCCATAGGCGTCGCATAGGGCAGAAACCATAGCTTTTCATTCTGTCTTTGTGTTGCCAGGTCTTTCAATTGTTGTGTGTTGATTAGGTTCATTGACATGCCTTCTCTATTAATGATTATTCGTAGAGTTTCTCTAGGTCTACCTCGTCTTCTTACTTCTGGTGGCACCGAATATAGTGACTGATGGAGAATTCTTAGGCTGTTCATTCTGAGAACATGGCAAATGTAAGTCCAATGTTATATAGCCGTGGGTTTTATTTTTCGTCATATGTTCTATTGCGTCCACTACTACTACTTTTAATATTGATGTTTCCTCACATAGATCATGCATGTGTGTTTCTCATCTGCTGTTGTCTTCATACAATTCGTGTATATAGTCTGTATATAGGCAAAGGTACCGAGTTCGATCCTCACCACAGGCAATTGTGCATCCGGACCGTTCAGAAAGCAATGGCAACCTACTGAACGTATTTATATTGCCTAGAAAATCACCACAGCCAACAAATGCTGCGTTGATAGCTACGTCCTGGATACGATATGCTACCAATTTTTAAAAAAAATTAAAAAATCTGTCTATTATTTTCTCTTTGTCCATTATTATTTTCACATTATTCGTTTTTAAATAACTATTTGTTGACTGCATTCTAATCCCTCCTAGTTATCTATTATATGTATGTATGTATGTATACATATACACTGTGTGTCTTCTCTCTGTTCCTCAAGTTCCTTGTTATTATCATTCTTTCACTGTCTTACAGTTTTGTTTAACTTCTTTATGTATATATATATATATTCGTTGTGTTTGCGCTTTCATCTTATGTCCATCAGCTGTAAAATTTCATTTGTCATCAATTACTACTTTGCTGTCCTTTTTATTTCTGGTAGTATTTCTTTTGATGTTTGTTGAATGCTTTCTTTTGGCACTTGCCATTCATCTATACTATGTATCTTTTCTACATGGTTATTATCTATTCTGTACAGCAATGGTTTATCTTTCGTTCATTTCTTAATTGGACTTAAGTATTGTCAGGCAAGCTTTGTATTTCTTGAACCTCTCTTTAATTTCTTCGTTTTATTCTTAATTTTGTTGCTGCTTGGACATGGTCACTATTTCAATCTGCACCTGGTCTTGTTTTCACAGTATGTTTCAAATCGCTTGCATAATAGTACGTCTATTTGATTGTGATAATTACTTCCGGGACTCTTCCACAACCAATGACGTCTAAGGCGCTCCTGAAAGAAGGTGTTTCCAATAATGTGTTGTTCCTTTCATGTGTTTGCAACAGATCTTCAACATCCCCTGTCTCTTGTTGTGTTGGTGTACTCTGCTAGACTTTACCTGTCCATCTTGCGATGTTACTTTCCCACTTGTATCTCTGCCCATCTCTTGCTCGCCTCCATTCGACTTTACCCTTAAGTAAGGTCTTCAACAAGGTATCATGTCTTTTAATGTGTCAAAATAATTTATTAGCTTTATCTTTATTTCCTTTAATAATCCTGTCTTCATATTAAGTGTTGTTCCCTTGCCCACTTAATAAGTTTCTCTTCTCCATCATTTCTATATCCAAGCTTATCTACCACCTTAATCTCTTTAATATCTACAACCTTGGCGTTAAAATTTCCTAGCATAATAGTTACTTCCCGTTTGTTACATTGCTCTAGAGCCATATTAAATTGTTTGTAAGTAATATTACTTTCTACTTATGTACTATCTGCACTTGGTGCTTATATTTGTCTATTGTCTATTGCCTTTCCCCAGGTGAATGATGGTTGATCGCATTCACATTTGCCGCTAAGCGTAGGGGTGGAAGATTAAGCTGTCGTTCCAAGGCCAGATGTGTCGCCTTGGTTGCGTGTAGTACATATATGTTCAAGGTTATCGTGATGTTTTCTATCCACTGTTTTCTCGGTCTACCTTTGGCCTTACGCCCGGATATTCTTTTGTTATATGCTCTTATTGGTATTTGGTTTGGGTTCATTCTCATAAGGTGACCGAACCATTTTACTTGTCTCTCAATATGTTCATTACATGAATTATTATACCCAAATTTTTTAATTTCTAATTTTATCAAGTTTGGTAACAATTGCATAATATATATAGTATACACAATAGATGTAGTAAAGCATACCAAGCCCTATGACAAATGACACCATGGCCCTATGGCAAGTGACACCATGGCCCTATGGCAAATGACACCATGGCCCTATGGCAAATGACACCATGGCCCTATGGCAAATGACACCAATCTTCAGAAACAAATGTGTTCATTTGATTCCATTGTACTTAAACATATAGGTGTATATGTTTTTTAAGCTAATATAGCTCTTTAGCTAAAATATGTTTTTCTTTTAATTGTAACACTGGTTCCCTTCTTGCGGTTCTCCACCCCCTCCGTGGATCGAGTTAAAGCCTCAAAAATTCAAAACTTTTCAATGTCTTCCTTTGGGAGGGTAAACCTACCATTTTATTTTACTACACAGAACACAAACACACAGCTATATCTACTGCATCAAACTAAAATCTACAATTATATCTACTATACCGAACTAAAATATATAGTTATATCTACTACACCAAAATAAAATCTACAATTATATCTACTACACTGAACAGTAAAATCTAAACTTACATCTACTATACCGAACTAAAATCTACAATTATATCTACAACACCGAACTAAAATCTGCAATTACATCTACTACACCGATCTAAAGTCTACAATTATATCTACTACAAAGAACTAAAATCTGCAATTACATCTACTACACCGATCTAAAGTCTACAATTATATCTACTACAAAGAACTAAAATCTACAATTATATCTACTACAAAGAACTAAAATCTACATTTCGCTCATGTTTATTCTTCTTCTACGGTCACTCTCTGTTAAAGCAAACACAAATTTTCCTGTGGTTTTCTTCCGGGAGCATAAAGTACATTCTACTACTATTTAATTTACGCCTTCTAAGCCTAACACATCCGATTTCGGTATGTTATTATTTCAGATGAACTTCCGCAGTTTGTGATAGCATTCCTATCTGTCGCCAGAAGAAGAGTGTGGATCAATTCTACTCCATTACGGTTTATCGCACTCTGTACCCATGAACCTCACAGACTAAAACATATCTCTGGGTGGCAGTTTTCCAGGAAACGGAAAACAGAGAATTTGACTTGAGTCGATTACGTCTATCTCGTATCAGGTGTTCTGCTGCCAGTGAACTTGTCTCAATAGATTAGATGGATCATTTCCCGCTATGACTCCGAGCACTGATCCTTTATCATCCGAGACGGCACTACTTCCAGACTTGAGGGGTCCCATAGATGACCTGAAGAGAATCACACAACTCATTATACAGTTAAGCTATTGGCGCTGGTAACCTGACATCTGACTGAAGAACGATGAAGAAGAAGAAGCCTGAGTCCGGAAGAGAAAATGCTGTACACTAGATCTACATATAATAACGTTATTACAGTCTAGATTTCTGTAACAAAAGTATCTTATTTACCCTTAAATCAAAATTATGAATCTTTCGTTTTTTTCTTCTGCGTTCGTTCTTCTGTGTGACAACTGGGGCCACAGTTTATAGTTTTGGTGCAAAGACTAGTGCAAGATTCTTTTTTTCTATTCGAACCTTATAAGGTGACTCAGAAGTTGAAAGGATAGCCTGACAACCTGTAAGAAAGAACCATTATCAGTGCATGTCTTGTCTGAATGTCTTACTTTTATACTACATCAAATGAATGCGTGGAAGGCAAAGACAACCAGCGGGGATTTCAACATTTTCCTTTTTTGTGGTCAGACTTCTAGATGTCGAGGAATGCTAGATGTGGCATAATTGCGGATGTGTCAAGATTGCGAATGTGTCACCATTGAGGATGTGTCGTCACTGCGAATGTTTCAACATTGCGGATGTGTCATCACTGCGGATATGACAGTGGATGTGCCATCACTGCGGATATGACAGTGGATGTGCCATCACTGCGGATGGGTCAACACATCTGAGAAAAGAACTGTAAGATAGTTGGCACAGAAATATAAGTTACAAGCCTGTTGGGATCCTGTCACACTGGAATATCGTCCTTGTGGAACTAAACATGCAGAAATTTTGAAATAAAAAAACACACAACCATGCATTTGAGACAAGTAACCTTGTACAAGCACGAGTGTCGCCTCGGTTAATCTGAGGATATTATTTTCTAAATAAAAAAACACATAACCATGCATTTGAGACAAGTAACCTTGTACAAGCACGAGTGTCGCCTCGGTTAATCTGAGGAGAACGTGCTTTCGTTAGAAAGCTTATGGGCTGTCAAGAGCTACCAGTTCTCCGATAAATGGATAATTTCATCATCATCATTATCATATGCTTCCGCTCGCAGATTCACTCTGGTTGGCAGTATGAAGTCCGGCAATCTGGTTAGCTGTATGCTGGTCGGCACTCTGGTTAGCTGGATGCTGGATGGCACGCTGGTTAGCTGAATGCTGGCCGGCAATCTGGTTAGCTGCATGCTGGCCGGCAATCTGGTTAGCTGTATGCTGGTCGGCAATCTGGTTAGCTGTATGCTGGTAAACACTCTGGTTAGCTGAATGCTGGCCGGCAATCTGGTTAGCTATATGCTGGCCGGCACTCTGGTTAGCAGTATGAAGTCCGGCACTCTGGTTAGCTGTATGCTGACCTGTACTCTGGTTAGCTGTATGCTGGCCGGAACTCTGGTTAGCTGTATGCTGGCCGGCACTCTGGTTAGCAGTATGAGGTCCGGCACTATGGATAGCAGTATGTAGTTCGGAGCGCGGAATGCGCTGTGTTATGTTTTAACAGAAAAGCTTAAAACGGGGTAATAGTTTACAGATTATCTGCTATATCTGCGCATTTCGTAGTGACCCACCCGATTTCAACATCGCTTTTGGATCACTTTGCCCTAGGAACAAGATAACGAACTCCACCCCCAAACATTTTAGCCGCCTCTTATAACATACATTATAAGTCCAAGTATCGCAATTCTTTGTCTCCATTTCATATCCCGGCAACACAAAGGGAGCTCTAAGACGTAACATTGTCTTGTCTTAATTTCCCCACTCCTACATTATTATACCAAATCACATTTAATCTTATCCCACTGGATGATTGAAATGTACTTGACCATCTCCATAAAACGTCAATTACTTGTTATGACCTTTCACTGATAGTGCAGTGCTCTACATAACATGGTTATGCCCTCCGGTCTCCATATCTGTATGTATGTATACAATCAAGAGGCAGATTGCGTTTCTCATCACTAAAAATAAACACTCAAGACCAAACTGTTCAAAAATATATCCGAGACTCATCGCAATCCAAAGACATGGGAAATTATTCACTAAATAAATGTTGCGTAAAGGATTTTTAATTACCAATATCAACATATCGATTTTTTTGGGTAATAATTTTTTTTACAAACATAGTCAATGAACCCCGGGAGAAAGGTGGACGTCTTTTCACAATGATGTATTGTCGGTAATCATGCAATTTCTCCTGT
This sequence comes from Meghimatium bilineatum, assembly GCA_034231615.1. Classification (NCBI taxonomy): domain Eukaryota; kingdom Metazoa; phylum Mollusca; class Gastropoda; order Stylommatophora; family Philomycidae; genus Meghimatium; species Meghimatium bilineatum. Next base: position 13,068,827 of record CM067312.1, on the reverse strand, counting down.
GTCCATCAGTGTTCACGCGCTTGGAAGACATTGTAAAGACTGTTTGTTTTGTGAAGAAAGGATGTTTGAAATTGAAGAAAGGGAACCAGCAGAGGTAACAAGAAAATTCCATAAAAATCAAAATAATTTCGTGATATTTGTCGATTTAATTCGAAAGGAAAGTGCTTTGAGCAACGATACGGTTACAAGGATAGTATATGTGGAATAAAGAAAATAACATTTGAATTTAAGGTAGATCAATCGAGCGCCTCAGGCAACTAGTGTTGTTTCATATTACAGTAGCAGTAGATTTCTAGTACAGCGCTAGATTTGAGCTTAAATGGTTCGAAGGTGGATTTGGAAATTAAAAGTATGTAGAATTTCCTACTCGGTACGTAGCAATCAGTGCAATATTTCTGTGTGTAGTTACTTTCTAAGCAGTATAAATATGTACATTATGTTTAATAGGATTCGCATAATAATGGTCCTGAGTTTATTCCCCAGTTGGAGCGGAATGTTTTTCAGATCGCAACAGCTCCTGGGTCGACCCAGCCTTAAATAGGTACCGGATTAATCCGGGAAGTAATGACTGCGAAAGAGAGGCGATGGCTACCGCCCTCATTTGCAGAGCCTATGAAATTTGAGATCGCTAACACCTCACACCCCTACGGCATTAAGAATGCTATGGGTTACTTTACTCTAGATGCGGTTAGTAAAGTGCGGAAGAACGCGTGTTCAATAGATGCTAGGCGATTTGGTGCCGTTGAACGGACTGGTTCAATTCTTGTTAGTCTCAAGAATTTTTAAAAATTGTCCTCTGGCTTCCTACTTATATTTACTTGTATAGGGTTACTTTACATACTTTATAGGATGTATGCAACAGCTGTGACTTACGGCCAAATAAACCTGACTACATCAAGGCTTTTTGGGTTACTTAGACCCACGAGACAGGATAGTTACACTTACGACTAGCTCTTTCTCGTTCATCTGTCGGAGTAACAGCTCTCTCGTTTATCTGTCGGGGCTAGAACACTCTCGTTTATCAGTCGGAGCTAGAACACTCTCGTTTATCTGTCGGAGTTAAACGTTATTAGAAATGTCTTCAATAAACTGTACTGTAGTCACTAGTTCAGCGGCAGGGCCGTGGAGATTATCTACCCAAGCAACTTCAGATTGTCATAGTTTTCTTCTAGTTGTGCGGTACAGTAGGCAATTCTCTAAAATATTATCTGTTTTTCTGTAGATTATCCACAAGAGCATATATATCTCAGTCACCTAATCAAAATCTCCCATACATGAATTGTATGAATCTGTTGTGACATTTTCTCAATATAATAATGATTAGTTGTTTTTTCCTCCAAACGTGAGTCAGTTGAGTTCCATTACATGTTTTTAGAGCTTTTTATGGTGTACTTCATTTCAGGAAATTATACCGAATTTTTAATCTGTTGCTGTTGGCATTGACTTTAATTTTTCGCTAGCTAATCATATATCTTACTATTCCTGATTTGTGATTAAACTGGAACATATTGGAGAACTAACTCTTTTAGTAAGTTTAGCAATTTTTCAAAGTTTATTTCATTCATTATTAAAATTAAGAAAGTTTGTTTTGCTATAAAACTTCTTCTGACTGCAATTTGATATTATTTTCTAAACAGAACATTGTATGCTTTCATAGATATATAAGTACTAGAATGTATTGGCTTCCATGACATTTTTGACAACAGCTTGTTGATCGTAAAGGTGAGGGCTCTTACCATTATTGCATATAATTCAATCTGGCACTTCTACGATTTGACTTTCCAGCGGCTTGGAGAACTGTCTGTTGGAACAATGCATATGATTTGTTTATGTGATTCGTCTTATAATTGATAGGAGTGGCATAGATATCAGTTAAGGATGTGCATTTTGTCCAGTCTGTCTTATTGTAATTCCATCTTGGGGCTAAATTTTTATTCGATTTTTTCTGAATAGTTTGGGTTTAAATTATGATAGGCCTATGACATTGGTCAGTAGTTGAGAGTTGACATAGAAATTACTTTAGGGAGCCAATTTATCGGGGGAAAATCACAATTCGGGGTGGATGGTGGCATTCGTGTTCGGGAATTCAAGGTAGAAGTGTCTTCTGGGAAATTTTAAAGGAGTAGGTCTTGGAATTATGCTATGCCTACAGAGTGTTTGTGCACGAAGATCTTGGCAGATTATTTCTCTATATACTCTCTGTATTATTATCATCTTTCTTTCGTTGTTCTCTCTGATGGCTGTAATTTAATAGTTTTTATCCTTCATACTTGGCTCCAGAATTTAGGGAGGGGGTGGGGTAGAATAACCACCAAATTGCCTGGGTGGGTTCTGTCCAGGCACATAGCCCACATTTGACTGTTCCCTGCGGGATTGTTTTTGACAGGGAATGAATTGAGTTGAAATAACCAAACCGTGCACATTTTCGTTTTTTAATCTATTGATAGCATTGATTCATTCTCTAAAGTTCCGTATATATCTGTATTTTATGTTTTACATTTGTTTTATTTCGTGTATTGAAAAAGCGTAGAAGCTGTCTCTAATATATGTAATTCGAAGGTCTGTCTATATTGTCGAAACTCTATAACACATGTAGTTAGAAGGTCTGTCTATACTATCACAATTCTATAACACATGTAGATCGAAGGTCTGTCTATATTATAACATTTATATACCACTTGTAGTCGAAGGTCTGTCTATATTATCACATTTATATAACACTTGTAGTCGAAGGTCTGTTTATATTGTCACAATTCTATAACAATTGTATTGGAGGTCTCTCTATATTGTCACAATTCTATAACACTTGTTTTGGAGGTCTCTCTATATTGTCACAATTCTATAACACTTGTTTTGGAGGTCTCTCTATATTGTCACAATTCTATAACACTTGTTTTGGAGGTCTCTCTATATTGTCACAATTCTATAACACTTGTTTTGGAGGTCTCTCTATATTGTCACAATTATATAACACTTGTTTTGGAGGTCTCTCTATATTGTCACAATTCTATAACACTTGTTTTGGAGGTCTCTCTATATTGTCACAATTCTATAACACTTGTGTTGGAGGTCTCTCTATATTGTCACAATTCTATAACACTTGTTTTGGAGGTCTCTCTATATTGTCACAACTGATGGAATGAGGAATATGAGAGAAGACATATACAACGCGGTCTACCACGCTTTAAACATCGGCGGTAATGAAATCCCTTAATTGCGCTGCGCAGACGACACTGTACTTCTTCACATGATATAAAGGGATTGGAAATGATATAAAGGGATTGGAAATGATATAAAGGGATTGGAAATGATATAAAGGGATTGGAAATGATATAAAGGGATTGAAAAAACTAACCAAGAACACAAACAAATACAACGAATATCAAAACCTATTTTTAAATGCGCAAAAAACAAAAATCATGTCAACAGATAACACAGCAACCAAAAATCAGAATAGACAATACTGAGATAGAGTGTGTGGATAAATTCGAATACTTAGGAGCGAACATCAGTGCAGGAGACTGCATGTCAGAAATAAGGAAGAGATTGGCAATGGCATATTGTAAAATAACACGTTTGAAAAATAAATGGAAAAATAACAGAATAGAAAAGTAACTGTTAATTCTAAGAACTGTTATTTTTTCGATTACAACATACGGCTGTGAAACATGGGCCATAAGTAAAACAGTAGCAAAGAAGGTCAACACCTTTGAGATTAAATGATACAGAAAGATACTTAGAATATCATGAAAGGAAAAAAGAGAAACACATATATTATAATCATATTGAAGATGCCAGAGTGTTGGTTACTAAACAGAATAACAAGAAGAAAACTACACATGTTTGGTCATATAAAGAGACACAACTGTTTAGAAAGACAAATAATGGAGAGAAGAGTACCTGGAAAGAGGAGAAAGGACAGAAGACGATGTACTGAAGACATTAAAGATAGCATGAATACATCATTGGAAATGCAAGCCTCATGGCCCAAGACAAAGAGGGGTTCAGGGAATTCATTGGGAAGCCAACAATCTAGAGAGAATACGTCACATATCATTACATTCGAAAGTCTGTCTATACTGTCACAACTCTATAACACTTGTTTTCGAAGGTCTGTCTATATTGTCACAACTTTATAACACTTGTTTTCGAAGGACTGTAACAACTCTCCGAATGTTTTAGACCACTGCAGTTTCTTTTCTGTAATTTATTCTCCATTGTAATATTTAATCACATCAACTCTCCAGCTATACTTAGAATGTGATGACATCTACTTATAATGTGATGACATCTACTTATAACGTGATGACATCTACTTAAAATGTGATGACATCTACTTAGAATGTGATGACATCTACTTAGAATGTGATGACATCTACTTATAACGTGATGACATCTACTTAAAATATGATGACATCTACTTAGAATGTGATGACATCTACTTATAACGTGATGACATCTACTTAAAATGTGATGACATCTACTTAGAATGTGATGACATCTACTTATAACGTGATGACATCTACGTACAATATGATGACATCTACTTACAATGTGATGACATCTACTTACAATGTGATGACATCTACTTACAATGTGATGACATCGATGTGTTTTCTCTTATGCTGAACATTAACGAATGATGTAGCTTCACCTTATTCGCTAATGTAGTTTGATTTGAATTCTTTACTTCAGGCTATACAAATTATACTTAACTAGTTCAACAAATTAATATCATATGTTATGACTCATACTCGGTCTAAAAGTACAACAAATGCCTCTAGCCCGAAAAGACGGAAAGATAATTAAGAAATCGTATGTGTAACCTCTAAATTGTCACAAAACACCCACCACCCAATTGCTGACATCATCTATGGGCAGCACCACAAGTCCAGATATCGCAATGATAACATATTTCACACGTCCAAATATCACAATGGTAACTTATTTCACAAGTCCAAATATCGCAATGATAACATATTTCACAAGTCCAGATATCGCAATGATAACATATTTCGCAAGTCCAAATATCGCAATGATACCATATTTCACAAGACCAGATATCGCAATAATAACATATTTCACAAGTCCAAATATCGCAATGATAACATATTTCACAAGTCCAGATATCGCAATGATAACATATTTCACAAGACCAAATATCGCAATGATAACATATTTCACAAGTCCAAATATCGCAATGATAACATATTTCACAAGTCCAGATATCGCAATGATAACATATTTCACAAGACCAGATATCGCAATGATAACATATTTCATATCTTACATCTGTTTCTATTTTTATTTTTTTTCAACAGGGCAATTTTTTCAACGGTCTTGATGATGGGTTCTTGTCCAGGGCTGATGTCATGGGTGTGATGGATATCTCGAAGTCTTCTGGTGGACATCAACTGATGAAACCTGATGGTTTGTACAGTCATACTTCAGATTTTTCAGGTCACAACAGTGTACAACCACGTCATCAGATTCCAGTTCACCCACACGCACATCACCACCCACATCCTCACACTCATCATGGATTCGGACCATCTGATTCAATGTTTGATCAGCTGACCTGCACACCTAACGGACCCCCAGGCATGCCTCTAGGTCACGTAGGGTCAATGGCCGAGCATCACAATAACGTGATGGCATCGGGTCCTCCACCACATCAACAGCACCACCAGATGTACCCAGCTATGTATTCCCATCCATCCTCAGTGGTTAACACACACCCGGGGTTTCCTCCTCATCCAGGAAGCATGCACCACCAGGGAGTACATGAATCTGATTGTGACCCAAGGGAGCTAGAAATGTTTGCTGAGAGATTCAAGCAGCGTCGCATCAAACTTGGAGTCACACAAGCCGACGTTGGCGCAGCCCTTGCAAACCTAAAAATTCCAGGAGTAGGATGTCTTAGCCAGAGCACAATCTGCAGATTTGAATCTTTAACTTTGAGTCACAACAACATGATTGCCCTTAAGCCCATTCTTCAGACATGGCTGGAAGACGCGGAAAAACAAGCCAGAGAAAGAAAAGCCGAGTTGGAAAACGGACATAATAGTGATAAGAAGAGGAAAAGAACTTCTATCGCAGCTCCAGAAAAACGATCACTGGAGGCATATTTCGCAGTGCAGCCTCGACCATCGGGTGAAAAGATCGCTCAAATTGCGGAAAAATTAGACTTAAAGAAAAATGTAGTTAGAGTGTGGTTTTGTAATCAACGACAAAAACAGAAGAGGATGAAATTTTCAGCTATTGCTGCTGGGATGGCTATGGGCCATCACTGATGCAAAGAAAAACAAATGTAACTTAACGTAAAATAACTCTCAACTAGTCACAATGAAGTACATCGTTGAAAAAAAACATGCGCCGTGTACTGTAAATATTGTCTTACTCGGTAAACTTCAAACTAACTTGAAATAACTTCAAGTAAAATACCTACATTATTCTAGAGAAATCAACAGTTCTTTTGGAGGTTAAGTGTGTTGCTGCATGTAGCCATTAACTAAGTTTGAATATAAATACACGAAAAATAGGTAGGTTTAACAAAAACAGAGCATTATTTGCATGCTAAATGAGGACGCTAAACAGAAATAATACAGTGGGTGCATTATAGAAATGGACGTTTCAAAGGAGTGATGCAGTGAATTCACGAAAAACATGGACGTATAACACAAACAATGTAGGTTATGTATGATAAATAAGAATGTTGGACAGATATAATTCATTTTATACATGGTATATTTTGACGTTTAACAGATATATTGTTGTGTGTGCATGATAGAGACGTTTCAGAAACAGTGCAATATAGACATGATAAATAGGGATGTTGTACATAAACAATGCTGTGTATGTAGAATAAAAAAGGACGTTAAACAGAAACCTTGCATCGTGTGCATTTTAAATAGGAACGTTTAACAGAAACAATGCAATGAGTGCATGCTAAATAGGGATGTTTAACGGAAACAGTGCATTGCATGAATTATAAATATGGACGATTAACCAAAACAGTGCAGAATATTAGTCACAAACAGGAACATTTAACTGAAACAGTGCAATGTGTGCATGATAAATAGGGACCTTTAGTAGAAACAGTGCAATGTGTGCATGATAAATAGGGACCTTTAGTAGAAACAGTGCAATTTGCACATCATGATTAGGGGAATTTAACAGAAAGAGTGCAACTTTATCCCTGATAAAATGGGAAGCTTAATAGAAACAATGGAATATGGTTAATATTTGTTCGACAAAGTAAAATTTAAGTTGAATTCTTGCATGAGAGTTATATATTAAAAACCTATTAAATCGATTCTCCAGTCACCATCAGAAATCTGGTACCATAACTTTATGTGCTGAGAGCAGAGGTCGGGAACCTTTTTGTCTGAGAGAGCCATGGACACTACATATTTTGAAAAGTAATTATGTGAGAGCCATACATTATGTTTAATACTAAAAATTCAAGTAAATGTGTGCATCTGGTGTAATTTCAACACTAAAAGTACAATAATTATGTCTAATAACATTGTTATGCTGTTGCTAATCTATAATGAGTATTTCTTACCATTAATGCGACTTCTGATGCTGAGCTGCAATATACTTTAGCTCATTTGTAGAATGAAATATTGATATGCAATTAATATGTAGATCAAATGAGTCTAAAGAAATATTTTTTTAGAATCGAAAAATTGTCTGCGAGCCAGATGCAGCCATCAATAGAGCCACATCTAGTTCGTGAGCCATGGGTTCCCGACCCCTGGCTTAAAGCATTTGAATCATCATTATTACAGTACTTATGAGTTTAACATTTTAATAATCGTTTCTCTACGGCTTTAGTTAGTTTAGCTCAGTGGTATTGTCCGTACTGTGTAATAAGCGAGGTGCTGATAATTCATTTAGTCAGATTCAACTGAAAAGGACAGCCCCGATGGCTCAGACATAGGCCTATATCTATCTATGTATACGATGTGACCCTTGTTTGCCTAGCGGTGTGAGGGGTGGAAGAGTTCTCTGGAGATGGCTTTCTTGTGCGCTGTCTGTAAGCTTGTTCCTGTGGATTCTTTGATTTCTGTGATCCATCTTTTACATCGTCTTCCTCTGGCTTTATAGCCGTTATGTCTATGTGTTGTGGCCATTTGTGGCATGCTATCTATATGTTGGTAATCTGGAAGGGTGTGAAAACCACTTGATCTGTTGTCTTTTGATGTGTTTCAATGCTGGTATTGTTTTGGTTATCTGTCTGATATTATCGTTTCTAATTCTATCTCTTAATGATCCGAGTATTCTTCGTAGATATGGCACTTCTGTTGTCACTATTTTTCCTTTGTCTTGTGCTGTCATTGTCCATGTGTGACACTGGTAGCACAGTCATGAAATAATAATAGTCTTGTATAATGCAACTTTAGTGTCTATGTTTACATTTCTGTTATTGAAAATACGTGTCATCTGTCCTAGGATCTGGTATGTTTTGCTGCCTCTATTTTGTATCTATTTACTGAAGGTCTACAAGAAAACATATATATTATATAGTTACTCATACTACTATACTATTTATACTGGCAACTTGTGGCGCAGAACAGTTGAAAATTGTAATGTATAGTTCGAAAGTATTTATAAACACATTCTCTTCAAGATTATAACCAATATGGAGGCACGTTTCTCGGAAATATGAAAGTTAATTTTTCGTAGTGGCTATCAAGAAATTAAGTAAATAGTTAGAGGTGGGCGTGTCTGAAAAAGTTTGACAAAAGCTTGGAAAAAAATTGACGTCAACAATACTGTTTATTAAATGTCAATTAAATTGTTTGAATTTGGAAGAAAATGTCAAAATATGTTTGTACTCTTTATGAATTTGTGTTTTTTTTGGTGGGGGTGGGGGGTGGGGTGTGGGGGGGGTGTATTTTTTAACGTTATTAAGCAGGGATTGTCTCTGAACTCGTGCCATTTATTGACAAGGGTGAGGGTCAAGAATTTGCATACAATTGTTGACATATAATTATGGGCGGCTCCCTGTGTGCATATTTGTGTATATTTGATGCATATTTGTGCATATTTGTGTATATTTGATGCATATTTTTGTATATTTGATGCATATTTTTGTATATTTCTGTATATGCGTGTAGATTTGTGTATATGTGTTTACGAGTTTACGTGTGCATACATATATATTGTGATGAGATTGAGGAGGTGATTGCGAGTATGAAAATAATAATTTCATGTATTCTCACATTCGATCTGCGGCAAAACTTTACTTACAAAAATAAATACATTTGGACAAATTTTTATGACATGTTCATTCAATAGTTTTGTATTTTACAAAGGACCTATAAAGTTTACTTTATATTGCATCTATAACATATATATTACATATAATCTTTAGCATTGGACACGGCCCATATGGAAACGCATATGAGTTGCAGGATCAATTAAAAAGTTGGACATATCGTTTGATGTAGAACAAAATAATACTAGTCTGTAAAAGGCGTACTTATCTAGCGTGCACGGATTTTCCCGTAAAATGCGTTAGTGAGTCAAGCGTTGATGACATTATAATTTCCTTTTTTTTTTTTTTTTTTTTTTTTTTTTTTTTTTTTTTTTTTGCTTAGGACTTCGGACTTATCGAAGTCGTATCTACGACCCTGCAAAGTCTCCAAACTTGCCGTAAATGTATCTACGACTCTGCAAAGTCCGCACCTTACCGAAGACGTATCAACGACCTTGCAATACCTCCTTTCAAATAGAAAATGTAATTTCTAACTTGTGTTATTTCTTTCATGTATAGCATTATAATTAACTCTCCTCTGTTCATTACATCAGTGGTTCTCAACCTATTTTTTTCGAGCTTCCATGACCCTTTATGTGTCTAAAGAAAAGGGCATTGTACGTGGCCAAGGGTTTCACAATCTGTCGCTATAAGTCTTGTTGTTTATCTTACGTAAGGTTTTTTTCTCTCTCTCTCTTTCTAATTTCACATTTCTATTTCTCGTCGCTCCCTTTGATATTTTCGTGTGTCCCATGAAGCTAATATAATCCCAGTTGAGGAGCACTGCATTACATAAAGTTGTTTTCATTTACATAAATGTCCATTCTTGCGTGATTACCTTCATTGTTTCCAATTATTTATAGTACAACAACAGTACTATGTCGTCCATGTGTTCTTCGCCATCACAGCTATCTCATTGCCATGGAGATGTTGCTCAAGTATGTCCCTAGGTAGCTGAAAAGCTATGAGTGGTCTAGTCAATCCACATTCTAACAACACCACAGCTAGTTATGTCACGTCAAAATAAGAGTAAAAGTTTCCCACTCGGAACAAGAGATTGTGGGCTAGCTGACACCGCAATGAGTCACCCAGAGACCAAAATGCACACTATGACACATCATCACATTGAATGTAGTTTTCTGGAGGAAAGGGCTGAAGGATGGAGTTTTGAAAAAGTACCTGATCACATGATGTCACAGGTATCTTGAGAATATATCACAAAATCCTAATTTATGAAACAAATGTACATATAATGTACACTTATGACTAACCGAGAGTTTTTTTTCTGAGTTAGAAATAACTTAGTTATACGATACACCTTTTGGGCGCTCTTTTCACATTTTCTGTTATATTACCTCGAGATTTAGAAAACATATTCTAAGACACTTACCGATTAGTTGATACCAAGTTATTTCTCATATTGTTTGATTGTAAACGAACACAATTTACTGGCTGCCAACACAAAGTTAACAATGAACATCGAGAAAGAAGACTTTTAAACGATGAGTGGTTTTTGTGTATTTGAAGAGGGACATGCCGTTAACAGTAGCACTCGTACTATATGGCCGTGACCATTTAGAGGGGTGTTGAATTGACACAAAACACTTCGGCTTTAAACTAGCTTCCACCGATCTGACAAAATATCACTCGTCAATACATGCAACAGTCATACATGTGCGAGTTCAATAAATGCAACAGTCATTCATGTGCGAGTTCAATAAATGCAACAGTCATTCATGTGCGAGTTCAATACATGCACCAGTCATACATGTGCGAGTTCAATACATGCACCAGTCATACATGTGCGAGTTCACGTGGCGACAATCTGTCACTATTTACGAAATAATGAATAGCACTTACGTAGAGCACAAGTTTAATCGTAGTTCTACGATGAGCAAAAGGTAATCGAACTATGTGGTATATATACGAAAACATAGAAATAGAAATATACAAGATGTTTTCTATATATACGAAAATATAGAAATAGCAATATACAGGATGTTTTCTATATATACGAAAACATAGAAATAGCAATATACAAGATGTTTTCTATATATATACGAAAACATAGAAATAGCAATATACAGAATTTTTCTATATATACGAAAACATAGAAATAGCAATATACAAGACGTTTTCTATGTATACGAAAACATACAATTATCAATATACAAAACGTTTTCAACGTTTCAACCACAGTACCAAAATGTACATTAATAGATCGTTCTGGCATAATCATTTCTCTAAGGAATTTTTTCCCTTTTGAAGATTTTTAGAACTGTGAATCATGGTCACCCTGATTAGTGCAGGAGATTAGAGTAGGGATTGAATCGGATGGGTAAAAGAAACATAAAATACGAAGATACTGATAAAAATAATACCCAAATGTAAGAAAATATAGTTCTCAAGTTTTCATGAAAATACACAATAAAAACAATGAACTAACAATCAATCAATTAATAAATAAACCCGTAACCCTTCAGGGTTGTAGGGGTACCACATTGGATACGTCAGCACACAGATTCCTCCAGCGAATTATATCCTCAGCGATGCGGTTGAGTGTGGAAATAACGTGTCCTGTTCATTGCTTGTTGTTGTTTGTCCATGCCTTTATGTGCCCTCCTCTGCTTCTACCTCCTTCGACAGTTCCCTGCAGTATTTTTTTTTTAAATGAATCATGTCTGCATACATGTCCAAACCATGCTAAATTTTGTCGTTTCACTATTGAAAGCAATAGTTCTTGTACACCTGCAAACATTTCAATTCTATTTCTTACATACACATTTGTCTTATGTTCTCTATAGGAAATTTGTAGAATTCGTCTGTAGCATTTGTACTCGAAAGCCTGTAATCATCTCTCCATGTTCGCAGTGAGTGTTCAATTCTCACAGCCATACAGCACAACAGAAAGCACCAGCGACTTATACAGCTTGACTTTCACTTCCACGCTGATGTTGCTTTTCCAAATCACCGTTTAATTTTGACATGGTCGCTAAAGCTATCCTCAGCCTTACTTTTAGTTCTGTTTTGCATTTTCCATCGATGCATATGCTGGATCCGAGGTATTTGAAGGTATTCACTACTTCAAGCTTATGTCCATTCATCATCAGGTTAATCTGATATTCTCTGTCTCTGCGGTTGATTAAGATTTTGCTCTTTTCAGTATTGTTTCAACTAACAATAAGAAACAGTAAAGACCTTGGTACTATCACAGAAACACTAGAACTTACAATCTACGTCAGCACTACTATTATATAGTTTTACAGCAGTTCTACCTATTATCGATTGGCAAATAATGAATTACATTTCGCTTTATTTAACACTCCTCTAAACGGTCATGTCTATGTAAACCGTGCACAGTACTGAAAACTCACCCGAGACCGCCGCAAACTTTATTACAGACCTGTGCGCTCGTGATATAGAAGACTAGTTTTCCAGTATTTTGATTATTTCTGTGAGTTTCATTGGTCAGCGACTCCAAGTATATAAATAGTCGAAGTATATAAATAGTGACCAACGAATAGCACAACAATAACCAAAAACGTAACGAAGAAAGTCTTGTTTACCTTCTGCAGCTAAGTCTTCTTTACTATAAATTATCATGACTCATGGCTCCTCAAACTGTAAAAGAACTCCCGACACTGTATTTTTACCATTACCAGGCTTCAGACCGGGCGCTATACTGCCGAGGGTCTCGCTACAGATAAATGTCATTGTGACATTAAATTCTTGTATCATATTCTTGTATCTAGAGATCCATGATTCGACCGAGGCCGTCGTCAGTAGACCTCTGTACAGAAAGTAAACACGACTTCATTCGTTACATTTTATAGTATTTTCGTTGTCCACTATTTATATACGTAAAGTCGAATGCCAGAATAAGCCATGGCCGACCAGCGGAACTAATGGAAATAATCAAACATCGACCTTTCACGTCAACGTTGTCTTTCTTCTTATATATATATATATATATATATGTTTTTACTGAAGACGGGCCATGATTCGACCCATCTTGGCAGAAAAACATTTAATGAAAAAGTTCACTCTACATTCTAATCGACACCACATGACAACAGTTCAAAGTAAAAGGTACAAGAATAACTCCTAAGATCCAGAAAGCCACTACAACAACCAGTTAAGGAGATCCCTTCTACCGGAGAGTCGCTAAAACCTCCATTTTTATAGTTACTTCTAAATACACTACGGCAGAATATGAAAACCATTATGGAGGTAAAGAGTGAATATGAATTGTCATGTGATACACAAACATGGGTATAATCATATCAAGATATTTAAAGAAAAAAGCGTGGGGGGGGGGGGGGGTGGATCCAGATCATAACTGACTTTATATTAAGTTAGATATGAGGGCTAATCTATGACCCTATCACAACTTTGACTGATTCTATTAATCCCTTTTGTTTTTCATTGGTCGCCTTTTTTAGATAGCCAATGAGACAATCTGATAAGTGGGGGTCAGCCAAGAGTAGTAACTCGGTCATGGGCTAGAAAACATGTCTTATTTAATATAAAATATGGTAAGGCCAGATCACGGTGTTAACATTTACCCGTCGGCGCATATATAAGACCTATTGGTTAATTAAATAGCACCATTCTAAAATGACGCACTTGAGTTTTCCCGTTATTTTGATTGGCCACTATGCTTATACTTTCTTTCGACAGCCAATTATAATCACGGAACAATTCAAGTGAGATGTTTCAGGGATATATTTTTTCAATTAACCAACGGGTCTTATAAAGTCGACTGTCACATTAACATGTACACAGATTGGAGACACGAATCTAATAGCAAGTCAGCGTCATAATTAATTATATAAGTGTTCACAGGGAAGTGTAACACAGGAAGGAGTTAGAGAATCATTACAGAAATAGATATGCAATGAAACATCAGGCAGGGATGGAGCTAGTTTCGAGATACACTTAATAATACAAATTCAAAACTCACAACCCTTTAGGGTCGTAGATGTATAACATTAGCTCACATAAACACACAAAACTCGAGGAACATTTATTTACTTGGTGATTTTATAAATATTAACATATCATTACTTGAGTCTTCATTAAGTTAACCAGCTAGTCCTAGTCACTTAATTGATGTTAACAAGCTAGTCTTTGTTACTTTATTAAGTTAACAAGCTAGTCTTTGTTACTTTATTAAGTTAACAAGCTAGCCCTGGTCACTGCATTTAACTTAACAAGTTAGTCCAAGTCAATTAATTGATGTTAATAAGCTAGCCTTGATCACTTCATTGAAGTTAACAAGCTATTCACAGTCACTTCATTGATGTTAACAAGCAATCCTTTGTCACTTCATTGATGTTAACAGGATAGTCTTAGTCACTTCATCGGAGTTAACAAACTAGTCCTTGTCACTTCATTGAAGTTAACAAGCTAGTCATGGTGACTTCATTGAAATTAACAAGTTAGTCCTTGTGACTTCATTGAAATTAACAAGCTAGTCCTTGTGACTTCATTGAAATTAACAAGTTAGTCCTTGTGACTTCATTGAAATTAACAAGCTAGTCATGGTGACTCCATTGAAATTAACAAGTTAGTCATGGTTACTTCATTGAAATTAACAAGCTAGTCCTTGTGACTTCATTGAAATTAACAAGCTAGTCCTTGTGACTTCATTGAAATTAACAAGTTAGTCCTTGTGACTTCATTGAAATTAACAAGCTAGTCATGGTTACTTCATTGAAATTAACAAGTTAGTCCTTGTGACTTCATTGAAATTAACAAGTTAGTCCTTGTATGTGAGTTCATTGAAATTAACAAGCTAGTCATGGTTACTTCATTGAAATTAACAAGTTAGTCCTTGTGACTTCATTGAAATTAACAAGTTAGTCCTTGTATGTGAGTTCATTGAAATTAACAAGCTAGTCATGGTTACTTCATTGAAATTAACAAGCTAGTCCTTGTGACTTCATTGAAATTAACAAGTTAGTCCTTGTATGTGAGTTCATTGAAATTAACAAGCTAGTCATGGTTACTTCATTGAAATTAACAAGTTAGTCCTTGTGACTTCATTGAAATTAACAAGCTAGTCATGGTGACTCCATTGAAATTAACAAGCTAGTCATGGTTACTTCATTGAAATTAACAAGTTAGTCCTTGTGACTTCATTGAAGTTAACAAGCTAGTCCTAGTCACTTCATCTTCCTCTTTTCCCCAACTGTTCCAGCAGTATATTCATTGGGATCCGTTCATATGCTACCGGTGTTCAAAATGGAAGCGAAGTTTAATGTCACTGCTACCTTACAAGAATATCGCAAGTTACGTTGGTTGTCCGATCCCATATAGTCTCAAAGTGATCCAGAAGCCACGCTAAAGTCAGATGTGTCAGGCCCATATAGCGCCGAAAAGATGTAAACCAAAACACATCGCAACCAGTTGCCTTGACTACACACTGCTGATCTGCAGGAGTTTGATAAGGAACACAACAGAAAGAAAAGAAAAAAATCGCTGAAATCGAACTGTGTTTAGTTACCTTCCCAAACCAGGTAAGCTTATGATTACCACTGTCAACGGTGTTTCATGTCCAAATGGAAGGTCGGATATTGTGATCTGGGATATTTTGAAGCTCGGGTACTTTTCTTCTTCTTCTGCAATCAGTTTCCTATGCTCATAATTCTATACAGTAAGGTGTGCCCCCTCCATGAATGCAGTCGTCAGCAGAAGGTCCCCACGGTTGCCACACATCTTTTCCTTCAGATCTGTCTCTTGGGGCTATAATTTAGTTCTCACAACATCGAGGAGTGGGCATGTCTGCAGAATCTGGGGACCCTTTTGACATGGGCATTGGTCAGTTTGGACAGCCTTCAATTTGTGGAGATATGCTTTTAGTCTGAAGTGCCCTGTGCGTTGAACAAACACATTTTTATTGTGTTCCATAAAACAGTTTGGTGGTACACGTCTGTAACACTTGTAATCTTATTCTGCTTCTGCGGTTCACTCTCAATCTCCTGCAGGTTGTCGGGATATCGTCCGGAGACCGGATCTCGATGTGACACGGTTTACAGCTCTTCTGTGATAATTTCGCTTTTCGGCCTGACACATTCGACTTCAGCTTTACTTCATGGTCACTTTGTCCCTGTATGGGATATAACAGCCAAATCCACCCCATATCATCCTTAGTCGATGGATGACTAAACATGCGACATGCATAGAAGGTAATAGTAGTGCTATTCTTTGCTCCCGTTTCGTATCCCGGTAACACACGTGTATTCAATCTCATGATTATCCTTTTTTGTGAACAATATATATATATATATATATATGCCGTGTCCTTCGTTAGAACAGACCAGAGTGCTAGCCAATTTCCATCATTGAGTAAGGCAAATACGTCTATTTCTGTGCCTCATTAGCTGACGAAGCACGGTATAATTAAATGACCAAAGAAAATCATGGTAATAGTTGGAGTGGCTTCCCTCAGTGACGCTGCACTCAGGTACGTTGTAACAATGTCAAGGTTATTCTTACGAGAAATCCAATATTTGAAGTTAAATATGAATCCTTATGCGTGTTCTAGAATATTGGAAAAAATCGATGGAATTTCAAAATCTTCATTTATCGATTCGCTGAATATTAATATTTTAAAACATGCAGTTGCTAGCAATTGCACACAAAAAATTAACATGAATGTAAATCACATATACATTCCTTCAATTCAATTTTAGTCAATGTTATTACTTCATTGGAACTTGAACGATGTGCTATATTGATACTTTTATTTCTCAAACTGTTCGTCTTTCTATCTTACCATCGATAGGCCCCTATACACTAAGTCACACAATCGATGTTTTGTAGGGCTTCAGCAAAACTGTTTACCAATAGGTATAAACGGCAAACAAGATAGAATACGTTATACAATTCATAAAACACAGACATCATACCGCTGAACACGACTGTGTCGGGTCATTGAGGCAAATAAATGGCGATATGGAGCATTTAATTTATCTGGATCACATCCTGCAGGAAATCTAGTAGGATCATGATCCTGCTACAAGAGAAATCTAGTAGGATTATGGTCATGCTACAAGATAGATCTAGTGGAAGTTTGAGAATGAACGTTAAAGAAGAAAGCGAAAACTACACCATACGAAAAGATATAGTTAACCGTGTATAAAACATATAGTTAACTGTTTATAAAACAAAATGAAACGACATTTTGGTGAAAGATCTTTATTGTAAATTTATTTATTGGGGGGAGGGTGGTGTTCTCCATTTGGCCTGTAATTTTCTTGGTAAAGAAATTCTGTGGTGATGATGCTTTTCTATATGGCGATTAGATGTGATCGTGGCCCTCCGATTGTCCATATTTCATCGTGCTGTTCCGTGTGTCCCCTGTAGAATGGGGAAACATGGTTCACGTTGGTAGCTATTAACTTATTAACTTAGTTGAGTCATCTACAAATATATAACTAAGACTTTTCTTTAATGTAGACACATTCAGGTTATCCTTGTGCACTACCGTGACAATGGTACTATGTTGCTGACATGTTCATATATATATATATATATATATATATATATATATATATATATATATATATATATAAATAGCTAGCTAACTCCGTAGTCACGTTCTGTCTGCCAGGTAACGAAATCTCAAAGGCTTTACCCAACAACGAATATTACTGCTAGTAGTATGTTATAGATGAAATAGAATGAGCTTTAGTGGGCGTGTCCTGTGAGAAGTGACATATAGTATGTTATAGATGAAATAGAATGAGCTTTAGTGGGCGTGTCCTGTGAGAAGTGACATATAGTATGATATAACTGTAACAGAATGAGAGTTAGTGGGAGCGCCCTGTGGAAAATGACAAACTCTAAAAAGGTATGCAGATGTGTGTGTATGTATGCATTAATACCAGCGCATGTGGTAAAGGGATTAAGAACACCTTGAATCAAAGAAACTGGATGAAACTGTGTAAACAAACATACAATGTACTCAGGTTTACCAAATAGATAAAACTGCTTAGAACCAAATTAGTACGTAAATAATGTTCAAACTGAATAAAAACTATATTAAAGAATACTGAAAAACAAATTTTAAAATTGTACTCGATCGAATTCAGTGAAATTTAAAAAATAAAAGTGTTAAATTCTCAAACAAGTGCTGAAAAGGGGCAGGGAATTGATTTCATTGTACTCGTGTACACCATATATAGGTCTACTTCGTCCCTTTCAACGAAGCTGCTTGAAGACTGTCGAGAGTACCACTTCTAGAACGCAATTCATTAACTCTGTCTGTGTTCTGTTTCTGGGTGTGTCAAGATATGAGGCAGAGGTCTAGAACGCATCTGTGAGGGTCAAGTTACCAGGTTCACACACCTTTCCCTTGAGTCGCCAGGGTGCGAGAATAGAACAAAGAATAGCAACGCTTTTTACCTTCCATGCATGTCGTAAGAGACGACGAAGGAGGTTATGGGATGGAGTTGGCTGTCCCATCCCATATAGGATCAGGGACCCACCGCCATGCTGAAGTCGGATATGTCAGACCGAAATGAAAATATATCGCAGAAATGCTGTAAACCATGGCACAGCGCATTCTGCTCCCCGGACTACATCCTGATAATCTGCAGGAGTTTGAGAACGTGCGCAGAAGAAGAAGATAGTGTGGTGATTCAGATTGATCACTAAGTAACTAAGCACTTATGTGAAACTGCGACTCTCTACAATATAGACCTCCAAGCTGAATTAATTTTGACTCCGTTCATTACGTTTTTGATTATTGTTAGACTTTTAGTTGGTCGCCATTTACATACTTGAAGTCACATGTCAAAAATAGCCAATGCCAACCAATAGATTTATCGCAAATCGTAGACTAGTTCATGTTTACGTTTAAGCGAACATGTCGCCAAGTCTCTTTACGTCCACTGAGCCGCTATCTACATTTTAATTTTAATTTACTGGCATAGCAGGAAAACATTACGAAGTGTCGACGGTCGTGGGTAAACTGTGTGCTATAACGCTGGTTGATAACTCGGATTGCATTACCTGTACCAGAACTCATCTTCGTACACAGGTAAATGAGTAATAGAATTAGGAAGCAATGAGTAATTATTGAAAAAAATCAGACAATAGCAGATGAGATGTGAGCTATGTACGCTCATTTGACACATCCTCATACAAGTAAATTCAAGAGGATAAATTAAAAACTCGTGATACTAACGGGAATTGAACCAGGTCCGTTCTAACGGCACCGACTTGCATTGCATCTCGAGTAAGCGAGATTTTCCGTACTTGACTAACAGCATCTCTAATAAATGATGCGATTTTGTCAAGACATTCAAACTGTGTACTCAAGGTCATCGAGAACGGACCAATCGAGACAAGGACTATTACAACAACGAACATCCTGTACAATTTTTGAAGTATACTCAGTAACACAAACATATGACATCCGTATTCGTACTTCAAGGGTCAATAGTTCTTCTTGCGAAAACAAATAACATAGAGAGTGTTGTTTCAAATAATAGCTTATACAAGTAAATTCAAGTAGGAAGCAAGAGGATAAATTAAAAATTATTGAGACTACCGGGAATTGAATTTCAGTTCCCGTTAGTCTTAATCATCTTCATACATACAAGACTCAAGATCTTGATGCATATGAAATTTCCGAAGAAAAACCTCCTACTCAGTGGGAATCTGTGTACAACAAAAGATGTGACATATTACTTGCTTGACGCTGTTTGTTGCGATGTCTCCACTCCTCTAGAATCATTCATTCTCTAATTTATTGTAACGCTCTCACCACAAAAGGGCTGGCAATTATATTATGTAATAATGAAAGTATTATTACTGCTAACAACAATTAAACAAACATTTTAATTGACTGACCAAAGACACGAGTAAACAGCTCACACAAATTAAGTGTCTCCCCACATCTGAAAACATGGCATCAATTTAAATGAGAAGATGAACCCCTTGTCAAATGTGTTCACAATGAGAACGGCAACAAAATGACCTAATTCTTCCCTGGGCTCACCAAGACTTCCAGTCAAATGATCTTCAAATTGAGGGAAATGGATCGTTTCCTGAGTTCAGGAACAGATGTCCTGTGAAGGGGGTGTGGCTGCTGAGATTGAGGGCTACGGAGACAGGGAACGTTAATTGCTGGGTCACAACGATACAATGACTAGAGCCCTGGCGGTATTATTGACTTTATTTAGGGGGAATTTTGGCTTTCATCATTTGGACATTATTTTTACATGGAAGTGATATGAAAACATTCCAAGTTGGCTGTTCGTTTTTATATTCTGTTATTAACAGTCAATCTGGCAACTAAAGATGCAACCTTGTCAACCGTTTAATTTATTTTAGCTGTTGTTTACATGCTGTTGTTTATTGGAAGACATTTCGTCTTCTGCTTTTTCTTCTATGTTGATTCTCAAACGTCTGCGGATTCACAGAATGTAATCCAGAGAATGGAATGTGTTGTTTCATTTTTACATAGGCTTAAGTTGTAATGATTTCTATATTTGTTTGTCCTGCTGTGTGGCAGAGGTACAGAACTGGTCTAGGAAGTCAATGTATCGGATTCAACGCAGACAAGTTTGCACCCGGATCGTTCAAAAATCAATGGCAACATGCTGAACTTTAAATATTGACAGAAAAATCGATACAGCTTAAACGTGCTTCTCTGACGACCTGGCCCATGCTGGCGCTTGAGAACCGCTACATTTACCGATATAACACTCTTAAACCTGACGGCATTAATGAGCGCTTGTCTCATGTATGACTAGTCGATCCATAGTTTCTGTTTGTTTCGTGTCACATGTTTGTTGTCATTTTTTTATTTTGCTTGTCCAGTGTCATTTCGCCTCTTCCGATCAATCCATACTACTCATACCAATGTGACCGTCAATGTCATTACTCTTCGCTTTCTGTTATATGTTTTAATTTTGTTTCAATTGTTTGTCTTGATAAAGGCCTTTTGGTCGAAAAGTCGATTTGTGTGTGTCAATATGTGTGTTATTCAGTATTAGCAAAACTTTATTACCCTATTCCTGGATCTACCTGTTCTAGGAAAATGCTGAGTCGATTTCTACGTACTAAATGCTACAAGATTTGTATTCATGTTTACATCCCACTGTAATTGCAAAATGGGAAGCTCTTGTTCCTAAAATGATACGGTAAATGTGATGTGAGTTATGAACCTGCATCATATCACGCGGTTTCCCATAAGTGCTCAACTGCCTAGTCAGTGAGTGACCATAAACTGTTGTCTGCCGCACTTGCTCAGTAGCGATGACGACATCCCCTGATCTTCCCAGAATTATTTCTGGTACCCTACATCCTGGTGACTGGGTGAACCATGGTACCCTACTTCCTGGTAACTGGGTGAACCATGGTACCCTACTTCCTGGTGACTGGGTGAACCATGGTACCCTACTTCCTGGTGACTGGGTGAACCATGGTACAATACTTCCTGGTGACTGTGTGAACCATGGTACACTACTTCCTGGTGACTGTGTGAGCTATGGTACCATACTTTCTGGTGACTGTACTTTACTTTCTGGTGACTGCGTGAGCTATGGTACCATACTTTCTGGTGACTGAGTGGACTATGTGAGTCATTATTTTTTTCAAACCATGAGTAACAGAATAACGGATGAATAAAATGGATTGGAAACCCTGGTCTGCTAGTAAGCGGGCGAATGATTTTAACATTTCACTACCGCGACTTCCATGCTCTTGTTACTATATGCAAGGGTATGCTGCTTGATAACTTTCTTTCAAACCCAAATACTTCAACTCTCTTCGGTACGCAATTTGTTAACGAGAAGCCTCTTAATTAGACGAGGTCTATGTGTGTATGTAGAAGTTTATGTGTGTATGTAAAAGTTTATGTGTGTATGTAGAAGTATATGTGTGTATGTAGAAGTATATGTGTGTATGTAGAAGTTTATGTGTGTATATAGAAGGCTATGTGTGTATGTAGATGTATGTGTGTGTGTGTATATAGAGGTATGTGTTTGTGCAAAAGTCTATATCTGTATGTAGAAATCTATGTGCTTATGTTGATGTCTATTTCTGTACGTAGAAGTCTATGTGTGTATGTAGAAGTCTGTGTGTATGAAAAAGGCATATTCTCCATTTTGTATACAGACATCAAATCGCATGAAAACATGTAACAGTTGCTAAGGAAACGTTATTCAAGGGGTACACGTAATCGACCCAGATTCAAGTCTTCTGTGACTATATCTTCATCAAGAAATACCAAGGACATAGTCAGTGATTCCTTGCACTGTCATAAACTCGATTCTTAAATGTGAAGTTGAAAGTGTCTGTTGTTGATGTTGTTATTTATTATGTTGTTGGTGTTGCTATTTATTATGTTGTTGGTGTTGCTATTTATTCTGTTGTTGTCTATGAATAACACCAATACATTAACTCTTTGATGCATGCTCTTGGAGTCTATCTATATTACTTATGTGTGTGATCGAAGTGCGGTGACACTAATGAACTAACTTTGTTGTTGTTTTTGTTGAGACTTATTTATCTTGTCCGGGGTTTTCTATGACATCTTGGTAACCTATAAGGAATATGCTACGAGGAACAACGCGTTTGTTGCATGACAACTCCTCTTACTCCATGAGTTATAAGCAGCATGGTCCATGGGACATATTTTTCTGTCCCATCCCATCCCATCCCATGGCAATTTATGCCTGTCCCATCCCATCCCATCCCATCCCATGGGATTACTATTATAATATTAATATGGAATACATTTAAAATAAAATTATGAAATTTATGAAAGTTTAGGTTTAGTGTCTACTAAATAGGACTACATATACAAAGAGACATGCAAAACGACAACATTTATTAACTTTATGACAATTCAGTATCATTCTGACACTCATTTTATTAGACCATTTCTGAGTCACTGCTCATTCAGCACATTATCAATTTCCCGCTTATCGACTGCTTCTACTAATTCAGTTAATTCGGGTAATCCGTGAACCATTTCCACAATGTTCATCTTACATGCAAATCTGATGTACACAGAGTTTATAACGAGAGCTGGTGACATCCGTTTTCGTAACTTACTCAACAACAATCCGGCCGCACTAAATAAGCGCTCTACTGCTGCCGATGACGCTGGTATGGCCAAAACAATTTTCGCGCTTGCTTTTAATAGTGGAAACCTATGTTCATTTTTCCAATAATTTAATGGTTGTGAAGTTGGTCGCCGTAATTTTTCTTTAAATACAGCCTCTAAATACATGGGAAATACAAATATGTGCTGTCCCATCCCATGCCATCCCATGGGACGTTTCCCATGGGAATCCCATGGGAATCCCATGGGAATAACATTCCTATGGACAAGCCTGGTTATAAGTATCGGTTTAAGCCTGCAGAAAAGTGGGAGGAGGGACGGAAAGATTGGTTAAACAACCCCCCCCCCACCCCCAATCTTAAGAAATTGGAATACTACTTTTAATACTAAGAATTTAGCGAAAATTCGTGTGATTTCACCCTCTATTTGTTTTACAATTTTCCACAAAAAAAGTCAAAAAAACTATCATAAAATAAAACAATTATACACATGTGCCACTGATCTATTTTAAAGTAACCTTCCACCCTCCTCAATGAAGACTTATCTACGGCCCCTAGTTGGTTCCCAGCAGATCACACCGAACAAGTCCGTTGTTGTTCTGATCCCCGTCTCAATAGGTCCCCTAGAGTGTAACAGCTTACAGTTCGCTGCTCTTTTTATCTGTATCTTTGTATTTTATGTTTCTTTTATCCATGCGCTCCATTCCCTACTGAAATCCGCTCCATTCCCTACTCAAATCATCTGCACAAATGAGGGTGAGGACGCTTTACGCTTCTGAAAATTTCAAGAACGAACAAGATCACATATTGTATTGGCTATTGGCTATGTCAGAACGAACAAGATCACATATTGTATTGGCTATTGGCTATGTCAGAACGAACGATCACATATTGTATTGGCTATTGGCTATGTCAGAACGATCCATTCATATACATTTTGATACTGTGTCCAGCTCGCCAGTCAGTGGCATAGCGAGGGGGGGGGGGTGTAGCGGAGCTGCGGATCACCCCGGGCGGCATCATCGGGAGGAAGGCAAATTTATTTTCGTCCAGTCTTTCACAATCATTGACATATTTTTTTTATGTCACAAGGGCGGAAAATTATGATTCCGTCCCGGGCGCCATTGACCCACGCTACGCCACTGTCGCCTGTGTATCAGTACACTCATCACCCTTAAACCCTTAACGTCAGCATCCACATGTTCGGACAAGAATATGAACGTAGTCCTTCTAGTTGCACCTGTGTCAACAGCTCCACCCACATGACGGCGGGCATCCCCCGCTTCAAGGTTGCAGAACATGTTCATTGAATCACTGAGTATACAATACATATGTGAGGATAGCCATGTGATACAAGCCATAACAGTGCCTCGTCACAGCTTTTATTTCCATCATGAGTACTGGCGATTCTGGTGAAGGCAACCATTGGATTCCTTGACCGATTCTGGTGAAGGCAACCATTGGATTCCTTGACCGATTTCCCCCCCCCCCCCCACCGGACTATGAAGAAATATGAATAAAATAAATATTTCCCCTAAAATTCGAAAAAAATAACAATTGACATAAAAATAAAATAACGCAAAAGTCAATAAGACAGTTCCAGATAATTGCGTAGACATTATTCTGATAAAGAAATTCATCAAAGATGTTAGCAGAAACAATCATCACAAATACACAACAGAATGCTTGACAGTTACAGTTGGGAAGAAACATAATCACCAGAACGAATGTATTAATACGTGAATAAAGAAAAGAATATTTTTAAGGTGTTTGATTTTTTCAACTTCGTTGATTGTTGAAAACTGCCGTTACTTGATTTTATTCTGTTCCAACCGCCTTCTTTCTACTCAAACATCATGTCCGCTAACCCTGCATGTACTTTTATTTAAAATGATGTATATCTAAATCTGTCTCTTATATAAGAGATTACAAGATGGTTGCCGTGTTCAAATATCCTAGTTTTACACCTCTAATAGTTGTGCAATATTTTACAAATGGTCTTGGCTGCCTTAATTGCTAACTTTCTTGAAGTAAATCTGCAAAATAGCCATAAACTGGCCCTTAAACATTCAGCTTGTCTCTTCATCTAAAGTCAGTGCACGCATGTTCTACATTACGAGCAGTTTCCAGTCAGAGTCGGCTCTTTATGGGGCGTTTAAGTAGCTTAGAGACCCGTGATCAGCACAGGAAGGATAATCCTTCCAATCCCTCATGGGATTCTAGAGGGAAAAAAAACACTATAGGAATTAAAAAACACGCAGGGGCGTAACAAAGAGGGTAACTTAAATAAATTGTTATGTTTCTAGTTTAGATTGTATTTATTTGGATGGATCATACGTACTCTTATTTAGTACAAACAGTTCAACACATGCTGCACGCTTGAACATACATGTACCATAGAGTGTAGTTAGTCTAAAAGAATTGGGGTAATGGAAGAGGAATATGATTAAATTCCAACAACCATTGATATCAAGAAGGGAAGACTCTGCATATACAGTAGCCATAAATTGATTGCTTTCACAATCATGCATCTACTTGTGTATTGCAACCATGTTTTAAAATTATGATTATATTTGTGTATTGCAACCATCTTTTCACATTCATGTATTTACTTGTGTATTGCAACCATATTTTGACAATCATGTATCTATTTGTGTATTGCAACCATATTTTTACAATCATGCATCTACTTGTGGAATGCAACCATATTTTCACAATCATGTATTTACTTGTGTATTCCAATCATATTTTCAGAATCATATATCTACTTTTGTATTGAAACCATATTTTCACAATCATGTATCTACTTGTGTATTGCAATCCTATTTTCGAAACAGTTTTTCACTAGTAGATTGTAGTCATGTTTTTATGTTTAGACTAGGCACATGACACTGTTGCCCCCAAGCTCACCTGCAACTACTCAGTCTGTAACATACTCCAAAATGTTCATTAATCTTAACATTTCCATCAAAATAACCATCACTGTCTCTTTCCACAAAGAGACAAACTAGAAAACAAATATGAGCTCCAAAAGGTAGCAAGTTTTATTCAAATCTGATACAGGAGGAAGGAGATTGGTTATCGCGTAAAAGAAGCTGATTCAAATGAAAAACATATAAATGAACTGATGCAAATCAATAACATTCATAAGAGCTTGCTTATTCCCAGTGGTAATATAGGAACGTCTATAGTGTTGTTCTAACTTGTCTTTTTCTGTTGTGTATGTTGTCTTGATAAAAACTTTTTTGTCGAAACATTGATTTGTGTGTGTTTCCAGTTATTAGCAAAAGTTCATTACTCTATATCTGGCTTTACCTAAACGTAAAAGTACAATTTCCCCTTTTCACGCCATTAAGCGTATTGGGAAAAAAATGTGTTTGTCCCATTGATGTTCATGACCAACTCAATACTTAGGCCAGTCAACACAGCCTAAAGAAGACATCTGTACTGTTTCTGCATATTTCTAGAGTATTCTATTGATTGTCGAATATTCACTTCCACACAGAGCCGTCTTTACACCATTTTGGACCCCTGGGCAAAGAAATAGTGTTGGGCCCCTGGGCAAAGAAAGAGTGCCCCCCCCCCCTCAGGAATAAAAAAATAAATGGTTGATAATATTAAAAATAATGTATTATTTATTTTATTGTGACTATACTAATTTCAACCAAATTGTTGTTAAAACATGCTGTACAGCTGCAACTATAATCAACATTAAACATGAAAAACAGAGAAAAGAGATTTTATTTACATGTTTTATAGTATTACATAGAATATTTACACGCATAAAAAAATTACACAGAAAAACAGATATTTACATATGTTTTTTAAATAATAAGTACCATAACATATTACATCTATTACACAAGGCCAAACAAAAGTATTAAAATTGGTCCAGGTTCAAGGTTGGAAGTGATTGATAAACTTAAAGTTTGCATATAAACACAAAATTATGAGAATTTTATAAAATAATACTAAATTTTATACGGGTTTTCCGAAAACCTACAACATATTCGCATGGGGCCTTATGCTCGTTAGCCCCAGGGCAAATGCCCAACGGGCCTATGGGTTAAGACGGCATTTCTTCTATGTGCGGGAATATACTTACAAGAAAATAATATGTACAAATCACAATGGTCCAGTAGTTAGCGTTCTGACATCCAGGTCAAACAGTCCCACGTAAGAGTCCTAATTCAGCGTAATGTTTTTCATATATACAAACAGCTTTCCGATTGGTCCAGCTTCAGGAAATGGGTATCACAGTAAATATGTCAGAGTTTAATGATCACAGTTTAACTTTGAACACGCCATCTCTATCATGCATGATTCACAGAACAATACGGGTCTAACACAGGGGTGTACTTCTCAAACTTATAAATGGAGTTAAGGCATGATGGGTCTCCTATATTTCTTCTTCTTCAACGTTCATTCTCTAACTCCCGCTGGATCTCCCTTATAGTAGGACCATGATTCTACTAGATTTCCAGCAGGATGTATTCAATAGAATGGAAATACGCGGTTTCGCCGTTTTATTTGCGCCAATGGCCCAACACGTCCTTCTTTGGTGGGGGTCTCCTATTTAAGATCTGTGTATAGAAAATATAAAAATGACCTAAAAGGCCGATTTTGATTATTTTCGTGCATGTCGATGGGCAGCCTTGGCTATTTTGGCATGCGACTCCCTAAGTATATATCAATAGTGACCAACGAAAACACGAAAACAATGAAAAAGGTAGCCAATGAAGTCCCAATTAATTCTGGACAAAGGTCTTCTACAGTGGACGGTCTCGGTTAGGGGGACTGTACTTACATAAACGGATGCAGTAACTTCCCCTTCCTTGATGAGTTTATACAGCAATACAATGAAAACAATGAAATATCTGGAAGAAAAAGTTAGAAATAAAAGGTTGGGTAGGACATGGAGAGGACTTATTGCAGTATATAAGGATAGGACATGATGGAAGAGATTTGTTGAGGACATATGCCATGTATAATTTAAAGCTGAATATTTAGGATCGAGGGAATGTTCATCTTCCAACTCTACAGAACATATGTCATCAATAGACCTATTCCATCATGTCATATCCTTACATGCTGCTTCCAGTTCAATAGACCTATTCCATCATGTCCTATCCTTACATACTGCTTCCAGTTCAATAGACCCATTCCATCATGTCCTATCCTTACATACTGCTTCCAGTTCAATATACCTATTCCATCATGTCCTATCCTTACATACTGCTTCCAGTTCAATAGACCTATTCCATCATGTCCTATACTTACATACTGCTTCCAGTTCAATAGACCTATTCCATCATGTCCTATCCTTACATACTGCTTCTAGTTCAATAGACCTATTCCATCATGTCATATCCTTACATACTGCTTCCAGTTCAATAGACCTATTCCATCATGTCCTATCCTTACATACTGCTTCCAGTTCAATAGACCTATTCCATCATGT
>CM067312.1:12682516-13035016 GCA_034231615.1 Meghimatium bilineatum | reverse complement strand
CAATCACGTCTGACGACATACATGGCAGGTGAAATTGTCAATATGTTTTGCTTTTCTTTCACTCCCCTTAACACATGAGCATTAGCCTGTTGTAGCTACATAATCCCTCCCTGTAGCTCCTTAACGGGAACCATGCAGTATTTGACAGTTTTTTGTTTTTTTACTTAAATGTTATACTTAAATCCATCTATTCTATTCGCTAAACCCTTTGTTGACTTTCAGCGTCAGGGGTAGAAGAGTTTTCTGGAAATAGCCCTCGTGTGCTCTGAGTATATTGTTGAATTTGTCGCCTCTTTTATTTCGGTGATCCAACGTTTTCGTGGTTGGCCTCTAGGTCTGTCTTCGCTGTATCTGTGTAGCATTTCGTGCTGTGGTATACTGTCTAATGGTAGTCTGCTGATGTGCGCAA
Organism: Meghimatium bilineatum; assembly: GCA_034231615.1. Lineage (NCBI taxonomy): Eukaryota > Metazoa > Mollusca > Gastropoda > Stylommatophora > Philomycidae > Meghimatium > Meghimatium bilineatum. The sequence continues at coordinate 13,034,607 of CM067312.1, read as the reverse complement.
ACCATTTGATCTGTTGTCTATTAATGTATTCCAAGTTTTGGGTGGTGCTGGTTTTTAATGGAATGTCCTCATTCCTCACCCTGTCTCTTAGCGATATCCCTAGGATTCTGAGTAAACGTGCCATTTCAGCTGTCACTAGTTTATAGTTTATACTTAAATGGTAAAGTTAAATGTTATACTTAAATGTTATATATAAATGGTATATTTAAATGTTATACTTAAATGTTATATTTAAATGATGCCGACACAATATAAACTATTCGTGTATTCCTCTGTACTGACTATTCAGGAAATTGAGGCTAATTTTCAAAACGGAAACAGCGCAATTCCGAGGTCATCTTGCGAGAATGAATACAGACGCATGCGTAGTCCCCTTGAAGGACAATAAAACAACAAACACACGTGCAATGAAACGATGCTCAAACACACGAGCTCCGGTGACTCGTCTCTCGAGGACGCCTGGAGAGCGAAATTATAGTTTGCTGTCGGTGAGTAAATCATTGAAGGGTAAGTGTTAGTACAAGAGAATCATGGGGGAAAGGAGTGGTACAAGTCGAGACAAGTGTTCCCACGCTGATCAATTCAAGTCAGATTTATACTATAAATTATGATTAACGATGCCATGGATTGAGACAATCGGTAACTTATTTGGAACAGTGCGCTGAAATTTAGATCGATGATGGTTTTACTAATGAAGAGAAGCAACTTGGAAAAAGAAGAAGACAAATCATTGAGAGAAAGAAAAAGGAAAATTATAAACATTTGATGAAATAATTACTGAAATGATGTGGATGATAATGATGTGGATGATAATGATGTGGATGATAATGATGTGGATGATAATGATGTGGATGATAATGAATGTGATAATGTTACATTTAGAAGGAGCACTAGCCCCATCGAGGCCAGAACCTTGAAGTGGTGATGTGGCTTAGTTCAGCCATCAGAGGCTGGAAACTAAGACTGGTCGGGCACTCCCACTCGAGCAGGACCATAGTCCGGCCCAAGTAAGCAGAGTGCTGAAGACGGAGGCAACCAGCCAAAAGGCGCTCAGATAATCAGGTTGCCACGCATAAAACACAATGGAGCACTAGTTTGTCACTTTTGTTCCTTGTGCCAGACAGTCGAGTTTTACGTTGAACCCCAGACTGGTACTTTTCTGGAATATTTTTGAATGAAGAGGCTTTCCAGCGCTTTTGCGTGCCACAGATGTCTGTTTTACTAAATGTGGTCGTGTGGAGTACTACAAACTTGTCAGTCAAGTCACAGATGCTTGTTTTGTCGCCGGGTCCGAAGTATAAGCAAAGAAAAGAAACACTCTTTACTGTCCATGCGTGTCTTAAGATCCGACTACGGAAGTTATGAAGTGGCTGTCACATCACCTCAGAAACCATGCTTAAGTCGGATGGGTCAGTTCGAAAGGCGCAACAAACTTGTAAACCACGATACAAGTCATTCCATTTTCTGGACTGCATCCTCGTAGTCTGCGGGAGTTTAAGAGTGTATTATATTTATATATATATAATATTTATTCTTTATTGGTACCACTATACTGTATATAGTACACTTCTGCGATTCCATACATATTTCATATATCTGGACCAAAATGTTATAACGAGATGTGACTGTAGTAAGACATTATGTAGGGCAATGATTCTCAACCTGGTTTTTCTTGTCCATGTCTTTTTCTGTACCCCCAGTAGTGCTTAACTTTCTTCGCAAAATCTCCTAGGTTTTTAAGATTTATATTCTTGTTTTATCGTTCAAATATTTACCTTTCTGTCATCCCCTACCTGTAAATATCCATGGCCCCCAGGTAGATGGAGGAGGTCTCACGTCCCACATTGAGAACCATTGATGTAGAGTCAATAGATAATGTTGAGACCATAATGTACAGATGAACAGCGTAAATGAAAAACTAATATCTTGAAAGACGTTAATTCACAAAGTCGTTAGTTTTCATCAGCAAAACATCCACATTCTTTGAATATATCATGTTAAGTGGAATATAGAACACATCACGATAACAAGTTGAATAGCAAGTACAACACATCGTGATAACAAATAAATTGGAAAGCTAGTAGAAAACATCGCGATAACAAGTCAATTGAAGAGAAAGTAGAAAATGTGATAACAATTAAACTGAAAGGCAAGTAGAACAGATCGCGATAACTAGTAAGTTGAAGGGCAAGAAGAAGAGGGGAAACCACGAGACGATGTTGGACAGCTTGATATTGTGGTATGGGTGAACATCTGTATCAGAAGTGATAGGCAATATAGGAGACGCGAGTCTGCGGACCAACGTCATATGGCATGGACTATAAGACATGTATAGATTACAAGCATGTATACCGTTAAGAATACATACATACACATACAATTGATAGACTGACAAACTGACAGACAGATACGTCACGAGAGGATACAGAAGTGTCAAATGACAAATCGGATCACATAAAGTTCACCAGAAATATTTGACAGACACATTTCTAGGCGGATCCAGTGCACCGACTCCTCCTTTTATCGATCATTTTCGAAGCTATCATTTGTACGCACAACAGCGGTTTTTTTTTATTCATCGTAGTTTAGAATCTTTATTTTATGTTATCGTTTGATCAAGTTATAAATTGTAACATATTTTTTTTACTACTCTGTGGCTATAAAACATGGACATCTAATAAGCTGCGAAAAGAATACGCATAATCCTTTGAAGTGAATTGACAGCAAATTGAGATCTGTTCCATAGAAGCATGGAACTATGTATGAAAGTATACTATGAATGATTCATCTATATAAAAGTATACTATGAATGATTCATCTATATAAAAGTATACTATGAATGATTCATTTGTATAAAAGTATACTATAAATGATTCATCTGTATAAAAATATACTATAAATGATTCATCTGTATAAAAATATACTATGAATGATTCATCTGTATAAAAGTATACTATGAATTATTCATCTGTATAAAAGTATACTATGAATGATTCATCTGTATAAAAGTATACTATGAATGATTCATTTGTATAAAAGTATACTATGAATGATTCATCTGTATAAAAGTATACTATGAATGATTCATCTGTATAAAAGTATACTATGAATGATTCATCTGTATAAAAGTATACTATGAATGATTCCTTGGTATACATGTGACTGCAGTTTTTGGATGGTTTTTGTTTTTAGATATAGAATGAGAACTATTATGATCTGTTCATAATTTAGTAGAGTAACCACAAGACATTTGGATTAGAGTACACAGATAGATCAGTAGAGAATGCCGTAAAATATGGTGGAGCAGAAATATATAAATATAAGAGAGAGAGAGAGAGAGTATGCAAATAATGTAAGGGATACAATAAAAGTACCAACGGTGAAATTCTGCCATACTTAGGAGGCAGAGACCCAAACAATCAAGGTGACAACCGATAAAAAAACTGCTGAGATCCCATCTTGATTTATAGTCTGTAGTATTCCTGACAGATGTAAGATCAACACTCCAAGAGATCTAATCCTGACATCTGCCATACCTGCAAATACTACTAATCGAAATAAGCAAAAACAGTAAAGTAGATGTGCAGTAGATACCATCGTATTGTGGAAAACCTGGAAACAAGAAAGTAGATCGTCGGGGCTAAGGAGGGAGCTGCTGATTATCAACAAAATGTGCAAATAACGTACTATCAACAGAAACAGATGATCAGGGCAACTACAGCATAAAGCAAACTTAACACAAGATAACTACCAAGTTATGAACAAACTAGACCAAGTTGTCATTCTGCGCCTCAGAACAAGATACAACCGACTTCGCAGCCACATGTATACAAAGTTCAAGATTGATAACACAGCCATATAAGCAGGCACATCCGACAGCAGAGGATATTCTTCAGGAATGCCTGGAATATGAAATGCTGAGACAAATACGTTTTCCTAGAAAAACAACAATGGAAAAAGACAACTCTACAGACATCTGTATAAATCACAATCAAATTTATAGAAAAGGAAAAACTTAGATATAAGCACGTTCCAGGCTAACGAAAAAAAAAATGATTTTATGGTTGCATCTTCTTCTTCTTCTGCGTTCGCTCTCAAATAACCACAGCGAATATATCATGTGATTTCTGCCGGGAAGCGTGAAGTACGTTGTGCTGCAAGTTCCACAGTAAAACTGTGTTTTGCAGCTCGGTTGGCCACTCTGTGGTCTGGACGTCCGAGGTCCAGCACATCCGTTTTCATCATGCCTTTAATTCGGGTAGTAGGCTTCCCTAGTCCGTGACAGTCTGCCTATCTGTCGCCGGGCACGCGGGTGTGTAGTGATTCTTCGCCGAGACGATTGTCGTTCACGTCTATCTCGCACGAGGTGTTCCACCGTCTATGATCTTGCCTCGCGTAATTGGACGTAACTGTGCCTGTGCCCATCTGGTACTGAACCTTTTCTCATCCGCGAGCGTGGTTCGTGTGAGGAAGAGCTCGACAGAAGAGTTGGACCCTGACTCTTTCGCCTTTTTAGCCGAAGTGTCGTCAACGACATCGTGAACCCCTCGACAAGTTCGAGTCTCACACCACGCGTTTGAGAGCATGGCGTTCTCGAGCTGAACGACCTTGTCCCAATTGCGCATGAGCCTATCAGGTACTGGACACTTTCTCTCTGCAAGTGTATTTCCGGTATAGGAAAGCTTGACAGTAGAGTTGGACCAAGTCTAAAATCGTTGTCCCTTTTGTGCTTGAACCCATCGAGTACGGAACCCTTTCTCTTCGCGAGCATGTTTCTGGTATAGGAAGGCTCGACATTATAGTTAGGCCAGGTCTTCTTGCTTTGTCGGGCTTTTATGATTGGGTCTTCGTCTCGCCCATAAGGAACACAGGTAACTAGAAGCTCGTCTCGCTAACAGAGCTTGTAGTTCCGATTTTCTTGGAACGTTTTCGCTTTCTATTTGCTGTTGGCGCAGCCCTCTGGCGCTGTTCTGCCCTTTCATTTTACTCGGTATGAAATATCTTCTCTCTCGCCATGCATCTACCTTTACGTGCCTTTTCATTGGCCGCCCCTCCGATGTTCGGATAGAACTGACTAATGTCACAGTGTGTTGACAGTGCCGCTGCATGTGTTAGAGCTGGTGGTGTCGGAGATATTGTCTGCCTCTTATGCAGTCAAATATCTTTCCTTCTGCTACCTCAAAATTCTCGGACACAATCCCCAAATTATTTAGCTAGAATCAGCACGAGCCACTGTATTTCTGTTTCCAGGGTGCACCGCGAGGAGGTACATTTGGGATCTTGGTTATCCGCTAGCCATGGGTCCGCCGAGAGCATTACGTTCCCTTTGCACCCCTTCTGGCTGCGTTGATCATCTGTTTCTTCTGGTAGTAAGTTATTGCCACATCTGTTTCTTCTTGTAGTAAGTTATTGCCACATCTGTTTCTTCTGGTAGTAAGTTAATTACACATCTGTTTCTTCTGGTAGTAAGTTATTGCCACATCTGTTTCTTCTGGTAGTAAGTTAATGACACATCTGTTTCTTCTGGTAGTTAAGTTATTGCCACATATGTTTCTTCTGGTAGTAAGTTAATGACACATCTGTTTCTTCTGGTAGTAAGTTATTGCCACATCTGTTTCTTCTGGTAGTAAGTTATTGCCACATATGTTTCTTCTGGTAGTAAGTTATTGACCCATATGTTTCTTCTGGTAGTAAGTTATTGCCACATCTGTTTCTTCTGGTAGTTAAGTTATTGCCACATCTGTTTCTTCTGGTAGTAAGTTATTGCCACATATGTTTCTTCTGGTAGTAAGTTATTGACCCATATGTTTCTTCTGGTAGTAAGCTATTGACACATCTGTTTCTTCTGGTAGTAAGTTATTGACATATTTATTTCTTATGATAGTAAGACAAACGTGTATGTACGAAATACAAGAGATGTACACAGGTCGACACGAACCATTGCTTTCAATAATGACAGGACAAAAAACTTACATGGTTTGATGAACATGCATGCCGACATGATTCCGTATCAATAACAATACTGCAGAGAAAGGTCGAAGAAGGAAGAAGAGAAGGACAAAAAAAAGCATAGCCAGACTCACAGACTGGGCATGACTTTTTCTGACTCGTCTTCATCATTGAAGAAATAAATCCAGGAAGAGCTCTGTGAAAATTACAGTTTGTATAAATAGATCTTCACTGCTGGACTTATTCTGCTTTGCCATTTGGTGCTCAGTCTGGACATTGCAGCTGAGAACATTTCAAATATAACCTTGGTTTATTTCTTTGCTATTGCGTCTACCGCTACTAATAAAACCCTAAGTATTTTCTTTGTCTTCTTCCACGTTCTCCAGCCGAAGCAAGACGCTGATAAGGATGTCATCACATGGAATATACTGTGGCCACCAATCCCGATATAAGACAGTAGAGCTTGCGCGTAAAAGCTGTTTTAGATTACCAAAAGTTTCTTTTTGTGATGTTCTGCAAAATGAGTAATATTTCCCAGTACTCATTCATTTACCCAGACATTAACAGCAGTATCTCTAATTTACCCAGACATTAACAAGAGTATCTCTTATTTACCCAGATATTAACAGCAGTATCTCTAATTTGTCCAGACATTAACAGGAGTATCTCTAATTTACCCAGACATTAACAGGAGTATCTCTAATTTACCCAGATATTAACATGAGTATCTCTAATTTACCCAGACATTAACAGCAGTATCTCTAATTTACCCAGACATTAACAGCAGTATCTCTAATTTACCCAGACATTAACAGGAGTATCTCTAATTTACCCAGACATTAACAGCAGTATCTCTAATTTACACAGACATTAACAGCAGTATCTCTAATTTACCCAGACATTAACAGCAGTATCTCTAATTTGTCCAGACATTAACAGGAGTATCTCTAATTTACCCAGACATTAACAGGAGTATCTCTAATTTGTCCAGACATTAACAGGAGTATCTCTAATTTACCCAGACATTAACAGGAGTATCTCTAATTTACCCAGATATTAACATGAGTATCTCTAATTTACCCAGACATTAACAGCAGTATCTCTAATTTACCCAGACATTAACAGCAGTATCTCTAATTTACCCAGACATTAACAGCAGTATCTCTAATTTACCCAGACATTAACAGCAGTATCTCTAATTTACCCAGACATTAACAGCAGTATCTCTAATTTACCCAGACATTAACAGCAGTATCTCTAATTTACCCAGACATTAACAGCAGTATCTCTAATTTACCCAGACATTAACAGGAGTATCTCTAATTTACCCTGAGATTATTACAGGAGTATCTCTAATTTACCCAGACATTAACAGGAGTATCTCTAATTTGTCCAGACATTAACAGGAGTATCTCTTATTTGTCCAGATATTAACAGGAATATCTCTTATTTGTCCAGATATTAACAGGAGTATCTCTTATTTGTCCAGATATTAACAGGAGTATCTCTTATTTGTCCAGATATTAACAGGAGTATCTCTTATTTGTCCAGATATTAACAGGAGTATCTCTTATTTGTCCAGATATCAACAGGAGTATCTCTTATTTGTCCAGATATTAACAGGAGTATCTCTTATTTGCCCTGAGATTATTACAGGAGTATCTCTAATTTACCCAGACATTAACAGGAGTATCTCTAATTTACCTAGATATTAACAGGAGTATCTCTTATTTGTCCAGATATTAACAGGAGTATCTCTTATTTGTCCAGATATTAACAGGAGTATCTCTTATTTGTCCAGATATTAACAGGAGTATCTCTTATTTGTCCAGATATTAACAGGAGTATCTCTTATTTACCCTGAGATTATTACAGGAGTATCTCTAATTTACCCAGACATTAACAGGAGTATCTCTAATTTACCCAGATATTAACAGGAGTATCTCTAATTTACCCAGATATTAACAGGAGTATCTCTAATTTACCCTGAGATTATTACAGGAGTATCTCTAATTTACCCAATTAACAGGAGTATCTCTAATTTGTCCAGACATTAACAGGAGTATCTCTTATTTGTCCAGATATTAACAGGAATATCTCTTATTTGTCCAGATATTAACAGGAGTATCTCTTATTTGTCCAGATATTAACAGGAGTATCTCTTATTTGTCCAGATATTAACAGGAGTATCTCTTATTTGTCCAGATATTAACAGGAGTATCTCTTATTTGTCCAGATATTAACAGGAGTATCTCTTATTTGTCCAGATATTAAAAGGAGTATCTCTTATTTGCCCTGAGATTATTACAGGAGTATCTCTAATTTACCCAGACATTAACAGGAGTATCTCTAATTTACCTAGATATTAACAGGAGTATCTCTTATTTGTCCAGATATTAACAGGAGTATCTCTTATTTGTCCAGATATTAACAGGAGTATCTCTTATTTGTCCAGATATTAACAGGAGTATCTCTTATTTGTCCAGATATTAACAGGAGTATCTCTTATTTACCCTGAGATTATTACAGGAGTATCTCTAATTTACCCAGACATTAACAGGAGTATCTCTAATTTACCCAGATATTAACAGGAGTATCTCTAATTTACCCAGATATTAACAGGAGTATCTCTAATTTACCCAGATATTAACAGGAGTATCTCTAATTTACCCAGATATTAACAGGAGTATCTCTAATTTACCCAGATATTAACAGGAGTATCTCTTATTTGTCCAGATATTAACAGGAGTATCTCTTATTTGTCCAGATATTAACAGGAGTATCTCTTATTTGTCCAGATATTAACAGGAGTATCTCTTATTTGTCCAGATATTAACAGGAGTATCTCTTATTTGTCCAGATATTAACAGGAGTATCTCTTATTTGTCCAGATATTAACAGGAGTATCTCTTATTTGTCCAGATATTAAGAGGAGTATCTCTTATTTGCCCTGAGATTATTACAGGAGTATCTCTAATTTACCCAGACATTAACAGGAGTATCTCTAATTTACCCAGATATTAACAGGAGTATCTCTTATTTGTCCAGATATTAACAGGAGTATCTCTTATTTGTCCAGATATTAACAGGAGTATCTCTTATTTGTCCAGATATTAACAGGAGTATCTCTTATTTACCCTGAGATTATTACAGGAGTATCTCTAATTTACCCAGATATTAACAGGAGTATCTCTAATTTACCCAGATATTAACAGGAGTATCTCTAATTTACCCAGATATTACCAGGAGTATCTCTAATTTACCCAGATATTAACAGGAGTATCTCTTATTTGTTCAGATATTAACAGGAGTATCTCTTATTTGTCCAGATATTAACAGGAGTATCTCTTATTTGTCCAGATATTAACAGGAGTATCTCTTATTTGTCCAGATATTAACAGGAGTATCTCTTATTTACCCTGAGATTATTACAGGAGTATCTCTAATTTACCCAGACATTAACAGGAGTATCTCTAATTTACCCAGACATTAACAGGAGTATCTCTAATTTACCCAGATATTAACAGGAGTATCTCTAATTTACCCATACATTAACAGGAGTATCTCTTATTAGGAGTATCGCTAACAGCAGAGCTGTGTGGACAGCATAGGGCACAGTTAGACACATAGTACGCTCTGGCCATCCACTGCACCTGATTTTCTCCCAGTTGTCTCGACTTTGTCTTGCCACTGGACCAAGATAAAACTCAGGAGAGAGAGTGTGGTTGACGATTAGCGCAACTCTTCCACACTATAAACCAACTTCAGCGCTAGTCATTTCTCAACCCATTTATTTATTTATCTTTATTATTGCCAAAACAAATATATTATGGAGAACTCAAGGCAGGATTTCGAAAAGCTGGTGGACAGAAAAAGCGTTTCAAAGACACGCTCAAGTCATCCTTGAAACATCTTCACATTGACGTAGGTGCTTGGGAGAGCCTCGCTCAGGATAGAACGGCTTGGCGTTACAGCATTAGAACGGGAGCACTAGCGGCAGAAGAATTCAGACAAGAAACTGCAAGACAGAAGCGGACACGTAGAAAAGAAAAAACATCTCAACCTCACACAGATGCATTCTATTGTTGTCAATTCTGTAAAAGAACATTTTGTGCGCGCATTGGACTTGCTAGTCATTTAAAAACGCACTATTAACTTTATTATTTTATTATTTATTGTTATTATTATTATGGTTGAGTTTTTTGGTCATCGTCGATCACGACGGACGAACATCATCATCATCATCATCATCTCTTATTTGTCCATACATTAACAGTATCTCTAATTTACCCAGACATTAACAGGAGTATCTCTTATTTACCAGATATTAACAGGAGTATCTCGATTCACCATTACCTGACTTTCTCGATGTTAATATTTGTGTACATGAATATTCTTATCTTGTATTGTGGGCAATATTGCCTTCTTAATGTTACGGACTACTTGATTCTTGATTAGGGATAAGCTTCACATCTCTGGAGGCATTCCCATATATGCTCTGCTTGCCGTTCCGTCAGTCATCTAAAAGTGTATACGCCCAGTTTCTCAACCAGTTGATGGGTACACGAAAGCGCCTAATTAGTTTCCGTGTCCATAGAATATATAAGACCTAGTAGCAAAAGGAAAAATAAGCCTTCTTAATGACTTAGTAGACAATGCACAATGCATGTGATTTTTATTATTTACTATGATTATACTTTGTGTGACAGCCAAAGAAAATTAAAGCAATAATCAAAGTCATTTTAGAAAGCTTGTTTCCCATAAGCCAATACGGTCACGTAAAGAACACATCCTGCAGTGATATTATCTAGGAAATTCCAACTTTACAATCCAATAAGGAAACCAACAATGGTAATCTATATAAACTCCTTGGGACAGGAACATCGAGTTTTATTTTGTTTACTTTGCATTCGAATCACACTATAATGGTCGATGAAGGATACGGTAGAATCTCTCTATAGTGCATCCTTTTATAACAAATTTCCATGTTTAACAATACTTTTCAAAATCTTTCATTATATTTATTCTTTATTGCTTGTACTGTATATAACGAATGTCCGTTATTACATAGACCTAAATATTGTGTCAGTCCAGACCAAGTTGTATTAAAGTAAAGTTAACGTATTGCATTTATTAATGACATAGAGGTGTGAGATGTTAGCGATCACACATTACAGTGGCTCTGCTATATGAGGGCGGTAGCCATCTCCATCTCCCTCGCAGTTTTTTCCCCCGGATTAATCTGGTACCCAAATTAAGGCTGGGTCAACCCGGGAGTCGCTGCGATGTGAAAAACATTTTCACCTCAACTGGGGAACGAACCCAGTTCACTCATGCGAAGCCAGTGTGCTAACCACTTACACGGCTCATCAATTGCTCCTATTAATATACAACCACAACCTATTATAACAATTATATCTGCACCGACGACATATAATGAATATAATCAATATTCCGTCAGAATTCTTCTGGTAGAAGAATTGATAGTGAACTCGCCTCTCAAACCCAACTCGTCGGTCTAGGTGATTCAGTTACTGAACATTCACATTGTACGGGCGATACGATTGGGTGTTTTAGTGGTGCCTCAAAACTCTAGATTCCTTATATGATGTATAAACTATAACTATAACAGAGGATCTTCAAGTGTTGATAAATATGGAAAAGTGTTATAGACATATGCGCTATAGAGGGATTCAACTATATAGTGGAATCTCTCCATAGTGCATCCGTTTATAACACATTTACCTATATAACAACACTTTTCAAAATCTCAATTATATTTATTCATTATAGCTAGTACTGTATATAGCGAATTACTGTTATTATATAAATAATTCATCGGTCCGGACCAAGTTGTTATAACGGGATTCAACTATATTAATAATGTCCTAACAATGGCATACTTCTTTTATTATTCGTTATTTTTTAATAGCCCTTAAATACAGGTAGAGTAAATTTCCTGCAGATTAAATGGTATTTATAATATTTTTCATGACTCACTGACTGAATGCTTCTTCCCATAGTTCTCTAGACCCTACACTGGAGCACACATTTAATATTTTTCATGTTCACTGACTGAATGCTTCTTCCCATAGTTCTCTAGACCCTATACTGGAGCACACATTTAATATTTTTCATGACTCACTGACTGAATGTTTCTTCCCATAGTTCTCTAGACCCTACACTGGAGCACACATTTAATATTTTTCATGACTCACTGACTGAATGCTTCTTCCCATAGTTCTCTAGACCCTACACTGGAGCACAAATTAACACCCCAAAAAAAAACACAACACAGGTGGAGAAATTAAACATGTATGAACATTCAAGTAAACAACTATTGTCCAAGTGGCACCGAGGATTATTCACATTGTAAACTAGAATGAAGAAAGGTTGACAGAAAAATGATCACATCAAAATGATAGGCACAAAATGACTTGAAATTTGTTGAGAACATGGAATAGAATATTGTCAATGTTATTTATACATATGCTATACATATAACAAATTAGGGTGCTTAAAGCAAATACGTCCATGACATCATTTAATACAAATAATTTCATTGCTGTCCAAAATGGGATTCCATAAATGTCATATTGAGCATTCCTCAGATGATGAAAGGGTGCAAGGATTACATTAATAAGAAATAACCCTACACCAAAACTTAAACCTTATACTGCACAAACACCAAACCCTAAATGCAATCTAATTCCAACATTTAAACTAAAACTAATCCCAACCATACACCTAAACATAACCTAACCCTAAGCTTAAATCAGAACCTAACCCTAAGCTTAAATCACAACCTAACCCTACCCCTGCACCTAAATCTATTCATAACAGTAATTAGAACACTAAAACTACTGGTTTTGACATTCCTTATTTATGAACAAGCTTCAAACCAAACATTGAAATCTTAATACAGCAACTTTACACACTGACCAAAATTACAGGACTCCTCCAACCCCCTCACCGCGGTCATCTAAGAAAACTAATTTTGAACAGCAATGCCATTTTTTTTTCTTATCATAATGTCATGGTGACTGACTTAAAGCACCCAAAATATTAACATTAAATGTGTAATAACACCAATATTTTCATTAACAAAACAAGAATCTATCATGAACGTGCTTGGTCGTAAAACAAATATTTGTATAAATACATATCTACACAAGCCAACTGTATTTGGATGTGGCTACCAAAAAGCAAACTAAGGAAATACATCTACTTCTACACAAGGAGTGAGTAAAATACAGCTCATGGAAAAAGAAATTTTCTACCAAGGCATTAAGACTGGCAAGCCAGGCTGATTTAAAAATGTATACACTAGCCCCTGAGTTCAGAAAAAATCAAATCACTAACTATCTAAGTCAAACTGTAGAATAGGATGAGGCAGTTCCGCATCTATCTTTCGATGGTTTCTTAACATTGATGTTTCACAATGACAGCGACAAAAGTTTTCATGTCAAACACAGAATGTCTTTTCATGTTACACATACATTTTCAGAGGTTATTGACAAATGCTATGTTCTCCAATGGAATGGATTTTCAAAATGTTTTTTTAAAAAAGTTTTTTTTTACATTATTCAACTTTGACCCTCGACCTCAATGAACAATCATGAATTTGGCCTGCCGACCAAAAATAGGCTAACCAACTCCACTCTACAATAAATATATCCTGAAATCAAATGAATGGGGCGAAATTAAATTATGAGACTTAACAAAAGTGAAAATGATACATTGAGATTTAGTCTTACAAGAAACTTCTGTCCAGAGTATAATGTGATGTAACTGTGAAAAAAACTAATGGCATCTACATATGTAACATGACCTCTGCAGAGGATCATTTCCATCGCAGCATGCAATCACAATTCTCAATCTCCATCCATTTCTTCTTCCCCAAGGATAAACATTTTATATTGTGAGTGTTTGTGGCTACTGATGTGAATAATTCAATGGAAGTTATAAAAACACTGAATGTAATAGTTACCACACCAATCGGATGTGTCTGGCATTTGTCACAAATGAAATAGCACCCACAATGCATTTCTGTTTTTTGAACATTCCCCTGGACCCTGCTGGAAATCTAGTAGGACCATTGTCCATCCTCCTACAAGAGAGATCCAGTGGAGTTTGAGTATGAACTCAAAAATAAACTTTATATCAGCGTGTCCAGTATTCATAATATATTTAGAAGTTGCAAAAAAACTAAAGCTTATTGAATAACCAACACAACAGGTCGGTCTAAATGGACATTTTAGCTGCCTATAAGATATAAAGAGTTAGCCAATATGGCACTAAGTTCAAGATTGGCAACACAGCCATGTGTACATATGGACAGGCAGCACAGAGTGCCAAATATATATTTCAAGAGTGTTCTGAGTATGAAATGCTGAAACAGACATATTGGTCAGAGGAAACAATACTGGAATCAAAGCTCTATGGGTCACTGTATGAACTACAAAAGACATTGAGTATTATTCAGGAGACAGAATTACAGATATAGACATGTTTCAAGTGAATGAAAGAAGAAGCATATATGACAAATATAAAATTGTCAAATTCTATTTCTTCTAAATCATAGGTTCCCAAAGTTGTCTATATGGACCACCAAGGGTTCATTTTGACTTGCAAGTTTGGGGTGCACAAGACATACTATTTGTAATAAAAGTATAAATAAAAATTGTACATGTTCTATTTTTGTTTTAAATTGCCCACTGTATAAAAAAACCCCCATTTAAAGTGAGCAGCACTGTGTCAGCTGCCAAAAACACACTTGAAGTTAATATGTTTAGGTAAATTCAATATTAGGCAGGAAGTCAGGGGGGGTCTATGAGAACCCTCCCCCCCCCCCCCCCCCCCCACAAAATAGGAAGGGGCCTATATGACAAAAAAATTTAGTAATCACTATTTTAAATGTTAATATAAAACAAAAAAAAGGTAAATCAAACCACCAGACTGTTGGGGGGGGGTAATCAAAGAAGCTGGAGTTTGGGGGGGGGGGGGGGAGAATTGGCAACACTGGATAATTGTGAAGTATGACAGAAAATAGGTAAATATGAAATAACAATATTACTATCAACATGGTAAGGATACCCATCCCCATTCTAGCTAGATAGTGATACACCTATTATCTACGTGATGTACAATTTATTTGTAGTATTGTATAATTTACTTTTGGGCCATGCATCTTACATATATTCAAAAAATATTTTTTTTTAAATTTGCCTTTCTGCACAATCCAAGTTACCTGTGAAAATATTGACATCATTTTCTAAAAATTACATCACTACTGGGCAATGATGTCTGCTTGCAAGGAATTAGCAGAATACATACAGTAGTTAGCAAGATAATTGCAAAAGAACAAGGGCACAAATTTCAGAATAAACTTCAATTTTGAATTGTACTTTCTACAGGATATTTCTGAAATATACCCGCTTTCGAGAAAGAAATTTCTTCACAAAGCATTGTACACTGCTCAGAGTCGGATAAGTATGAAATAACCCAGTGAAGAAACATCCCCATTGTACACCGCTCAGAGTTGGAAAAGTATGAATCATTCAGAATTGGATAAGTATGAATCATTCAAAATTGGATAAGTATGAATCATTCAGAATTGGATATGTATGAATAATTCAGAATTGGTTACGTATGAATCAACGCTGTGAAGAAACATCCCCATTGCAGACAAGGATACAAGAGCTCTATTTCGTGTAATTCCTGACGGTTGAAACAAACATTTAAGAAATTCTGTACATGAGACATGCTTCCTGAACGCAATTCATACAACATAAGATATTTCTTGCCCATATTCAAGATTTGATGCATGGTCAAGAGGCTAACATTTGCAGTGTCCAGGGTTCGACTCATGGTAAGGACTGGTTTTTTTTGGTTGCTGTTGCAGGATAAACAAAAACTCACCCTGTGCATGATGTGGCAACAGCAAGGGCATGCAGTCATTATCACACAGCATTAGTAACACCTCTCTGTAACTTATCACACAGTGTTAGTACCACCTCTTTGTAACTTATCACACAGCATTAGTACCACCTCTTTGTAACTTATCACAGTGTTAGTACCACCTCTTTGTAACTTATCACACAGCATTAGTACCACCTCTTTGTAACTTATCACACAGTGTTAGTACCACCTCTTTGTAACTTATCACACAGCATTAGTACTACCTCTCTGTAACTTATCACACAGTGTTAGTACCACCTCTCTGTAACTTATCACACAGCATTAGTACCACCTCTCTGTAACTCTCTAACAGGAAACATGCAGTATTGACAATTTGTATATATAAAACAATATTCATCTATCATAGACCATGGACTGCAAGATATTCTGAGTATCGTCATTGAGAAAATATTTACATGTTACTGTCGTCTCAGTATCCATGTTCAAAATTACATGCAGCTCGTTAATTTGATATTTTGTTTAATGCAAGCTAACAGTCAAAGTTATTAAAATAATGAAATTTAACACTCAGTTAAAGATATTAAGACAATGATATTTAACATGCAGTCAAAGATATTTAGACCATGAAATTTAACACACAGTCAAAGATATTAAGACAATGATATTTAACACTCAGTTAAAGATATTAAGAAAGCTAACACTCAATCACAAGGTAGTAGCTAACACTCAATCACAAGATAGTAACACAATGACAGTTAATAGTTACAAGATATCAACACGATCAAAGTTAACAATCAATCGTAACATATAAAGGCAAGGAAAGTTATCATTTAGTCAATATATTCATACAATAAACGTTAATGCTTAGTCACAAATATTAAAATATTGAAAGTTAACACTCGGTCAAAAGATATGAACATAGTGAAAGTTAACACTTGGTTACAAGATAATAACATAATGAAAGTTGATTCTTAGTCACAAACTAATAACATGATGAAAGTTAACACTCATTTATACAATATTAACTAACATAATGAAAGTTAACACTCAACTACAAGATATTAACATAATGAAAATTTTAATTTGGTTACAAGTTAGTAACATAAAGAAAGTTAACACAGGGCAGAAGATAAAAAAATATGCCTGAGAAGATTATAAAAATAACAGGATGAACTGAATAAATATACAGTAAACTCCTACACAACGCCAATGCGACCAACAAGTAGAAGGATCATTGAATCTTCCAGATATCTGATCATCAATAAATGATCAAAACAGATTTCAAATCTCATTGAAACTCTATAAAGTATAAGCATCAGTGCAGTACATGTATTAATTATCATTTGAGTTTTTAATATACAAGTAGCAGAACATCTATTGTGGGTTATGATGACGAGACATTTCTGTATAACATTTCATATATCCAAGACAATCCTGGATTGATAACATCCAGGAAAGGTCTGGTCATGATGTGTCTACACTCTTCCGAACGGCTGAGGATAGAGTTGTTTGGGGATATTTTTGTGCTGATGTATCCAGTGTGGGGCACCTACGGGTTATGGGTCTTATTACTATGATGATGAAATAATTTTTTTAGCTGTGAGCAGGTAGCTGCCGACAGACCATAACTTTTCTGATAAAAGCACAAGTCTTCATCTGGTGAGTAACCGAGGCGACACCCTGACTTGTATTCATGGTGTGTCAAAGGCATGGTTGTGTGGTGGTGGTCCTGATGGACGTATGTTTAATCCCCGAAGGGAGACATTCTAGTATGGCAGAATCCCAGGATCATGAAGTCCTGCCATGAGCATACAATACATTTTCATCCACTATCTCATCCTTCTGTCAGATTTGTTGACCCATCTGCTGTGATGGTACATCTAGCATTCCCTGTCAAATAGGAGTCTGACAATAGAACACATTTGTAATGTCTGATGGCTGGACTGACTTCATCCTCCATGGGGATCATTTGACAGAAGACAAAAGTAAGAAATTGAAAATAGACATGTAGTGACAATGATCTTTTGCACAAGTGACAGGTTGCCAGCCCATCCCTCATCTTTTCTTAGTCGCCTCCTACAACCTGTCTGGAAAGACGACAGTGGTCTTATTTTGGGCATCCTCAACCAGAGGACCACACTGTTGCCACACTGTCGCAGCATTTCATTTTTTATTAAAAATTATTCTGAGAGTTTGTCACCAGGGAAACTGTAGCATGGGCATCTGAAACAGAGCATCTTCTATAACGATGGACAGAGTTTGAATGGTTTCTGCAATAAATTTTATTCAGCATCTCCCATATATCACCAAGTGTAGTTTGTTTTTCTACTTTAAGCAAATAAATTCATTGTTAGTGATATGGAGCTAGAGCAGAATTATTTTTTTTTAAACTCATTATTTACGTATTAATTTTTTTATCAGGACACTGGTTGCTTGAGTGTTCTACTTATTTGAGCATTGAACAAGAAAGAGTTTACTGTATACAGAGAATAAAGAGGTGTGTGAAAATGTAAAGACAAGAGATTACAGTGGAAAAGTTAAGGGAAGAAATAAAGTCCCATAGAATATCACATATTGTTTTGTAACAAGGAAAGATGGAAACATTTGCATTATATTATTATACACAGGATAGGCTATGCACACGGAGGACAAGGTACAACACACACACAACACAACACACACACAACACACACACAACACAACACACACACAACACAACACACACAGATATACGCACCATGTGCACATATGGTATTTCACATATAAATTACAAGAGTGCCAGCATGAATGGTAATTGGTAAATTAAAGATGTTCTGTGGACAAGTCGATGTGACACACACAGAGAGGCAAAAGGTCAAGCAAGTTTGAGTGGTTAGCTTTCAGATTGGTGGCTAGAGTAGTAGGTAGTTAATGAGTTTGCCTCTCTTTTGGAGAGGCATGCTCCTTTCAACCAGCGGACAAAGTCCAATTAGGTTATATCAGGACACTATCATAAAATATTAGAGGTAACAAAGACCCTGTGTATAATTCTGTGGTACAGGCAGTGTTTATAAACATATTGTGATGTACTGCTTGCTAACTTGCAATATCGCTAAGGATGTCCACTATTCAGTAAAATTGGTAAAGACACTAAATGTATTAGTTACAACCACCAAAGTTGGATGTGCTGTGCTATTGGTACAAATAAAACAGCGTAAACACATTTCTGTTCTGTTCTACATACTGCTGGAAATCTAGTAGGCCCATTCACCTGCTACAAGACATGTCTCCTGCTACAAGAGAGATCTAGCAGAAGTTTGAGAACAACCACACACAAAAAACTGTTAACAACAGAAAAACTACATACTGATGCTAACAATGGATCACAGGACAGATCAGGCTTTGACTAAACAAGTCATCAGTATGCAAAATTTTATCTGTTCTTGTGTTAAATTGTTAGTATGATTTTACTATTGGTAACTAACAACAGGGCTCAGAGGGCTAGGTAATTATTCTTTGAATTTTAAGGATTTCGGGATGCGAAAGATGTTCTTTATCACCTTATCTTGGTTTTCTTCTGTTTTCATTTTTATGTTGTATGCTCTTGCTACTTGCCAATAAGGGTTCACTCTCATTAGGTGGCCGAACCATTTCAATCTGTTTTTAAATATATTTGACCACAGATGTTGTTCCAACAGTTCTTGTAATCTCTCCATTCCTCACATGATCTCTTCATGTTCTGTTTGTTGCTTTTCTTAGACATCTCATTTCACATGTAGTAAACTTTCTCTCTTGTTCTTTAGTTACTGCCCATGTCTGACATTGAAAACATAATGTTGGGATGAATATTGAATTTATGATTTGCCTTTAGGTTTCCATCAGGATAAATGTGTGTTTCAAAACTGGTGTAAGTACATAGAAATAAGTAACTATAGAATTATCTACACATTTCCTTCAAAGTGGTTCTCTTTGGACTGTACACACTTTTAACAACATGCATACAGCCACTGGAAACATTAGTGGAACCCATTCTTTGACATCTCTGAGCTATAACAATGTCTCTCTTGCCACATTGGTGATAACGTCATCTGCATCCTTGAATCCCTGTCCTTTTGGTGCCAAATACAGTATAGGGAACAAGAAAAATCAGCCGGTGCAAGGTCGGGAGAATATGGAGGCTGTTCCAAGGTAATCACATTGTACTTTGCAAGGTACTTCATTAAGATCAATGAGCTAGCACATTGTCATGCAGAATACCGTATCAGAGAAACACTTTTACCACACAAATACTTGCGATTTCTTCATTATGGTATCACCATATGCTTTATTAAACAATGTTATTGTCTCTGAGGGTGACTTCTTCAACAAAACACAGTGTTTAACATTTGCTAGTTTGTAAGTTAATCCTGAGATCATCATCACTGCACTCTGGACAAATCCATAGGTGCTCCGATTTCTCCCTTAGTGTATCTGCCATTACACCTCTGCTGACAGTTTTGGTTCTATATTGATTGACCATCATTCTTCTGTGGCCCGCAAACTACTCCCCTCTGGTGACCCCATATTTCAAACCCTGTTACTTAATTCTCTGCGTTAGCGCAGTGTTTAGCGCACTGGCTTCGCATATGAGTAGTCCTGAGTTCATTCCCCAGTTGAGGCGGAAATGTTTTTCAGATCGCAACGGCTCCCAGGTCGACCCAGCCTTAAATGGGTACTGGATTAATCTGGGAAGTAAAGACTGCAAGGGAGAGGAGATGGCTACCGCCCTCATTTGCAGAGCCTCTGAAATGTGAGGTCGCTAACATCTCACACCTCTACGGCATTAATAAATGATATGGGTTACTTTATTTTACTTAATTCTAGCCATTTAATAAGAATCATCATCTATGTCAAGTTCACTTTTACATGCTGTCTCCTGTAGGGAGATGTCTCTACCCGATCCATTGCTCCTCCCCCGGGCATAACAACAGCACTTGACACCAGCAAATGAGGTCTCTCGTTGCCCCAAATATCAACATACCCATGAACATAAAAGTCACCATCTCCAACCTCGACCCTCTCAATATCTCAGTCCATTGTTCACGAGCGAGACCCTTTTGTACTTTCATAATCAAACTTATCGAGTCACTCAAGATACAGGTCCATACAGCTGCTCTCTGTGAGCTGGCCCATTCTAATGTCATAGTCACTGACATGATCTCCATAGTCACACCAAAAGCTTCACTCTCTTCCCTAACACTTTTCCCGGCACACTGAGCTTTGAAAGTCCACGAACTACGAAATTGTCTAACCACCAATCCATCTGTGTATATAATCACATCCCTTTCACCAGAGTTCTCATTGACCAACGCCTGCACTTCAGCCTCCACTTGCCCCCATTCCTTGCTTGCCATATCAAGTGTTATTATAACTCTGAAAGATGTTTTGCAATCCATAGGTGGGTGTATCCCTTCCTCCCCTGCAGCTACATCACCTGTATGATATCCATAGGTGGGTGTATCCCTTCCTCCCCTGCAGCTTCATCACCTGTATGATATCCATAGGTGGGTGTATCCCTTCCTCCCCTGCAGCTTCATCACCTGTATGATATTCATAGGTGGGTGTATCCCTTCCTCCCCTGCAGCTTCATCACCTGTATGATATCCATA
Organism: Meghimatium bilineatum; assembly: GCA_034231615.1. NCBI lineage: Eukaryota > Metazoa > Mollusca > Gastropoda > Stylommatophora > Philomycidae > Meghimatium > Meghimatium bilineatum. The sequence goes on along the minus strand of CM067312.1, from coordinate 13,013,110 downwards.
GGTGGGTGTATCCCTTCCTCACCTGCAGCTTCATCACCTGTATGATATCCATAGGTGGGTGTATCCTTTCCTCACCTGCAGCTACATCACCTGTATGATATCCATAGGTGGGTGTATCCCTTCCTCACCTGCAGCTACATCACCTGTATGATATCCATAGGTGGGTGTATCCTTTCCTCACCTGCAGCTACATCACCTGTATGATATCCATAGGTGGGTGTATCCCTTCCTCACCTGCAGCTACATCACCTGTATGATATCCATAGGTGGGTGTATCCCTTCCTCACCTGCAGCTACATCACCTGTATGATATCCATAGGTGGGTGTATCACTTCCTCACCTGCAGCTTCATCACCTGTATGATATCCATAGGTGGGTGTATCCCTTCCTCACCTGTAGCTACATCACCTGAATGATATCCATAGGTGGGTGTATCCCTTCCTCACCTGCAGCTTCATCACCTGTATGATATCCATAGGTGGGTGTATCTCTTCCTCACCTGCAGCTTCATCACCTGTATGATATCCATAGGTGGGTGTATCCCTTCCTCACCTGCAGCTACATCACCTGTATGATATCGTCCCATCCACAATTTTCCTCTCTTCAGTCTACTACCTTTCACTTTAAGAATTTCAGGAAGCAAAGGATGTTCTTTATCCGCATTTATTTGAAGGTACTCCCCTGCACGGCTATACTGTATTCTATGTTCTGCCATTAGACAGTTCAGCAAGTATCGCATAACCCGTACCGATGTGTCCCTTGTGCATCCCAGAACAATTCGCATAGCTGCATTCTGTATTTTGTCCAGTAGTGCCACCTAAGTCTAGCTGAATGCCAGAATTGCCAGTGCATACTCCACCACTGCCACCACTAATCCCTGGTACAAAAGAAAAAGTAGCTTTTTTCTTCACTTCTTGGTATTCCTTGTAATCCCTATGTCCACATTATGCGGTAAAATGTGCAAGCAATGCCGCACCCTTTGACTCATCTGTTTTGTGCCAGGTCAGATCAGTGCCATGAAAGTTGGGAATAACCACTCTTTTTTTAACATTTGTATGTTGTTCAATCAAGGATATTTTCCAAAGCAACTAGCACAACAAACAAACAAACATCTGTATCTTCTCTTCAAGAGTATATGTGAAGGTCACGTTTGCCATTTCCTTTCGTTAAGATTATTTTAAATTTCTAAATATCTCCATATCTTCTTTCATCCAAACACTAGTCGACTGAAACATATCAAGTCTCAAATGGAGTTAAAGACTTATTAAAGACCTCACTGAAAGCTTTTGAAATAGACCAAGATACATGGGAAGAACTTGCACAAAATAAATCTACATGGCATTCTACAGTCAAAAAATACACCACATCTAGTGAAAAAAGGAGAAATGCTGCCTCAACAGTGTAGAGCAGTTAAAAAGTCACGGATAGACCTAAAAACTGTCAAAAGTGGTAATTTCATATCCAGACAGTCCAAGGCTCAAATAGGGCTTATTAGCCATCTGCGAACTCATAGTCATGGACATAGCTCTAACTGAATTTCAAAAGTGGATGTAACAATTGGTCATTATCACTTGTGATGGACGAATAACAAACAAAACCACACACAACAGTTCACTATTCTGGGAACATTGTGAAGCTTCCTCGTACATAAGAGTTTACAACCTCAACAAACACATATTCACATTCACAGGCTTACATTCCTAACAAACAAATAAATAGGGCTTATATTCCTAACAAACAAATAAATAGGGCTTATATTCCTAACAAATAAATATGGCTTACATTTCTAATAAACACATATATAGGATTTACATTCCTAACAAACAAATAAATAGGGTTTACATTCCTAACAAACAAATAAATAGGGTTTACATTCCTAACAAACAAATAAATAGAGCATATATTTCTAAAAAAAAACAAATATATAGGGTTTCCATTCCTACCATATAAATAGGGCTTACATACAGACAAACAAATTAATAGCGCTTATATTCCTAGCAAGCAAATATATAAGTGCTTACATTACCACAGAAAGATGAAGCTACAATTGCACATAGACAAAGCCAAAGCATATTCAGAGCACAAATATTGACCTGAACAGTTAACCACTATTTACAAGAAAAACCAAATTTGATAAATAAATATATCTTGCTTGAAATGAAATATACAAAATTATACTTTCCATATATATACATATATATTTACATATCCCATATACAATTCAGAATGTAACCACATATGAGGGAAGTTCACTACAGTTTCGGGACACTTTTTTCCCCCAAAACACTGCAATAAGTAACGTAATTGTATTAATATAGTGCATGTGAGAACCACTGTATTAGGTCTGTTGATTATCCTCTTCACAAACCGGGCACGTCCATAGATGAAGATCTCTGCTTCAGTAAATCTCTCGGGGTATAACGGTGGTTCAGGTTCTAAATTGGTTCACTACTCTTTTTGAAATCTTTGTCAAGGGTTCTCTATAGGCCATGCCCATCTTCACTCCCAATTCATGCATTCTCAATATTGACTCATTCTCCTCAAAATCCTCTAATCGTAAGGACTCACAAAGAGCAATGAGTATGTTTGCTTGGTCCTTAGGTTGACCATCTGTTGTGGTGGCGAGGCTAGCTAATTGGTTGGCCTGTTCGTCTCCTTCCATGCCCGCTTATCCGGGGACAAAAATTGGTGTGAGTTTTCATAATAATGCTCGCATTTTAGCTCTCACGATTGACTGCGCCTATCCCCTACGTATATCACCTATATTGACTTTCTGAATAATATTCAGTGAGTCACTTAGTATGCACGCATGGGAATAGGCTTGCGATTCCAGCCAGTTAAGTGCCTGCGTTACAACGAATACTTCCATTGTTAGACTGCTTGTTGTTGCAGTAAAGGTACCACTGGCTTTGTGTACTGTTCTTCCTTTCGATCTGACAGTAATGACCCATGTGCATCGGTGATGACGGATGACCGACATGTCTGTGTAAATCATAAAATCTGTGTCAATGGCATTCTTGCAGATTAGTTCCTTGACCTCAGCATCCATGCTCACGGGGCTGTGTTAACCACTGTCTTCCCCATGTTAGGAAATTCAGAGATCAAGGTAGTATGAAGGCAGACCTTGAGATCAAGCAACTGATAGGGAACTATGCAGGGAATTATAATGCAGTAATATACTCTGATGGGTAGGTTCAGCATAAAAAGAAATCCATATGGGGCTTCTCTGCTAGAGAAAGAGGAAGGATCATAACCGAACAATGTGAAGCTTACATGACACCAGCCTCCAGTATGAGAATGAAGATGGAGGCAGTTGCAGCAGCAGTATGATGGCTTTGGAAACCATGCTGAACAGGGTTGTTCTTATGTTCTACTCTAAGTCTAAGTCCATACTTTAGAAGATCCAATGCGGATGTCTGCACGATGAATGGGGAAGCATACATTGATACCCCCTACCCTTCAGGAACTTATTCGGATCTACTGTCTAGGTAATGCTGGAGTGCATGGAAATGAGCGAGCTGACATTCTGGTTACAAGAGCACCTGTGGTGGGCACTTTGAATATGGACAAAGATATGATCTTGAAAGGAATATTGTATCGCCTAGTTGAGAATGAAAATTCAGTATTAAATAACATGAGAACTATGTCAATGTATGCACCAAACCAGAAGTCAATAACTTTATGTATGCACTGCGTGCATATTTGTCCTGCAATACCTCCGCTATGCTGGTGGGTGGACATCGCCCTGAGAGGTGACGAACAGCCAATTAAATGATGCACCATGATAATGCCCTTTCGCAAAGGGCTGTCACCACAAATAAATGAAAATGAGGAGATTCAAGCCAGTGAGGAGACAAGCGAGGATTTTTCCAAAAAGTGCATACCAGAGGAGCTTCCTTCAGTAGCAGGAGAGCTGGAATAAGTGTATACAACCACAAGAGAACTACTATGAAGGAGACAGAATTAGCTCCTCTGTAAATCTACTCTTCCCTCCAAAAGAAGAACCTCGGAGCTTAGTCAACATCCCTCGCACATATATTTTTTTTAAATATAGAAAATAAGCTCACAAAATACTCTTTCCCATTTGCTCAATCAGCAGTCAACTCTTTGGCGTGCACCAAGCATAGATGCATGATGGTAGAACTACAATTCTCTTGCAGTTTTTATCGAGACATACTTCCAAAATTCCATAAACTTGTAAACATAAAGTCTTAAGAGTGTTGACTGAGTTCAGAAAATAGATACTTGATGAAAAATGAATATATATACACATCTGGCCTTGGAACGACAGCTTAAGCTCTCACCCCTATGCTTAACAGCAAGTGTGAATGTAATCAACCATCATTCACCTGGGGATAGACAATATATATATGTAAACACATTATTTTTTCTATTGGTTGATGATGGATCAAAGATTGCAGAAAAATGGCTATTCTACAAAGTTTCAGAACAACAAGTCTATCTTTACAACATGCATACATTTCTTGTATAAACACTGACTGATTGTACAAATTACTGTCTGGATATGAATTAAAGAATGTACTGTAAAAATGTGTTCCAACTACTGATTTCTGACTTAGCAACAACACTCAATAAGAGGAAATGCATGGTAGTTGATCAGCAATAATGTCTTATGCTAAAACATATTCCAGATTGATGTCTCAAGGCATTGCTTCTCACCATGTGGTTATATCTTAAAGTCACAAGCCGGCCGAATATATGGGATGTGTGGTTAAAAAACCATTGATATCACAATATGGAGTGCGGTTGTCTAGTTGATAGTGAGCTAGTTTACTCTCACTAGGTTACCGTGTGCCAGGTTCGAAATCACGGCCAGATAAAATAAAATACAGGGTTGTGATTTCTCGTCTGACATAACTGCTCCTCCAGTCGAGCCAGCTGTAAATGGGTACCTGATGCATGGTTTGGGAACGGTAAACACAGCATGGAAGGGAAGTGGCCAACCCACCCAAAAGATGCTGCGGCTTAGTACATGAAGAGTTATCTTCATTCCCAACGGGAGGCAGCTGTCATGGGATCTACCTTTACCATACAACAAAATAGTTGCAGGTGTACATGTGATTGGATATATGCATACTTCTTCTACGTCAGGGTTCATTCTCAAACTCCCATTGGATCTCTCTTGTAGCAGGATCACGGGTCCTATTATATTACCAGCAGGATGACCCAACACATCTGTCTTCGGTGCGTACTTGCATACAAAATAGTGGAGCATGCCCTCTATGCACATGCCCACACACAGACCCCATGTGAGAGGTTTCTTCTCACACTGCACACCACTGAGAGTTGGTGTCTTCTGGACAGGAATAAAAGATCTAGATCACAGGAAATAAGAGCGTCATCGTTCGTAATTCCTGGAGATATAAAAAATCACATAAACAAGTATTAGCGAAAAATAAGGTATGTGGATTTGTTTGAATTATGATATCTTTGTAGGTATCTATCAGCATAATAACACAAACTGCCAGCAAAATAGATATTCTTATAACAAGTATTCAACATTCAAGTCCAATGTACCCTTTGTACTTTACGCAGAGCCAATACTCATAACAGCACAGAATACACAATAAATGTTTATACGGCACAGAATACACAGTCAAAATTGTGCATCAATAATGAACACATAGTTGAACGCCCGCTCTATGCTCGACACATAGTGAATGTCCTCTCAATGCTGAACAGTCAAAAGTCCAGTCACAGTCAAATGTTCTTACTACAGAACATATTATTGAATGATCACTCAATAATTAACATGGTCAACTGTCCACTCAATACTGAACACATAGTTGTATGTTCACTCAATAATTGATGCATGATCAAATGTCCACTTACTACTGAAAATATCATAAAATGTTCACTCAATAATGTACATATTTAACATGGTCTAACATTCACTTCAGGCTGAACACAGTCAAATATCCACTTAATACTCGACACAAACAGTTACTACATACTATAGACATGTAGTTAGATATCAAAAATGTCCACTCATTACAGAGTAAAATATCCACTAACTATAAAAGTCGTATTTCCAAGTAATACAGAGTAAAATCTTCTAAGATGTTCAATTAATGCAGGAGTAACATTTTTCTGCATTCAGAGTAAAATTTCCACTTCAATAATAGAAACTGACAGTAGAATGGCAACTCAACAATGAAGTAAAGTAACATCTTATCTCACTAGTGGACATGTACAGTAGTGTGTTCATTTAATTCTGGACACACAGGGCAAATATTTATGGACCCACAGGGCAAATATTTACTCAATACTGGACACACTGGGTACAGGCAGCGGGCCACAAACGCACGGAGAATCAAAACCTCTGCCTTATGTGCAGCCTGTGGCATTAAAGGAACAAACAAACTAACTAACTGGGCACATAGTGACTATTTGTGAAAGAGTTCACATAAAAATTAAGAAATTACCCCTTTTTAAATAATGTATCACTCACATGCGACATGCATGCCTGCACGTTCGCGTGCACTCACACTCCTCCCATATTAAAGACGTATCTACAATCCTTGATGGGGCATTGGCCTATAAAATGTATACATAAGGAGCAATTGCAGAAAAGAGTTTGAGAAATCTTGCACCAGAAGATTAACAAACAATAATATCAATTGGGACAAGGGGTTGACCTCTCTAATATTCAATGTATTCATCTCATGGCTGCTTTCAAGTTTGAACCACAGGACCTCACCTCAAGATTAGAGCTAGTAAAAACTATGCAATGGAGATCAACAGAATTGACAGAAAAAAACCATTTGGTTCATGCCTTTACTAACATTTGACATAATGGTGACAGATTTGAAGACGTTTCCACCTTTAAATACCACAGATCCTAGATATGCAATGATGGAATTTCTATTGTAGAAATCAAGAAAGGACTTGAAATGACTATTGCTTCCATGACAAGGTTGAAATGACTATTGCTTCCATGACAAGGTTGACTGTGGTATAAAAAGTAACATCAGTCCAGATCAATCAATACAAATCGCCTCATTAAGAGCTGATGCTGAATATCTGCTGGAAGATAAGACAATACAAATTGCTAGTACTATCTATTCCTGTAAGTAGATGTCAGGGCTGAAACTCACTACAGTTGGTCATATAATATTTATTTACCCTTGTTGACCAACTTTGACGATCATCAAAACTGTTATACTTCAGAAATCATAAATACAGCAAACATAGCGACATTATTATTATATGGGATAGTATGTCATTCCAAAATGACAGTACACACGGCATACAGACTGACGATATGGGTTATGAATGTTTTTTTCTTGAGAAATCTGAGTTTTTGTGATGCAAATAAAGTAATATAAATCTATGCTATGCATTATAATAAGTACTAGAAGGTAGTCAGTGATAGTGTGTTAGTCGTCATCAAGTAGAACTCCATTACCTGTTTTCCATGTATTATAATAAGTACACTTTCACTCTGAATATAGTTCTAGGAGCTTTCAAATTCAAATGGTAAATGCAAAAATTCATTATGAAACATAGATAATTCAAAGCTCTATCTCCTGAGTTTAGTTTATACAGATTTTTAAAGAAGCCGTTGTCAATATCTCTACATTCGCTAAAACCTTTGGTAATGGGAGATAAGTACGTTCTGAATTGACGGTCATCGAATTTCCATTATAAAACTTTGGTGACCAACTTCGACGATCGTTGATACTTCTGAAATATGTTAACTGTAGTTATAGTATTACTAAGAATAGCTCATCCCAGAAAGTACATTAGTCTAAAATGGTGGCATCCATGAAATACAGTCACTTGACATCGTTTAAGAGAATTCGTCTTGTAAGAACTGAATTATTGGAAGATGAGATTGTGTGATATATAGAGTAATGTCAATCGACACGCAGCATTGTAATCTATGCGCTAATCCCTTTTCTGCCTTTCAGCGTCAGGGGTAGAAGAGTTACTGGAGACTACACTCTTGTGTGCTGAGTATATTGTGGAATTTATTGCCTCTTTTATTTTGGTGGTCCATCGTTTTCGTAGTCGTATTTCGTGCCTCTAGGTCTGCCTTCCCTGTATCTGTGTAGCATAGCTTGCTGTGGTATGCTGTCTGGTGGTAGTCTGTTGGTGTGTGGAAACCATTCAATCTGTTGTCTTTTAATATTTTCCTTCTTCTTCTTCAGCATTTATTTTCAAACTCCCACTGGACCTCTCTTGTAGCAGGACAATGGTCCAACTAGATTTCCAGCAGGATGTAGTCCAGAAAATAGAAATGCATTGTGTCGCTGCTTTATATGCACCAATGGTCAGACACATCCGGCTTCTGTGGATAATATATTCCAAGATTGGGGTGCTGCTGATTTTTTTGGTCTAATGTCCTCATTCCTCACCCTGTCTCTTAGCGATATTCCTTGGATTCTGCGTGAGCATGTCATTTCAGCTGTCACAAGTTTACCCAGCATTATAATAAGTAGGATTTCATTCTAGTAATAACTCTTAGGCTTTCAAAAACATTCAGTAAATACATACATTGATTACCAACACATAGAAAGTTTCAAAACTCTCATTTTATACGGAGATTTTTAAAGATGGCGATATCGACACCTAAAAAATTTGCTAACATCCTTGGTAATGGGAGATAAGTACACTCTGATTTGCTGGTCAATAAAGTGTTAAGAGAACATAAAATTAATGCATTTGTTCGAGAGAAAATAGCTGAGCATGCATGTCAGTAGGACGCACTGTTGACAGTGATGAAACTGGATTCAGTTTGCATGGTTAGGGCATGTAACAAGATACTATTCACTTTCACAGATTATCCTGCAGGAAACAGTGGAGAGTAGATGGAGAAAAGGCGGCCAGGAAGAGGGGAGATTGATAACATCAAGGAAAGGTCCAGGTGTGGATTAGGGATGATGATAAGGATGCTTGATAGGTTTTATGCTGATGGTTCCTATGTCATACCACTACGACCTTAACGGATTTATGAGTTTTATTGCTACATACAGTACAATTCAGCTCAATAATGCAGTACATTAAAATGTCACCTCACCACTGGACTTAGTCAAATGTCACCTCACCAATGGACTTAGTCAAATGTCACCTCACCAATGGACTTAGTCAAATGTCCATTTAATACTAGACACAGTCAAATGTCCATATAATATATAATACTGGACACATTCAAATGTCCATAAAAAATGGCGACACTGTCAAATGTCCATAAAATACTGGACAGTTAAATATCCATTTAATACTGGACACATAGTCAAATGTCCGTTTAATACTGGACAAATGTCACATGTTCACTCAATACTAAACCCAATCATATGTTTATTCAAAACTGGACACAGAATTATATGTCCACTCAATACTGGACAGTCAAATTTCCACACAATACAGGACACAGCATAGTATGTCCACTTAATACTGGACACATAGTCATATGTCTACTCAATACTAGACAACAATCAAATTTCCTCAATACAGGACAGTTATATGTCCACACATGAAGTCACGTCCACTGAGTACTAGATACATAATCAATGTTCACCAAATACTGGACACATAATCAGTATCCACTTAATACTTGACACACAGTCAAATGTCCAGTCACTGGATACATAAAGTCAAATATCCAGTCAATACTGGACACAGTCAAATGTCAACCAACAATGTTTGACTTAATATTACTGGACATATGCTGGGAAGAAGTAGTGTACTAAAACTTATATTATATCCATCAATCACATTTCTCAACGAAGCTTGCTGGAAACATTCCCGTCTTGCCAGTTCTCTCCTGAGTTCCTTTGTACCAGCCATCATCTCGTTTACGGTGTACGTGTATGATATCACCAAGTTCGAGACACAACTCGTGTTCTGTTTGTGGTGGATATGGCACTATGCAGCAATATCTAAGGAAAGTCAGAAAGGAAATACAAATGATATCCATATAAAGAAATATACATATATGCTATATGAATGCAATGTTGAACATAAATGCTATAATGAACATAAATGCTATAATGAACATGTATGCTATAATGAACATGTATGCTATAATGAACATGTATGCTATAATGAACATGTATGTTATAATGAACATGGATACTATATTGAACATAAATTATATATTGAACAAGAATGTTATTGAACTACAATGATGGAATGAGCATGTACATTATATTGAACAAATATGCTATAATGAACATGTACACTAAATTGAAAATAAATGATATAATGAATATGAATTCCATATTGAACACAAATGCAATATTGAACTAGAATGATGTATCAACATAAATTCTGTATTGAAAATGAATGCTATATTGAACTAGAATACTGCAGAAGATGAATGTGTCGGGCCATTGGCGCAATTAAAATGGCGACACAACGCATTTCCATTCTCTGGACTACATCCTGCTGGATATCTAGTAGGAGCATTGCCCTGCTACAAGAGACGGAAGTAAGTAAGAGACACGGTCAAGGTATTTTGCACAACTGGAGTCCGAAAAGTCCACCCAGTTGCTATGCACTCTTTCAGCATCGATTAACGTGTGTAAACTGATGTCGTACATTCGGGCAACATAGAAATCTGAAGTAGACATAATGTACTTTCATTTCTGCTTGAAAACTAAGCGTAGTCACATCTGATTATATAATTTGGAATTATTTTCTCAATCCAACAAAATCTTTTGAAATGCCATTTTTCAGGATGCCATTTCTGATGATTTTTATTTTTATTCTAATGCCAAATTTCTTGGTTTAACTGAAACAGACATTATTTCCCAACCCCAGATAGCTTACGAAGAGGTAAAGTAGTTGCTTGTCGAGTGTATTACCTAAATAAAAATATGAACACAGTTGAATAGCGCCCATTCAGGTTAGTAATTTCTGACATCGTAACTTTCTAAAGTTGTAGGATTATTAAGCCTAGCTTAGTGGATAACATACATACGATTGGTGCATTTCATTTATCTTTGACAAATAATATTTATGAACATGTTCGATTGGTAATGAAATGACATCAGATAAAGACATTTTCATTTAGCGGCATTTTCACAAATACATCGTTTACTGATACATTAGGTCTAGACCTAATGTAGAAAAACAGACACTGTCAGGGACATCTACGTGTTCTCATAGGTGATATTATGTAGGTTTGGACAGTTTGATTTTTTTGTGTCAATATTTTGTTTTTCAATTTTCACATTTACAATTGTCACACACCAATTATATCAGACATAGACAGACAAAACTAACACAATATATTAAGTATTCTTTATTTACATGTCCAAAAATTAATAAGAAATCTTTAAAAAACAAAAACTTATTTTGTTTTCCAAACACCCACCAAAAATAACCAAAATGTTTAAAAATATTTTTGTGGCAATGAAGAAAATGCATAATTTTAACGCAGTGTGCCAAAGGTTAACCAGTCTGCAGTGATAGCACACCCAGCATTCCTCACTAAATAAGAGTCTGCCACAAAAGGACATAGGTGCAATGTTCACTGGTCTGCATCTTTATCATCCACGGGGAGCATTTAACAGAAAACAAAAGTAATTAATCAAGAAAAGACGTTTAATGACAATGATTTTTTTCATAGGTAACAGGTTGTTAGTCCAACCCCCAACTTTTCCTAATCTTTTCCTATGACATGCCTAGAAAGAAGACAGTGTCCCTACATTTTTCACTCCCTGAACTAGATGTCCAGGCCCCTGTTGCCACACAAGCAATAGATAGAACCAAAATATAAAAAAGGATAATAGACGATACGTAACACAAACCTTTCTCTCATTGTAAGCTTGGGTCTTGGTTTGGCTGGTATAGGTGGAACAGTAGTAGTAGCATCAAAGGAAGCAGCTTTTCTATGTGCACTAATGACGGTGCTATCAAATCCAGCACCAATACTTGAGACAGCAGTACCATTAACTGGGTAAGATCCAGATCTAATCAGCATAAACAGTATCATTATTATAAATAAGGCATCAGTTCAAGCTTTAGAGTTATATAATAAACAACCATATCAAAATTTGTATCCATTTCCATTGGATACGTTTGTTTGTTGTGATAATTTTTCTATTCGTCATCTTTTGATGTTTTGTTTGTAAGACACAAAGAATAATGTCTTGATTAAGACATTTTGGTTGAAACGTTGAATATGATTTGTGTAGTGTAATTTGCATGATTTCTTGTGTGCGCATCATTACCTACTAGTTTTAGCTATAGTCTGTCGTGTCTCATTGAAGCGATATAAAACCTGTGTTTTACGTAAGTCTAATTGTTGTTACATTTCACGCAGTTACCTTGTATTGATTGTCATACAAAATTTGTGAAATAATTTTTACAAGTAGCAAACATAAGATAGAAAAAATCGACGTTTCAACTAAAAGATCTTTATCAAGATAGAGGGACATACACAAAGATGTACTGCCAGATAAACTGACAGCACTGTTTTTTTCCTATGGCTGAGGCCCATCATGGAGGCACAGTGACTCAGGACGTGATAATCCTTTTGACTTGAAGGAATAATAAACTCAGGACAACATGGAATTATGTAGTTTACATGAAACAATCAGAAATTCTTCTTCCTTTTCTTTCGTTGTCAAGCTCCTGCAAATAAGCAGGATGTTCAAAGACTGAAATGCATTGCATAATGGTTTACAACTTTGGACTGATATCTGCACATTTTGACCTAACACATCTGACTTCAACAATTCTTCTGGGTCACATTGACCCTCTATGGGATGGAACAGCCAACCCCACATTCATAACCTCCTTAGTAGCCTTTTACGTCATGCATGGCAGGTAACACTGTCATTATTCTTCGCTTACCTCTCTTGACCCAGTAACACATGAGCAAAACTATATGAAGTGAGAATAGAGTAACAAAAGTTAAAAACAATAACAATTAGGCAAAATTAGAGACTAATTTTTCATTTTCAACTGTGGCATTCTTATTATGTAATTTCTATTTTTGTAATTGTATAGTTTTTCCATGTTACTACTGTATTGTCATTTGTGTGCATATTTGTAGTTTAAAAAATAATTTTACTTCTTTTGGCTCATATTTGAACAAAAAATGTGTGTGAATCAAGGGTCAGAATATTAACCTTAACATTGCTCATGTATATAATACAAAGGGCACAGTCTAAGTATCTAATGCCACTTCACAAGATGTATCCTGAAAACAAGTACATCTGAATTCTTTGTGTCTGGTTAACAAAAGACAGCAGATGTTGAATGCAGAGGAAGATCTGTTTGCATTGCAATTAAACAACAAACACGACAATCATAGTCCAAAAGGAGCAACATTGGGGTCACAGGAAACAAGAGTACCAACTTATTGGCAGACAATGCAGAGATAAAAGGAACAATGCTGAGAAGAGATCAAGCAGACTTGATAAAGGCAGGTCATAAATTCACTGCAAGATGAATGAAGATGAAGTCAATGAGGCTGAGAACATACACATACAAAGAATATTAAAATGGGAGTGCCTAGGTGAGGGAAGGAAAAGTAGTCTTTTTAAAATCTGAAGATCACGTTTTCAACACCTGATTGGGAGTCTACATACACTGGGGTGGCTACTGGAACAGAGAGCGGAGCACTTATGAGAGTGCCCTCAAGTGCTGTGATGCTAGTTCCTGTGATGCTGTGAAAAAACCAAGAAGCAATGTATGGATATGTCAAAGAACCCAATAGTTCAACTACTGTCATTGACATGATGGTCATGTCAGAAGAGATTGTTCCAGCAGCCTCAATCTGATGATGGGAAGCACAGATATCAATCACCTGTATGTTACCTAAAAGGTGATCAAAGAATAGGGACACTGTTACTTGCCATGCATGTCATAAGAGGCGACTAAGGATGCTTTTGGGGCGGAGTTGACTATCCCATCCCATAGATGTGACCTAGAAGCCATGTTGAAGTTTGATACTTCAGGCCGAAAGGTGCAGATATTGCAGCAAAGCTATAAACCATGGCACAGCACATTCTGTTCTACAATCTAATCTGACTGCTAATCTGTAGGAACTTTTAGAACAAATGCAGAACAAGAATAAAAAGAATGCAGGCAGATCATACATGCAACTAAACAAAGTAAATATATGAATATACCTGACATGCATGCCGCTATCAAAGAATACAGGCAGGTCATATGTGCAGCTAAACAAACAAAATATATGAACATACCTGACATGCATGCAACTAAACAAACAAAATATATGAACATACCTGACATGCATGCCGCTATCAAAGCACACAACTCCAAGTGGTTGATTTGGTTCCGTATCAGAAGGCAATTTTTTCGATTTCTTATTTTTACCAGATAACAGTTTGACAAATCCTTTCTTCTCCTTCTGAAATGACAAGATATTTAAAATAATTTGTGAGCCACAGAATGGTAGATTATTAACTAAATGATCTTGGTCATGAGCTTGTTACCAAGAAGTTACATCCTGCTCACACATTGCATTGTTGTTGTTGTTTTTTTTGGAGATCCCTATGGATTATACAGTTGTGTATTATGAGTAATCTCTCAGCAGGTGGTGTGCTGCTTCATTAGGAGGACAGAGTACAATAAAGTCAATCCACTATGCCATTTAATGAGTATAGAGTCTCCCTCCTCCTCCCCCAGCTCTTCCATTTACAAATAGAGGACATCATCGAAACACAAAGATATAATGTAATACAGACATCTTTGCTCAGTGTGTTAATGTCAACTTCCATGTACACATGTGCAATGCTAATTGATTTGGATAACACAACAGGATCCCTTTGCATCTTCTCATGGTTTGGTTGTTGGGAACTTATCTTCTCATGGCTTTGTTTTTTAAACTTCTCATGGTTTGGTTGTTGGGAACTTATCTTCTCATGGCTTTGTTTTTGAAACTTCTCATGGTTTGGTTGTTGGGAACTTATCTTCTCTTGGTTTGGTTGTTGGGAACTTATCTTCTCATGGTTTGGTTGCTTGGAACTTAGCTTCTCATGGATTGGTTGTTGGGAACTTAACATAAACCCATTTCTTGTCAACTGGATTTAGCTTCACTTCATAGGAAAGTATTACTGAGGTGTGGCAGTTAAACATGTGAAATGACAATAATAAGCCTGAACCTTACACAAGGTTCACCATTGTCTCCTGTACTTTCCAATACATACCCTATGATGGTTACGGGTGAACAACTGATTTGAAGTGGTAGAATGCTCTGAATTATGCAGATGACATGGTTACTATATTCTGTTATACAATAAGGGAGTCAAAAGAAATTGCCCAATCCCTTCAAAGAAAAGTAGATTAAATTATTCAGTGGCGTAATGTATTCTGGAGCTCTGGTAATTCTGAAGAAGAAAGCAGGCAGGACATGGTTATCTGTGAATAACATCATCCATGTACCAACACCAACTACCAATTTATGTTGAAAGTTAGTACATCAGAAAATCTATAATAGGTAATAACTGCAGCAAAACTGAGAAACAGTGTGATAAATTATTCTAAATCACTGGAAGATGTGATAACTGAAGCGTTAGTGTGTTTTCAGTGATTAGCAAAACTTCATTACCATGTTTCTTTGTTTCATCAGAACAACTGAATTTGTTGATATTCACACATACTAAATTTCCCCTTCATGTCTTAATCTCCTTCGCAGCATAAGGTACCCATAAGTTTAATCCACCAAAATCTGTCTTGATAAACCCAGATACGTTCATTCCAGGTCAATCCTGCATGTCTTTTTGCTAAACAAATTTCAACTTCATATTTCTTTAGGTTTTCTCTTACCTCTCTTGTCACAGGAACTCCTTAAAAGTGTTTAGGGGTTGGTCAGGATCTCTTCAGATTATGGGTTTCTTTCAAATTTGACTTGATTCATTTGTGTTTCTACCTTGTACCGTACTGCTCTCCTAGTACCTGGTTGGAATTATCTGTTGCCATTTCTGTAGCTGGCTTTTCTTCTATGATGGGGTGCTAATGCAACATAAAATCCCTCAACTTGCAAGATAATGTATGTCCCTCTTTCACTTTTCTTTTATATTCAGAATTTATATTGTAATCATTATATTCAATGATTACACTTTCTTGCAACACAGCTGCTGCCAACAAAGCCCTCATGGTCATTAGAATGTTAAAATTCTCCTGTAGACCACATGATCGAGACACAATTAGAAGCAACATACACATACATATATGATTAAATGTTTTACCTTTTCCTTGCCAGCAGACCCCACAGCCAATGTAGAGGAATCTAGACTGTGACTCATGACAACATTTGGAGGAGTAATATTAGTTGAGGCTGACATGGTGTGCTGCGTGGATGTCAGACTGGGAGGAACCCACAAGGAATGATGAGGGGATGAGGTAGTCGACGGTGGTGGAGCAGGTATCAGTGGCCTGGACAAACCTATGTGTGGAGGTACAGATGATGACAAATTGGATGACTGTGAGATGAACACATGCTTTGGAGATGTTGATGTAGATGAGTGTCCAGGGTTTGAGAGAGATCTGAGTGGGGCTGCTCCGAGATGAGATAATGGGGAACGGGAATTTTGACCTGCAAACATAATCAAAATCACAATTATATTTTCTACTCAGCAAGTCATGGTGATTCTGGCATGTTCTGGTTCATAGTTCCCTCAAGATCAATGTTTCGGGTTGACTTCTGCATTATCCATGGCGGACTTTGGCATATATCCATGATCAACTTCTGCATTATCCATGGTCGACGTTGGAGATGCAACACTTGTGTTTGTTTAATACAAACCTATTAAGTATCATAGCAAACAGCCACATTTATTATCGGCGATAATTTTTTTATATGCAGGTCATGTAATGTCATTTTTGTTAACTTTTGTGATATCACCTAAATAGACAAAACTGGTAGGAGACTCAGTGATCATTTCCATCTACATCTACATGATATTAACTTATGTGACTAAAAAATTTCTGTGTCACAGACCGCCTGGGTATGGGTGATATTCAGTCACTGCCCTTATACCACAGAAGTTATAACACCAATGATAATATGTTATTGCAACGTGTTACTAATATAACACTAATATACTTGCTACTTGTTACTATAACTAATAAATAACAAGAATATCAAGTATAAAGTAATGTCAATGAAAAATAACAAAAAAACCAATCTCTGTCACAGGCAATTGTGCACTTGGCACTTCAGAAAGCAATGGCAGCCTATTGAACATAATTATGTCTAGAAAATGACTACAGCCAAATAATATTGGTTTAAACCTCTACATCCTGATTAGGATATGATGCCAGTAATATAATAATAAGATAAGGGTTTCAGGGGTGCCACATTGGAGACATCAGCACACATGGCCCTCTAAATACTTCTATCTTCAGCCATTCGGAAATGTGTCTGAAAAAAAAAATTGTGTCTGAAACATCCACTGGTATTGTCAATCGAAGATTACTTTTTTCTGCTTCATCTCCTTCTTCCCTGAATATTTCCTTGCAAAATAGATTTAGAAAGTGAGATGTGTCTCATTATATGCTTAAACCACTCACGACTACAACATTTCACTACAATAAAATGTGATATTTGTAGCATGCAAGTTTGTCTATTTATTCCCGAACAACTACATTACATCATGTATAGAACATTGAGTTTTAAATGTTTAATATGTAGGCACTACTTAAAAGTAAAATCAAATTGTCAAAACAATATATATATATACAAATGACTGCAATTAAAGCCATGAACAAATTCAAGTGAGATGGGCATATTAACCTCTTAACCTTCACGGCACTTTGGTTAAGTGTGATAGACAAAAATTTCAATGGCGGCTGTCTACTGTTGTCGGATGCATTCGGCCCAATGATATATCGTGCTAAATAGGCGTACCACAGCCTAATCACAGCCAGCACATAGTTCGGGGCATGCGCAATTGAAGCTGGTACATTCCCACGTCCGACATGATTGTTGTAAAGATGTCTAGGTGGAAGGTACACGTTGTATAGCAATTAATCTGACCACATCTACACACCGGTACGATGCCATGATGGTGGATCAGTTTTATAGACCTTTCTTTCATCGTATTTAGAATAAAATAACATTGAATCGTGGCTTGAATCATGAATTATTTAGTTATTTGTATATTCACAGCAGTGAATATACAGAATGCCGTGTTGGTTTTGGGACTTGTACATGTTTGATATCGAATATGTTGAAGTGGCACCAAAAATGACTCTAGGCCTAAGTTCAAAGAACGATTTTACTGCAAATCTACATGTTTTATACAGTTCCCCCGGCAATATTTTGATAATTTTGCAATGAAAGAACATAAATACAACATATTTGCGTGTGATTTAGTGTACAGTGTTGCCAAGGAATTCGATAAGTAAGGTAAGTTATTTTTTTACTAAATTTTTTCCTCTTTATGTGTTATAAAAATATATGTTTTTTTGTAAAAAATGTCTTTACCACTTTCTCATATGTCTGGTATCACACACACACACACATGTACATAAATTACATCAATATATGCAGAATTCAATTCTTTATTTATATGTGCAAATATTATTTAAATATCTCTAACAACCAAAAAATTATCACATTTTCAAAACAGTCACCATCAATAACGCAAATTTTCAAAAAAGAATCCGGTGGCAGGGAGACATTTCATATTTTTTTATCTGGCTTGCTAAAGGTTAAACATAAAAACCTTAAATTTTGATTTTTTTGTCTTTTTCTTCTACTTATTATATGCTACAATTATAATGACACAATATGAGATAGGAGTGTCAGAAAATAGTTACAACAGGCAAGATAGAAAGTAAGAGATATTGAGGACGAAAGTGTATGAAAAAGTTCAGATTAACATCGTGACATGGAAAAGAGTCAACATTAATCCTGATAAAAGATACTGGAAAAAGAAAATTGTGGAGATCCATGATTGCCTATGCCAGTCGACATTGCACCTGATGATGATGATATGCTAGACATTTTTGGTCATATTTATGAAATGACAATTCATTATCTATTTGCTTCAATTCCAAGAAATTATAAGTAATAGAGCTCTTGAATCCTTGTATGTAATGGAAGGTACCCCCCCCCCCCCACAACTTTGTGTTTTGTAGTAATGTGAAAAGAAGTCTCCTACTCAGAGGGTGTAAAAACATAACTTCATAGTTGAAGTGTTCTGGGCTTCCCCAAGAGAAATACCTCAATATATTCATGTTTCTAACCAGGGTTTTGCTTCGTGGTGGTCAGTCTGATGGACCACTGGTGACATTTCAGACCTTCCGTGCGTGGTTTGTTTTTTTTCCTCTTCTCGTTCGCAGTTCAACATGCCAAGCTTTGTTGTGAAGACATTATCTAGTCGTGTTGCATGATACCATGGCTGCTAGTGTGACTCTCTACCTGGTATCTCCAATTTCAGCACCAGTGATTACTTGGGCAGGATTGTGGTCCTGCTTGATGTCAGAGATAGCCCGACCAATCTTAATTTCCCCTGTTGATTGGACTAAGCCCTCATCTCTACTTCAAGGAACTCGCCTCAATTTGGGGGGGGGGGGGGGGAAGAGAAAAGAGAAATAGTTTTCCCCCCATTTTATACACAAAACATAAAGATAAATTTTAAAAAGTTTTTTTAAAAAGCAATCACCTGTTGAGTTCATTTTTGCCACCCTAGGCATAAGTGGTGGAGCCTGAGATGATGTGTCCCCCGATATATGTGATATTTGAGCTGGTTGTTGGTCATTGACAGACACAATGTGAGCATTTAGATTTGGCACTGGTAAAATAGGGCATTTAGTCCTGACATTCATAACACTTGAGCTGACTGGTTTGAAAGCACTAGAATGCCTGCAAATAATGAAATGGTATTACAATGAGATTCTGATTTAACATACTCTCATTATTTAAGTGATTAGTAATATTCTGAACCACAGCTGTAAACTCTTGTCTTCTTCTTCTTGTTAACAGTTAATTTATTTATGCAGCAAATCTGGCTATCTTCATAAATGCTGTATTTGAAAGCACACATCAGGGCTCCCATACAGTTTGTCTACATAGCAAGTCCAGTTTTATTAATAAATGCTTGCGGATGCATCTGCGGGTCTCACCAATGGCCCACTAGACAAACCATCCATGCAACAGAAATCCTTAAGATGACATGCAGTTATAATGAGGTTATCTTCTTATAGAAGCTTCATGGCACGTCATCTATACAATTATGCTTCTCATGCTTTTATTTTATAGTTGCAATGTGTTACATGTTTTGTTATTTGAATATATGTATGCACCCTCTGTGGTTGGGAGGGAGCCAGAGATGTACTGTGCAGCACTGAGGAGGAAACTGACAGCACTGTTTTTTTCCTATGGCTGAGGCCCATCATGGAGGCACAGTGAGTCAGGACATGATAATCCTTTTGACTTCAACATTTGGTTGCATGCCTGGAGCAATAGAGAGGTTCGGCATATCCAGTAGTCAATTGGTGGCGGGGAATGAGTACAGTGAACCCTATTTTGTTTCCTCCTATTGTCTGTTGCAGTGATTGCAGTATGGTATATGGTCTACACTAATTCTTTGTAGATGTTTG
Organism: Meghimatium bilineatum; assembly: GCA_034231615.1. Taxonomy (NCBI): domain Eukaryota; kingdom Metazoa; phylum Mollusca; class Gastropoda; order Stylommatophora; family Philomycidae; genus Meghimatium; species Meghimatium bilineatum. The sequence goes on along the minus strand of CM067312.1, from coordinate 12,992,557 downwards.
TTAAGTTGTACATGTATTGTTTGCGGCCTATATATTGTGGCTTAATCTTTGCAGTGTAGTCTATTTATGCTGTCATGTGGATTTAGTTGGGACATGTCTGCGTATAGCACTTTTCCTTTTGAGCAGCCCATCTATTGTTTAAAGTTGTTGCAGATAATGTGTTGATCTGTTCTAAGGTGGGTGGGGATTCCTGGTTGAGGCATCCATGCTCCATTTTTTTGCCAGTTTATCAGAACTTTCATTCCCGTTGATACCTGTGTATCCACTGTAGTGTATTATTTATGGATGCTATACCTCACTAATGTATGATGGATAAAGCTACACACTAAGGACAGTTTGCTGTCCTGTAGTTATGTCTGTGTTGGAATACACTAAAAAGGTGGATCTTTGCCCCCCCCCCCAACTACCATATATATGATTTTTATTAATCAAAAAAGAACTACCTCTTATGGTGAGGCATGCTCTTTTCAACTATGGATGGTAATCTAAATTTGTTATACCAGAGCTTTTTTTTTACCATTAAAAAGTAATGGAGGTTTGTGATTCATCAGGTCATTTTCTACCACCACGAGCTCTGAATAAGTTTTTATATATATAATATCTTCTAATCTGCATTAAATAAATATGTATATTTTCACAAACTAAACTCAAATATGAGTGAAACATAGAAAGAGCTGAACAGGACATAATTTAAAATATATTGTGAAATATTGTAATCACCTGACCAGCTGGACATAATTCCCAGGGAATACACCAGCCAGGCCTGTGCGTACACATGAGCCTTTGTACCACCCATCCTGGCATTTTTCAACAACATAGCAGTTATCTCCCTTGTGCAGTTCAAGTTCGTCATCCTTGCGAGGTTTATAGTTATACAGGGCAATATATCTGAAAATTGATCAGAGCTCACATTTAATATTAGCAGTCTAGTTATTGTTATAGATGTAACTAGGTATAAAATTTTCACTTTTCCAGGCCAATGAGGCATTTTGGGGAATATAGTGGTAGGCCCGTATTTTTTATGACAAACTGCATACTGCATGGATGCATTTTTTATCTTTCAGAGGTAGTAATTCTAGGAATTTTGTGGCTTTTCTACCTTTCAGATGTGATAATTCTAAGAATTTTGTGGCTTTTCTACCTTTCAGAGGTGGTAATTCTAGGAATTTTTTGGCTTTTCTACCTTTAAGGAACATGTAGAGTTGGAGCCAAGGGTTCAGCTCTCCCACCACGTATCCCCTCTTGTCAGATGCCCATAGCAACCCAGCTCTGGACCAAGGTCACTGGTATGGGTGGAGCAACCCAGCTATGCATTCACTGCCATCTAAGAGGGCTCTCTAATTATGCATGGCTAACATGTTTGGGGGCTCTCCAAAGGAATTGTCACATCCTGGACAGAGTTGCTTTTCACCGCAATCCATGTGCCACCTGTTCATAGTCGTGACACTATTACTAGGGATTCACTGTTACACGCTGGTTGGTCTGAAGGACAACTAATCAGACCTTCAGACCATGTTGCCTTTTAGCTACTGGAAGCAGAATATGATAACAAAAACTGTTCAGCTAGATAAATATTTCATCTAAGCACAATTTGAACACACAGATTAGATCAGGGACACAACAATTTTAGAAAATTCACTTACAAAGGAGCTGTTAGAGTTCCCGTTTGCACGCTACCTGATGTTGAGATATTGGCAGGTGCCTCAGCTGTTGTTACAGGTGATGATGGAGTCTGAAATCGAAAAAAAAGTTTATTTTTCCATCTTTCTTACTTTCCTCCACTAATGTCATAAATATATATTATCCATGTCTATTGTCCATTAACTTGGTCCAGGAGCATGATATTAATAATCAATGCTCACCATTAAGCATGGGGTATTTCATGAATTCACATACCTAGGAAGTAACATAACAACAGACGGCAAGAGCAGCAAAGAAATACACAATAGATGTAGTAAAGCATACCAAACTCCAGGGCAAATGATACCAAACTTCAGAAACAAAAACAAAGATTTAAACACCAAAATAACACTATAAAATAACACCATAATCCATGTTTTGTTTTTTATGTTATCTATCCACCTTTTCATTTGGTCTTCCTCTGGCTCTATAACCAGATTGGGTTTTATAATTGTCTTGTCAATCAATCAATCAATCAAGTGCCATGGCGAATGGCATAGGCAATTATGTTTCTCCATGACTTTCTGTCTTTTGTGTTGTCAATAAGCTCGGTTGGTGAACTTCTACCGTGCCACAATAGTCCAACTAGCAACCTTTCTCTTTGTCGTCCCCTAACTCTTCTCCCCTTGAACTTTCCAGTGGTTATTAAGTATTCAAGCTGTGTTCTTCTCTGCACGTGCCCTAGAAATCTTGATTATCTGCCCTTAATGCTTAATGTTTGATATGATTGATCTTTTTACGCCAGCATCAATGAGAACCTCTGCATTAGTTTTCTTAGCTGTCCATGGTATTTTCATCATTCTTCTCAGAAACAACATCTTTGTAGCCTCTAATTTGCTTTTTATTTTTTTGGTCACTATTTACTAATTTTGAGTTGCTGTTCTATTACTGGTAAGCATGGTGGTAGAGTGGCTAGCAGACTCTCCTCACAAACACAATTGTGTCAAACCTATGCATGCTTTAAAAGCCGAACATCCACATTGTACTGGCGATATGATTGGACGTATTAGTGGCACCTAAAAATTCATATAATAGTTGCATAACTATATCCTATACTGTAGATACTTCAAATACATTTTCCCACAAGTGCTTAGCTGCCCAGTCAGAGGCTACTAGAAACCATCTGATTAGTTTCACCTTCCGCACTTGCTAAGTAGCGATGTTGGCATTCCACGACAATTCAAGAGCATGAGCACTGGGTACCCTACTTCCTTATAGATGTCTGAACCACAGGAGTCATTTTTAATGACTAGTAACAATATTATAGCTTGTACCTTGTGGTTCACCAAAAATCAATTTTTTAAAGCAATGTCCAATACAAAATATGTTTAAATTATCACTTTAATTAACACAATTTCAGAAAGTAATGGCACACTACTGAACATATTTATACTGCTTAGAAAACCACTACAGCCAAAAAATGCTGGGTTGATGGCTACATTCTGAATGAGATACGATACCATTTTTTAAACACATTAGAAGAAATTATTTGTACTCACACATTTTTTGAAGAAATTATTTGTACTCACACATTTTTTGAAGAAATTATTTTTACTCACATATTTTTGCGACTCTGAATAAGATACGCTACCATTTTTTAAACACAATAGTTGAAGAAATTATTTCTACTCACATATTTTTGAAGAAATTATTTTTACTCACATATTTTTGAATAAATTATTGGTACTCACATATTTTTGAAGAAATTATTGGTACTCACATATTTTTGAAGAAATTATTTCTACTCACATATTTTTGCGACTCTGAATTCACAGGCTGTGTTTCTGTTATTATTGATGATGCCAGTGATAATGACGATAGGGATAGAGATGAGGTTATGTCAGAGTTGACTAGTGCCATAGATCCTCCTTCTGTAAGTGTGACTTCGGCTGAGTGTCTGTGCTGGATGTGGTCATTTGATGCTGATGCGAATAGTGGTGAAGATGAGGAGGGCAACGTGAAAGAGTGTCGTTTATTCTGTGGGAATACTTCTGGCGTTGTAGTCACAGGTGGTGTTGAGATATTGTTTACTATCGTCTCTGATTGTGAGTTAATGGTTGATACAACTGGAGCATCTGACAATGGTGTATTTGTTACGCTGTCAGATGATGTTAATACTGTCATTTGATCATCTATAGATGTGTTTGGAGAGGTAATATCAGCTATGGCATTTGTTGTAATAGTGCTGCCAACAGATGAAGATGAAGTGTTGGCAGCACTTATATTTGAGCTTATAGAAGGCGTCAATGCAGGAGGTATGGTCACGCCTGATGAGGTTGTTGGAGTAGTTGATGGCAATGACAATCCAGAGAGAATGGTTAAGTTTGTTTTTATATTTATCAAGCTTCTGGCAGCCTCATTCAACTGAAAATTGAAAAGTTACAAACACTGTGATAAATAATGAATAATAAAAGACACAATCTACTACAATGATATTTACAATTTGTATACATCTAGATCTTTGAACGAGGGCTGTCTCGTTAACAACATCTTAATGAGAAAGCTGTGTTTTTTTTGGTCATATAAAGAGACCTAAAAGCATGAAAAGGTTAAGAGCTGAAGGAATAGTCAACAGCAAGAGGGAAAGAGGACACCCAAGACGACAAAGGTACAGTGATATGTCAGATTCTTTAAATATGTTTCTAGCATGTCAACTCATCCATAATCATGGAGTATTCAGAGAATCTATTGGCTGTCTCCTAGTTACAAAACAATTACATCTAGAGCTAACTATTGGATGTCTCCTAGTTACAAAACAGACATTACATCTAGAGCTAACTATTGGATGTCTCCTAGTTACAAAACAGACATTACATCTAGAGCTAACTATTGGCTGTCTCCTAGTTACAAAACAGACATTACATCTAGAGCTAACTATTGGATGTCTCCTAGTTACAAAACAGACATTACATCTAGAGCTAACTATTGGCTGTCTCCTAGTTACAAACCAGTCATTACATCTAGAGCTAACTATTGGATGTCTCCTAGTTACAAAATAGATATTACATCTAAAATTTTGTGCTACCTACAAGTAGAGCATATAAAAGTTTGGCCAGTCTACCTGCATGATTATTTTATAATGGTTGCCATATTCTAAAATAGGTGTAGAGGATTGACTTTATTGTACTTGAGTACATTATATGTACTCAACTCCTCTTGAAAGGGCAAGCTTCCTGTACCTGCAGGGTGTACTACTAATACCACATAACTCAGAAGCTTAAAATGTTAATCATACAAATATTCGCTTATAAACAATATGTCACGATCTTGTTTTCAACAAGTGATCGCATGACGATAAGGCATAGGCTTAACCACTATGCTACAGAGGTCCATTTAAAACACACACCACTAACCTTGACAAATACAAATGAATAAACAGATGTTCATACCTTTACAAACGTTATAGGAAATATTCCAATTTTGTCCCCTTTTCGTCCTTCCAGCCAATTTTCATCCACTCGTCTTATCACAGTTAATATCTCATCCTGAAATAGTCATGGGGAATAAATTGAGTCAAAGTTCAAACACTTCTGGATCATATGATGATGATTAATGAAATAATCTCTTTAGCTGTGAGCAGATAGCTCTTGATAGAAGATAACCTTTCTGACAACAGCACAGGTTCTCTCCAGTTGGGTAACTGAGGCGACACCCGGATTTATATATGGTTATCTCAAAGGTCTGGCTACGTAAAGGGAGGGGGTTATCTTTAGTCTCCGAAAGAAGGCATTCCAGTGTGCCAGTATCCCAGGATTACCACGTCCTGCCAGGAGCACAGAGCATACATCTGAGACAACTATCTCATCAATCTTCTGTCAGATTTGATGACCCATCAGCAGTGATGGTACATCTAGTATTCCCCATCACCTATGGGGTCTGCCACAAAAGGATAAAGGTGCAATGTCCACCACTGACCTGAATCTCTTCGTATTCAATGAGTATGATTTGATAGAAAAAAAAGGAAGAAATTAAGACAAATTGTGATGATTTCTTCACAGCTGGTCGCCTATCCTCCAACTTTCCCTAGAATCCTTAGCTGACTGCTCTACCCATACCAGGGACCAATGTATAGAGCTTGAACAGGAAGGGATGTCTGGCAGGGAAGTTGAAGCTCATGACTTAACTCCACATGTTGTGCAAAGGTAAAAATGACACAAATAACCTAGAATTGACACCCTCTGTGAGTAGGAAACTTCTAAAAGGTAGAAATGACATAAAATACATAGAAATGACACCCTCTGTGAGTAGGAAACTTCTAAAAGGTAGAAATGACACAAAATACCTAGAATTGACACCCTCTGTAAGTAGGAAACTTCTAAAAGGTAGAAATGACACAAAATACCTAGAACTGACACCCTCTGTGAGTAGGAAACTTATAAAAGGTAGAAATGACACAAATAACCTAGAAATGACACCCTCTGTGAGTAGGAAACTTCTAAAAGGTAGAAATGACACAAAATACCTAGAATTGACACCCTCTGTGAGTAGGAAACTTCTAAAAGGTAGAAATGACACAAAATACCTAGAATTGACACCCTCTGTGAGTAGGAAACTTCTAAAAGGTAGAAATGACACAAAATACCTAGAATTGACACCCTCTGTGAATAGGAAACTTACAAAAAGGTAGAAATGACACAAAATACCCAGAATTGACACCATCTGCGAGTAGGAGACTACTAAAAGCATTGTACATCGCTAGAGTTGGAATGTTCTGGGTATAAAATAAAGTTCTGTAGAAACTACTCTATTGTAAATAGGAAACAAGAGCTAATCAGCTCATAATTCATGGGGATTGATACAACAACCTCTTTCCTGCACATATTTTCAGTTTCTGTTAATCATTTATTACTGTACACTATCATTGCTCAATATTACATCATGGAATGGTCAGGACAAGATTTTTTTCTCACTCATCCGCATTTTTGAAGTAGACATTGCTGGAGGACTCTGTGCGCTGAAGCATCCAATGTGGTACCGCTACTACCCTGACATGTTACAGGTTTATAGATAGAAAACCATCTTACCTTTTTGAATGACAAACAGTCTTTCTCTCCCTCATCTTTTAGTTCAAAATCATAGAGGGATAAACACTGTGGAATCTGAGGTAATGGGACCAGGATCTGAGGATAAACAATAAATAAAACTATATTACAAATGGTAGATATATATTTATATATAAGTGACATTCTTTCTAGAGTTAGTCTTTATGTATCTTCTGAACTCCTCATGATTTTGGTGAGTTGCCCTTCCGCAGCCACGATTATCAGCCTATCTGATAGTTTAAACAATCTAAGATGTCTCTTATCCATAGCAGCTTTGGGCGGTCCTCTCTACTACCAACAACCATAACTTCTATTACTAATTTTTTTCATGTTGTTATTTCTCTTTATATGGCCAAAAAATATCAGCCTTTGTATTATAATATTGTTTAAGAGCCAACCACCTTTAATGCTTAACCTCTAGCACACTGTAAACAAAAAACCAAATTTCCCCCCTACAGCTGGATTCTTTTTTTTTAGAATTAGCGTTATTGTTGGTACCCTTTTCTGAAAACGCGATAACTTTTTTGTTGTTAGAGATATTTAAATAATATTTGCACATACAAATAAAGAATTTAATTCTGCACATACTGGTCTATGTTTTGTTTGTGTGTGTATGATATGAGACATGTAAGAGTCGAAAAGACATTTGTTCACAAAAAACAAGCAAATTATAACCAAAAACACGAGTTTATAATAATACAAAATTTCTGACTTTATTTTGCAAATATCCTGGAGTGGCAATAGTTTATTATAGGCCTAATTCGACGGTATTTATGGTCAAATTGTTATAATTTCACGGAGGAAAAGGAATAAACTCACAGGCATGTCATAAAATCCTGCTATACATCTAGATCTAGTCCAAAACTGTCTCGTTCCAACTTGGTTGATGTTTAATATCAAATTAGACAAAGCAGCCTGGTGTAACCGATTTTCTAGTGTGGAAATAACTTGATATAACCGAATTTCGAGTGTGGAAATAACTTATCTCTCCATAAATAATCATCTAAATCAAAATCCATAATGATTTTAATGAAAATATGATAAAACAAAAATCTATAAAACCAAATTCAATGTCATGGCACTGTTCTTGTTTGAAATTGTCAACATATTGCGAAAATTTCGATATTTCAATGACATTTGGCACAGGGTTGCCACTAAAACTCAGGAAAAGGTAGTCAATTGAATAGATACCAGATTTATCTAATCTGGTTCCAAAAATATTTTAAAATTTTGTTTTTATTGATTACCAGGGACCTAGAAACGGGGCCTTTGTGAGGCTTGTAAACTTGACCACAGATATTTTAGATAGTGTAAAATGTAAAAAACATACTCTACGGCCACAAGCTAAAGGTTAAGAGAAGTACTGAAACAACTGAAGCATCCCTTGATTTAAGAGAAGTACTGGAGCAAATGAAGCATCACTAAACCAGCAAAGAATTCCTGGGTTTTATCAAATATGATGTCAGAACTTACACAACAGAGATAACATGGCTACATATCCTACAACAGTGGTGCCTCCTGTCAACATGTCCCGTCTCCTACAACAGTGATGCCTCCTGTCAACATGTCCTGTCTCCTACAACAGTGATACCTCCTGTCAACATGTCCTGTCTCCTACAACAGTGATGCCTCCTACAACAGTGATGCCTCCTGTCAACATGTCCTGTTTCCTACAACAGTGATGCCTCCTGTCAACATGTCCTGTCTCCTACAACAGTGATACCTCCTGTCAACATGTCATGTCTCCTACAACAGTGATGCCTCCTGTCAACATGTCCTGTCTCCTACAACAGTGATGCCTACTTTCAACATGTCATGTCTCCTACAACAGTGATGCCTCCTGTCAACATGTCATGTCTCCTACAACAGTGATGTCTCCTGTCAACATGTCCCAACTCCTACAGCAGTGATGCCTCCTGTCAACATGTCCTGTCTCCTACAACAGTGATGCCCCCTGTCAACATGTCATGTCTCCTACAACAGTGATGCCTACTGTCAACATGTCCTGTCTCCTACAACAGTGATGCCTCCTGTCAACATGTCATGTCTCCTACAACAGTGATGCCTACTGTCAACATGTCATGTCTCCTACAACAGTGATGCCTCCTGTCAACATGTCATGTCTCCTACAACAGTGATGCCTCCTGTCAACATGTCATGTCTCCTACAACAGTGATGCCTACTGTCAACATGTCATGTCTCCTACAACAGTGATGCCTCCTGTCAACATGTCATGTCTCCTACAACAGTGATGTCTCCTGTCAACATGTCCCAACTCCTACAGCAGTGATGCCTCCTGTCAACATGTCATGTCTCCTACAACAGTGATGCCTACTGTCAACATGTCCTGTCTCCTACAGCAGTGATGCCTCCTGTCAACATGTCCTGTCTCCTACAACAGTGATGCCTCCTGTCAACATGTCCTGTCTCCTACAACAGTGATGCCTCCTGTCAACATGTCCTGTCTCCTACAACAGTGATGCCTCCTGTCAACATGTCCTGTCTCCTACAACAGTGATGCCTCCTGTCAACATGTCATGTCTCCTACAGCAGTGATGCCTCCTGTCAACATGTCCTGTCTCCTACAACAGTGATGCCTCCTGTCAACATGTCATGTCTCCTACAACAGTGATGCCTCCTGTCAACATGTCATGTCTCCTACAACAGTGATGCCTCCTGTCAACATGTCATGTCTCCTACAACAGTGATGCCTACTATTCAACATGTCATGTCTCCTACAACAGTGATGCCTACTGTCAACATGTCATGTCTCCTACAACAGTGATGCCTCCTGTCAACATGTCCTGTTCCTACAACAGTGATACCTCCTGTCAACATGTCCTGTCTCCTACAACAGTGATGCCTCCTGTCAACATGTCCTGTCTCCTACAACAGTGATGCCTCCTGTCAACATGTCCTGTCTCCTACAACAGTGATGCCTCCTGTCAACATGTCCTGTTCCTACAACAGTGATACCTCCTGTCAACATGTCCTGTCTCCTACAATAGTGATGCCTCCTGTCAACATGTCCTGTTCCTACAACAGTGATACCTCCTGTCAACATGTCCTGTCTCCTACAACAGTGATGCCTCCTGTCAACATGTCCTGTCTCCTACAACAGTAATACCTCCTGTCAACATGTCCTGTCTCCTACAACAGTGATGCCTCCTGTCAACATGTCCTGTTTCCTACAACAGTCATGCCCCCTGTCAACATGTCCTGTCTCCTACAACAGTCATGCCCCTGTCAACATGTCCTGTCTCCTACAACAGTGATGCCTCCTGTCAACATGTCCTGTCTCCTACAACAGTGATGCCCCCTGTCAACATGTCCTGTCTTCTACAACAGTGATGTCTCCTGTCAACATGTCCCGTCTCCTACAACAGTGATGCCCCCTGTCAACATGTCCCGTCTCCTACAACAGTGATGCCTACTGTCAACATGTCCCGTCTCCTACAGCAGTGATGCCTACTGTCAACATGTCCCGTCTCTTACAACAGTGGTGCCTACTGTCAACATGTCCCGTCTCCTACAACAGTGATGCCTCCTGTCAACATGTCCTGTCTCCTGCATTCAGTGTTTATTTTCCTATCATATCCCTGTCATCTTCTTGTCTGCAACTTTTCATTCTAGTATAGTTTTCTCTCGTTCCACAGAGTTTTACATCTCTATATGTCCAACTTATTTGACCATATTCTCATATCTTCTTTTAATTTTCAATTAAACTTAGACTATGGTAACAATTAACTAATCATCAAACCTGTACAAAGTTTGCAGGAAAAAATCCTGAACGACCGCCAAATTCACCATGAAACCAGTTGTCATCAATCTTCCTCCGTAACAGTATAATGTCACCTTTCTTAAAAGGTAAATCACTGAAATATCAGTCACAAAATTGAGAAATTAGTAGAATTAAGGACATGGCAAAATGCAGGAATTAGTAAAGCGAAACAGTCTTATTTAGAGATCAGTAATGCTAAAGGCATAGTCTTATGCAAAAATCAGAAGGGCAAAAACCCTAGATCGTACTATGATTGCAGCCAACCCCCGTTTTCTTTCTTGTTTTCCATTAGTCTCTACCTATGTATTTTGTGGTTAATTGATCTAAATATTATATCAATAAATAATCAATTAAAATATTCATTTTTTTAGGGTTTGGGTTAGTTATGCATTACAAAACTAATCCTAACCCTAACCATAATTATATTTAAATCAATAAATGATAAACATAAACTGATAAATATAGGCAAGGGAAATAATCACACAGGTAGGCACTAATTGGCGCGCCAGGGGTTGGATTGCAATCATAGTACTGTTTATTGGTTTTTTATGCCATGCTTATCCTCACTTGCGAAGGAGGAACATCATTATCACCATACTTTTCTCTGCACATAAATATACATATAGAAATATTCACTAGCTTAAAAATATTAAAATGTATATTTGGCAACATTAGCATAGGTAACCAAGCTTTCATATTAGCTTTTTCTTCATCAGGCCTGCATCCAGCTGTATATTTCTACATCTGACCATCATACCAAAAACTGCTGCCTACCCGTGCACTATGGAGTAGGATAGCCACCTCCAATCCAGTGTAGCAGCACACTGGCTTCTAGTGTCACTATAATTTGTTTTCATTTCAGGCCCCCTGCAACACATGGGTGATTCTCATACTCGTTCTGTTCAGCAGGATGTAGTCAGAAGAATGGAATGTGTTGCATCAGAGTTTACAGATTAACTGTGAAATCTATGCCTTTCTGCCTAATCTTAACAGATCTGTTGAGTCACTGACCTACTATGAATAAACAACATGTCTAACCCTCTTTAGTCAGCTTTTATGAAATACATTGGAGATGACAGTGTTATTACCCTTCGTTTCCCTTTTTTCAAGGTCTAGAAACACACCGGCAGCAGTTTCCTCATCTGATTCACCTCAATACTCCTTGATCACCTTTGACATCCAAGCATCATCTCTAGTAAAACATTCATTTATGTTTCATGGACTGTCTTACATATTATTAGTGAGCGTATTATTAATGGATATATTATTAGTGAGCGTATTATTAATGGATATATTACTAGTGAGCGTACTATTAATGGATATATTATTAGTGTATATATGGAGACATATAGCTTACTTCTTTTCTGATGATGAATAATTATATAATGCCTTTGCACATGGCTGTGTACCCTGGGGGAAAAATAACAGTAATATTTATTAGACAAATAAATTCAGTTTAAAGGAAGTAAAATGCATGATATAATAAATAGTCTGCCGACGACAGAAAGAGAATTTGTCATTGTTGCATAGATTCTTCTTTATCTTTCTTTCCGCTTTATACCCCTTTGTGCCTTATACGTTTGACATTGGTAGCATAGTGATCCTATGTTGATCGTTTTATATAGTACAATTTTGGTGTTCATGTTCACATATTTGTTTTTGAAAATAGGAGACATCTGCCATAAGATCTGGTGTACTATGTAGCATGCTTGTTGGATTTCTTTGGTGTTTTTCCCATTTGATTGCATAGATTCAATAATTACATATGGAAATGAGTCTGGGCAATAAATAAACAGCCAACGAAATCTCTGAAGATCAGAGCAGACTGACCAGAATTAGGAAAAAAAAACCTGTATGTCCATTAGTAATAAAAAAAATTAGCCATATTCTTCTTCTTTCGTTCACTTGAAACATGTCTATATCTGCAATTCTGTCTCCTTAATAAAACTCACTGTCTTTTGTAGTTCATACAGTGTCCCATAGAGCTTTGATTCCAGTGTTGTTTCCTCTGGCCAATATGTCTGCCTCAGCGTTTCATGCTCAGAACACTCTTGAAGTATATGTTTGGCACTCTGTACTGCCTGTCCACATGTACACATGGCCGTGTTGCCAATCTTGAACTTTGTATACATGTGACTGCGGAGTCGGTTGTGTCCTGTTCTGAGACGTAGAATTATAACTTGTTCTGATCTGTTCATAATGTGATAGTCATCTTGTGTTGGTGTTTGTGGCTTTCTTATTGACTTGATCATCTGTTTTTTCTGATGGTAGGTGATTGGTATATCTGGTTGATCTTCGGCAGCACCTTCCTTAGCCAGTTGGTCTGCTTTTTCATTTCCTGGTATTCCACAGTGAGAGGGTATCCACTGCATGGTTACCCTATACTGGTAAGACAATTCGCTAAGTAGTTTTTTCAAGTCTGTTAGTTTTCCAGACTGGAGAGCTTGAAGCACTGACCTTGCATCTGTCAGGAATACCACAGGCTGTAGGTCAGAGTTGGAGTTCAGCAGTTTTTTAGCTGCCACAGTAATTGCCTGGATTTCTGCATCATAATTATTGCAGAATTTTCCTGTCGGTGTTCTGATTGTATCTCTAGGCTTGTGTGGATATTCTATATATACACCTGCACCTCCATTCCTCACAGCATTCTGTGCTGACCCATCTGTGTATACTCTGACCCATATATCTTGTGGATATTCCTCGTCCAGGAAACTGAGGGTGACTGTCCTCCGCTGCACACTGTTCTGTTCGTCCTCGCTTAGTATTCCTTTCACATGGGTCTGAATGTATATTGGCATTCCATGCCTTTCACTCCATGGGGTTTGTTCTGGTACAGACCTTAAGGGGCTGTCAACTTCAGGTAGGTCTGTAAGTTGTCTACGGAGTCGTTTAGCTTGATGGATAAAGCTGCTTCTTTTCAGTCGCCCCATTGCTAGGTTTTGGAATCTTTCCTTCATTGGATGACTTGGCATACACTGAAACTTTTCCGCTTGAATTAGTACTTTTGTGTCTCTGCGTTCGCCAAGTGTTTGCATTCTTCCCATTTTCTGCATCTCTGCTATGGGTGTTGATTTCATTGCTCCCAACATTATTCTAAGTGCCTGGTTTTGCACTTTATCTAGATCTTGTAATGTGGTGTTTGATGCAGGACACCACGCAGCTGAACCATATTCCAGGTGTGGTCTTATGCCTTGCTGGTAAACTTTACTGAGTATATTCCCACTGGCTCCCCATGTGGTTCCACTTAGTTTTCTCAGGATAGCTAACTTCCTCCTGGCTTTTGTTGTTGCTTTGTTTATGTGCTGCTTCCATGTCAGCTTATCATCAAAAGTAACTCCGAGGTATGTTGGTTGTTTGTCTTCCTTCAAGAGCTCTCCGTCTATCTTGATATGACCGGCTTTTTGTTTTGGTGAGAGGGTAAAGAGTGTAGTGCTGCACTTATCTGTGTTAATGCTGACACACCATCTATTTGCCCATAAGGTTAGGGCATCGATAGCTCTTTGTATTTGTTTAGTGGCCACTGTTGCATGTTCTTCCGTGCACCAGATCACCAGGTCGTCAGCATACATTGCCACTTTGATCCCGTGTGGTAGTTCAGCAACTAGGTCATTGATGTAAACCAAGAAAAGTGTGGGTGACAGGACTCCTCCCTGGGGGACTCCATGACGCAGTAGGACTTTCTTGCTTTTGCGACCATCTAATTGTACCCTGGCTCTTCTATTATGCAGGTATGCTTTTACCCATTTGTACATTCTTGAGCTAACCCTGCAATTTCGCAATTTCTTTAGGAGCCCTTCTTTCCAGACCTTATCAAATGCTTTCCTAAGGTCTATCCATGCTGCTAGTACCAGTTTCTTATCTTGGAAGGCATCCTCAATCTCTTGGGAGAGGTAGGTTGCCTGATCTTCAGTAGAGTAGCACTGTCTGAAACCTGCTTGCTGTGATACCAGAAGGTTTTCACTTTCAAGGTACCACTGCATCCTAAGATTGATAATGCGTTCCATTGTTTTGCATAAACAGCTTGTGAGGCTGATGGGCCTGTAGTTGGAGACTGTGTTGCCATCTTTTCCTGATTTGAGGAGTGGTATCATTATTGCTTCTCTCCACGCCTGTGGTACATTACCTGTGGACCAGCTTGTGTTAAAGATTTGCAGCAGCTTTGCTCTTGCTGCAATTCCCAGGTTTCTAATCATTTCATTGGACACTCCATCAGCTCCAGGGGACTTTTTCATTTTCAATTTGGATATTGCATGCTCCAGTTCTCTCATTGTGATTGGTGCCTCCATGACTTCAGGTATAGGTTCGTCTTGTCCAATGTTTTGCTGGTTCGCTCGAACCTCCTGTTGTTTGTCTGGGCTGACTTTGACGTTATTGTCCTCTGCAAAGGAATCTGCAAAGTAATCAGCTGCATGTTTACCTGTTAAAATGTTTTTATCTTTATAAAGTGTGATCCTGGTATTTCTCTCTGTACCTTCATCATTTAGTTGTTTTACAAGTTTCCATAATTTTCTAGTATCTCTTTCTAGATTCAGCGACTCTGTTTTTTCTTTCCAGCTGTTCCGTCTGGCTTGTAACTTGGCTCTTTGAAATTTAGCCTTTGTTTGCTGATATTTGTTGTGATGTTCTTGGCTAGGTCTGTTCTCAGCCTGCTTTCTAGATGTTTCCATCTCATTTTGCAGCTTTTCCAGTTCATCATTCCAGTAGGGTTTGTAGTTTTTGCGTGCCCCCCTGGGTATGGTTTTACTAGCAGCATGTAGTATACATCTATTAAATTCACTCACTGCTATATTGATGTCTTTGTCCAAGTTCATGTCCTTAGCTAGAACACTGGTTAAATGCTGGTACATTTTCCAGTCTGCCCTCTTATAGTTCCACCTAGTGAGCGTGCTGCTGTCCTTGGTATATTCATTGTGAATTTCCAGAAATACTGGTCTGTGGTCACTACCCCCAAGCTGCTTTCCAACGACACGTGTGATGTTCCATTCCAGGCCTGGTGAGTAGAATGCCAGGTCTGGTGTAGAGGTGGTGTGCCATGCTCTCGAGTAGAAGGTTGGTGAGTCAGCTGGCTGGTTAATAAGAATGAGATTATTTTCATCCTGCCAGCTCTCAAGTTCCTCACCTCTCTTGTCGATATGATCGTAGCCCCAGCTCTGAGAGTGGCTGTTGAAGTCACCACACACCATAAGTCTCTCTTTATCTGGAATTGTGTCTAGTGCCAATGGTTTATCATTTGGGCAGTAGTAGTTCAGGAGATGGAATTCTGCACTGTCTGTTTTTATGTGGAGCATCTGGTATTCTGCCCCGTCCATGTATACTTCCAGCTGACATGCGCTGATATTGTTTTTAACTAGTGTCAGAATTCCACCCTTTCGCCTGTCTTTTCGGTCAGATCGGTAGCACTGGTAGCCTCTGATTTTGAAGGCTATGTCGCTGCTGAGGTGTGTTTCTTGGATACAGCAAATATTAACTTGTTCTTCACTGAGGACATTTTCAAGTTCCAATTTTTTGCTGTATCCATCTCTTTTACTGTTGACACCCTCAGCATTCCAGTGCATTATTTTTATTGGTCGTCTGTTTGTTTGGCCAGTAGCTCTATTCCCTTGCCTCCTGGCTCCTCGGGGCAATTGAGAAGGACTTCCAGTAACTGAGGTTGGGCCCTTTCGAGGTATAGGGCCCGGCACCGTCCCTGCCTGAACGTCCGCCACAGGGCAGGCACCATAACATTTATTAGATGCAGACATGTTTCCATTGTGTTTTATGCGTGGCAACCTGATTATCTGTGCGCCTTTTGGCTGGTTGTCTCCGTCTTCAGCACTCTGCTTACTAGGGCCGGACTATGGTCCTGCTCGAGTGGGAGTGCCTGACCAGTCTTAGTTTCCAGCCTCTGATGGCTGAACTAAGCCCCATCACCACTTCAAGGTTCTGGCCTCGATGGGGAATTAGCCATATGAATGATTGGTTGGTGATCCGCAGTTCATGGGATCATATCATTTGACCTAATGTCATTATGTGATACCTGAATGTGTTTGTGATCTTTTGATTTGTTCAATATAGTGTGTTCCATTTATCTGGCCTTGGGAGAAGCAGCATTTTCCTGAAGCATTATCATCTTGCGCTGAACATTCAAAATGGTGGTGGTCAACAGTTTCATAGGGATAAATGCACAGCTGGCACCCTGTAGTGTGTTGTGGTTGTATTTTGTTTACTTCCCAGGAGATAAATGTTGTCTTATGGGATTTGGACTGGTAGTATATGTGTAGATTTCTCTCCCAATGTTTCCGATGGCCCATCTGTTCAGCCAAGCTTCTTTATTCACAGATTTCAACATTTTTCCAACTGCGTGCAAGGTAGTTAGGGTATATGGCTGTTTTTACATGTCTCCCTTGTTTGCTAATCTGTCCGCTTTGTCATTGCCAATTATATTTGAATGGCCAAGAATCCATACAAATAAATTAAGTTATTTATTTAGCTTTTCATATTACTTAGAAACCATGGTGTGAAAGTATAAACTATTGGTTGCTGTTAAGATATTTATAAATTACAATCTATACCACACGGAGAGTAAAGTAGCAACAATGTAACTTGCCATAAAAGTCAACTAAGAAGATTTGAGGGTGAAGGTGACTGCACTATCCCATTGGTAAAAGTGACCCAAAAGTCATATTCAAATTATGACTTTCACAATTTTAATTGTGACTTGACAGTAGAAGATCTCTGTACATAAAATAAACAGGACTTCACTTGGTATGTTTTTTATTATTGTCGTGTTTTTCATTGGTCACTATTTATATACTTGCAGTCGCCTGCCAAAAATAGCCAAGGGTGACCAGCAAAATGCATGGAAATAATCACAATTGGCCTTTCAAGTCATCTGCACACAGGTCCATTATACTGGAGCCCAGTAATGCTTAAATCAAATGTGTCAAAGAGGCACAGATGTCAGAGTCGGGATGACAATACATGTTCTGCAAACTACATCCTGCTAACCATCAAAAGTTTGTGAACATAATCATCATCATAAAAAGAAGACAACAAGGAAGATGTTTATCTGAGAGCTATGTGAAGTGGAAGTAGAGAGAGAACATGAATTAAGTAAGGTGCATGATCGAACCCATGACCTCAAGCGACTGTGTAAATATTTCATCATTAGACTATTAATCTAAATTGCTGTGTGCGGTTTATTCATTGTGTTTCTACTTGTAAATGACCAGCTATTTATGAACACAAACAAAATTCACTCTTCCTGATCAGACTTTTGCTCCACTTGAAGATAAGTGGACGTCTTTGGGCAATCCTCTTCAGCTTAAGATAAAATAGTTTGCCCTTGGTTACCAGAAGGACTAGTAACAATGAAATCTTGATAACTGCACGATCAAGATTTCGAAACATAAAAATAACAATACAGTGGTTTCCCCTTTTGCAAGACATGACCAGACAATATTCAAAATAGTTGCATAACCCTTCTCAAAGAAAACCACAGACCACAGGGTCACATGAAGATAAAAAGTCAACATATCTCGACATAACCAACTTTAGCTTGGAATAGGCACCGCATATTCTCAGCTAAAATAGGTTTTAATTAAAGGGTTACCATAAGTATCAGTTTGACCAGCATTGTCCATGTTTGACAGTGCTGACCAGTCTGAAATCTACCCCAGTTTTTAATCATAAAATTAATTTTGCCATGTGACTCAGTTAATGTTTGAATCAAGCACAAAGCATTGCTGCATGCTGGCAAGTAAATTGAAGTGTCAGGACGCACAAAACTATATCTATATAGTGGTCAGTGGTCACCACACATTTTCAGTGAATTTGTTATTTCACCATATTCTGTCATCATCATCAGTCTACAGTCAAGGGCCTACTGATGACTAAACACAAATCTACTAAGATGTTCTAAGAAATTTTTTTTTTAAATTTCTTAGAAAAGTTGTTTCAAACTAAAAATATGAAAGTATTTATCATTTATCAATTTGTGTAATGCAGCTTTGTACAACCCTACTTTAATTCTTCATCTAATAAACGATTGTTTAGAGGCACATGATGTTAATGACCAGCTGATTATGTACATAACGTCTGTCTATCTATCCTTTCTATCTGCTGTGGTCCTTGTTTGACTTGAGTGTCAGGGGTAGAAGAGTTCTCTGTAGATGGCCTTCTTGTATGCTGTTTGTAAGCTTGTTCCTGCGACATGGTCTGCCTCTGGCTTTATAGCAGTGATGTCTGTCATCTATGGTGAGCTGTCTGTTGGTAGTCTGGAAGTGTGTGAAAACCACTTGATCTATTGTCTTGTGATGTGTTCCATTACTCGAACTGTTTTGGTTAACTGTCTGATGTTATCGTTTAATTGTATCTCTTAATGACACTCTGAGTACTCTTCGTAGACATGTCATTTCTGCTATCACTATTTTTCTTTTGTCTTGTGCTGTCATTGTCCAGGTTTAACACTGATAGCACAGTGATGGGATAAGAACGTCTTTTATGATAAAAACACTCAATAAATGGGTATATCTGGTTTTTTTTTAATCCTGAGGTCCAGAAGAGGAGCAAAGAATAGTGATGCCATGCATGTCGTAAGACGCCTAAGGAGTTATGGGGCTAGAATTGGCTGTCCTATCCCATATATGGTCAAAGTGACCCAGGAACCATGCTGAATTCAAACGTGTCAGGTCGAGAGGAGGTAGATATCACAGCGAAACTGTAAACCATGACCCAATGCACTCTATTTTCATGTCTGCATCCTCCTAATTTGCATGAGTTTGAGGACAAATGCAGATAAATAAGACCGGAAGTAAAGGACACTTTGTTCACAGGTCAATACCACAATGTTTACTTATATGACATCTGATGGAATGGGAGAGATATAATACAATTGTATGACATCTGATGGAATGAGAGATATAATACAATTTTATGACATCTGATGGAAGAGATATAATCCAATTTATGGCATCTGATGGAATGGGAGAGATATAATCCAATTTATGGCATCTGATGGAATGGGAGAGATATAATACAATTTTATGACATCTGATGGAAGAGATATAATCCAATTTATGGCATCTGATGGAATGGGAGAGATATAATCCAATTTATGGCATCTGATGGAATGGGAGAGATATAATACAATTTATGGCATCTGATGGAATGGGAGACATATAATACAATTTATGGCATCTGATGGAATGGGAGACATATAATACAATTTATGGCATCTGATGGAAAGGGAGAGATATATTACATTTTTACTACATCTGATGAAATGGTAGAGATAAATTTTATGACATCTGATGGAATGGGAGAGATAATACACTTTTTTTTAAAACATACTAACTGCTTTTTATCACTCAGCTTTGACATAATATTAAACAGCAATTAGAAGAAGAGGTTGAAGATAATGTTATATTACCTGTTTGAATAAATGAGTTGAAACAGGGTCAATCGCTGGAGGTTGGCCTGACCCTGGTGCCTTAGATGGACTGGAACTTGAAGAACTGTGCTGCCTCACAATACCCACTGATGATCTTTGAGCATTGGTTTTGAGGCTCTCTAATAATCTCACTACAAGAATATTGGTGGGAAGATCTGAAACGCGAACTGTTACCAGAGCTCTACATTCTGGACATCTCAACTCATGTTTTGTCAGCAGAATCTCATCCAAGCACTGGCGGCAGAATGTGTGCTGACATGGAAGAACTTTACAGCTTTGATCAAAACGTTCAAGACAAACGGAGCATTCCAGAAGCTCACTGATTTGTTTTTCATCCATTTACAGAAGGATCTTGTTTTTCTCAAAAGCTATTCCTGTAATTGTCTCTTCATAAATCAACTCAGTGATTACTCTACATATTGTATCGTCTGTTTTATAAGTGTCCAAAATAACACAAGAACTATCAAGTCAACTTCTCACATTTTTGTGCACATTATGATCATGCAGCTGAAAAAGATATATCTCATCATTATTTGCAGCAACTAAGTTGAAGGCTAAGTAACTCAATGAAAATAATTCAGAAAACAAAACAGGTGATGTACATAGGGGATGGGTGAAATCATTAGAGAGAGCTAAATTGCAGGCCTCACTGTGGAAAATCACTTGTATCTTTGTCTCAGGACAAGCAGGTGTGGAGGGAAATGAGGCTGACCAATTAGCTAGCCTTGCAACCATAGTAGGTGGTCAGCTTATGGACCAAGCAGACATACTCAGTGCTCTTCATCAATCCGCACGATCAGAGGATTTTGAGATAACTGAGCATGAGTCAATATCAAGAGTGCACAATTTGGGAATGAAGATAGGTGTAGACCATCGAGAAAACATAACAGAGATTTCAAAAAGAGCACGGAACAAACATAGAACTGGAACCATCAGCCATTATACCCTGTGAGGAATCAGAATCAAAGGACAACTACTACACAACATAAAAGCATTATACAAAAAAAAGCCAAAGCAAAGTGAGAACAACAGATGAAGCATCAAAATAATTAACAACAAAAACAGGAGTCAGAAAAACAAATTGCAAACTTATTATCAAGAATATGCAAGATGAATCCTAGATAATGTTAACAGGTTACTGTGAATACCTAACTACCGATATAAAACAATAAAAAATAAAACATAGAACAAGGACAATTATCAAAATATTGGTCCAATTGGGACCTTTCTCAAGCAACAAATAATGGTTAAGAAAATACAACCACATACAGCTTCCACATCCATGGACATGAGTCTAAAAGTGTTGGTCAGGAAGGCTGCAAGAGCAGCTGTCTATTTCCATGGTGTACCAGGTGGATGTACTTTTAGGATATTGCTAACCGTGGTTTCGCTAAGAGCAATGTGGTACCCTTAGCACCCCATTTGTATTTAATAAATAAGGCTCAATCCTAGTTTGATTATCCACTGTGACCTTTGTTCTACTTTCAAGGTATTTCCTAAACTTTGATGTGTGATTTGGCAAGCATAAGGTTAAGTACTTAGAGTATGGTTAGGATTAGAAATAATATTTCTAATGTGTGCGTGCACCTCGCTCTGTGTATAGCGTGCAGAAATAATGAGCACTCAGTACAAATCATAGGGAAATTTTTTTAAATTATGTAAATGTGAAAAGAAACAGATTATGATAATAAGTTCATGTGTCTAGAGTTGAACTCAGTTATTGTCGGGGTGTGTCGTCATGGCAGCCATTAATTTCACTGGTGTTACACAGAAATCCATGGCAATAGTGTGCTATCACAACGGTGACTTAAACTAGGATTTAACCCATAAATAATAATATTAAATAAAAATAGGCCCCTAATGAGCAATGATATATTATCATGATACTATTATACTATGTAAAGTATGTTATTAAATCTTCTAAGACTAAACTAAACAAACCAACACTAGCCATAAGATCTAAGGACAAATAGTTGCAGCAATGAGATGTCTTATTTTGTCTATTAAAGATCAATGACAAAACATGACACTATTGGATTGACACAGTCCAGTGACACTAACAGTAACTTATCTGTAAGGACTAACACTCCACCAACGGCAACGGTGCTAACCACGGAAATAGCGGGGTCAACACTGTGACATAAAATAATGACTATACCTAAACAATTATATTTAATATTATAAAAATTATACTATTAACTAATTATATTATTCAGTAAGACAAATCCATTTTAAAAATAAATTCCTGTCTTAATATTTGGTTTTTGGAAGTTGCCTGGAATTGGAAAAGTTGCCTGCTGTAGGCACTGTCAGCTGTACACTACAACATCACAAGTATTTTATATGTTTAACAACTTGGATTCTCATCATACACTCAACCAATCCAGTAACCGCTTTTAGTTTCCACTTGCCATCGAATATTTTTTACAAGTGCAAACATTTATAGCTAGCACATAGAGTCCAACTAGAGACCACAATAGCAAAATTTTAATCATAACAAGTTTATTCTTCCGCCATCTTGCAGCGGAAATGAATGTTAAGATAACACTTCCTTGACAGCGTTTCAAAACTCGCGATCAAACCTGAATTAATTATTATAAAATAATATGATAATGCCCATTTATAATATTACCATATTAATTAATATTCATATATCGGTTTCATATTCAATAATTAAATATGTCAATTATGTTAATACTTCTTTGCAAACGCAATTCACTTCTCATAAATAAAAGCCAAACAGACCTCGTAACTGCACTGCCGTATGCATATGCACGTCTTACACAGGCATGCATAGTTGCCATTTTAGTGGTGGTTGTTAGCACATATGGTGTTTTAAAGCCATATAGACGCATTCTGGCGCTTTCTATTACTGTGTAATTTCTATTATATGCTCTTATTGGTATTTGGTTTGGCTTCATTCTCATAAGGTGACCGAACCATTTTACTGGCTGTCTCTCAATATGTTCGATACATGATATGGGCCAATATTTAACCAATTTTAAGCTATTCAGCACAATAATACCACTATTACAAAACAGTCAAACAATAGTGCGATGGTGTTATTCTCTGTTGGACTATCATTATTTGATTTAACAAATGCTCTATAGTAAAACTTCGAATTGTTTTGCTATCATATGTTTGTTTAATTATTATCAGGAAATACCATCAACGTATTGGTATATAAGAACAATAACCCAGTGACTCCAGATTTCAAAATATGTACTCACTGCGCAAAACCAACAGTCATAGCTTGGAACAGAGTAGTGAAGTTTTGGAAACTCCTGTTGTCGACCACTTCAATGGCACGGATTATAGGTACGCCCACGATATTATTCGGGTGACGGCCATTTAAGTGACGACTGGACCCGTCACGCGCTTGAGAACCGCTATATATATACAGTAGAACCCCGATATATCGAACTCGCATATTTCGAACATTCGGTTATTGCGAATATTTTAAATAGTCCGCGCAATAGGTAACATTAATCCCTCTAATAAATTACGGATATAGCGAAGTCGGGTTTGCACCATTTCACTTATAGCGAAGTTCCACGGTGGCCTTTTGGTAATGAATCGACGTGTATATCGAAGTCCGAAACAGACAAAGATTTGCTGACCTATCATGTCAAAGAATATCAGGTCCGCGGCCCACTTGTTGGACATTGCCAAACTGTATTTACAAGCCGTACAACAAACCAAAATCTCGTCATTTGGCCAAATGATAATCTTTATGGGACTGCTACTATGACGCTGCTGTAAGGTCATGTAATTCAGTTCGGTAATGTGTTTGGCCACCTCGGCAAAGAAATCAGGCAGGAGTGTCAACCCAGTAAAGCCACGTTTTCAAACCTGTGATAGTGTGGTTCAGTCCTGGTTGTGATTCTACTGATTTTGTTTAAGATGTCTTCGCCAAAAGAGCTTAAACGTAAAAGTTTGTCTGTTGATGACAAAGTTGATGCTATTCTGTCAGTGGATAGAGGTGAAAAAAAAGTGTAATCGCCAAGCGTCTGGGAATACCGTTAAACACGTTGTCAACATGGATTAAAAACAGGGACAAAATATTAGCAACACATGCCATCATCAACCCAAATCGAAAACGGAATAGAATGGCTACATATGCCGACGTGGAGGAAGCCTTGCTAAAGTGGTTCACAAACTGTCGTACTAATTCTGTGGCAGTCAGTGGTCCAATTCTAATTTCCAAAGCAAAGAATTTTGCTGATGCCTTGGGGTACCCAGAATTTATGTGTTCTTCTGGATGGCTGGATCGATTTAAAAAGCGACACGGAATTTCTGGAAGGTGCAGCTGTTAGTAATGATCTTATGTCAAATTGGACTAAGTCAGCACTTCCCAAGATTCTCAGTCAGTTTAAACCGAGAGATATTTATAACATGGACGAGACAGGGATTTTCTTTCGCCTAATGCCTGACAAAACTTTGACTTTCAAAGGGGATCCTTGTCACGGAGGAAAGAAGTCCAAGGAGCGTATAACGGTAACAGTCTGTGCTAATATGGATGGGTCGGATAAGATGGAGCTTCTTGTTATTGGAAAATATCAGAATCCTCGATGCTTCAAAAATGTTAAGAAGCTCCCTGTACAGTATGTCGCCAACAGAAAAGCTTGGATGACTTCGGAGATTTTTGAAAACTGGCTGCACAAGCTGGATGTAAGGCTTGAAAGAGAAGGGAGACAAATACTAATGCTGGTAGACAACTGTCCGGCACACTCTAAAATGACACACTTGAGGGCAATCACACTTAATTTTTTGCCTCCAAACACCACATCGTGTCTTCAGCCAATGGATCAAGGCATTATACACAATTTGAAGGCACTGTACCGTCGAATGGTTGTGGAACGTTTGCTGTGTGCTGTTGATAGAGGACAACCTGTAGACAATAACACTGTGACACTGCTAGATGGTGTTCGGATGCTGCACAGCGCTTGGAATCAAGTGAAGCCAGAAACTATTGCTAATTGTTTTAAACACGCAAGATTTGTGCAGTCAGATAGCGCTGGCCCATCTGCTGTTGTTTCTTCGATTGCAATTGCACCAGATGTAGGAAATTTATGGGATCGTCTACGTTCAGCTGGTTTCGACATTCCAACGTTTGAAGACTTTCGTGATGCTGATAACGACTTGGCAAGTAACGAAACCATGACTGACGAAGCCATAATTGAGTCGGTAACTTCACAACATGATGATGATGATGATGACGATGATATTGGTGACAGCATGGAACGGTATATCAATTAGCACACATGAACCTTTCGGAACCAGCGAACGTTAGTCTTATGAATATCATGTTGTTCCGTTGTTTCTCTTTTTGTCTCGTTTCATGCGTGTTTCGGTGTGTTTTGTATATTTCTGTTTGTGCTGCGTCACATCTGGCCTAATTTAACCCTTCAGTGTTATCTCCACGTTTAGATCTGCCATATGAACCTCCATAGTCCCGTCCTTCTTTGTCGTTTTTTGTTGTGTATGTAGTCTTGATAAAGGCCTTTTGGCAGAAACGTCAATTTGTGTGTGTATCATTATGTGTGTTTCCACTGATTAGCAAAGCTTCATTGCCATGTTTCAATCTTTGCCTGACAAATTTCAAGAAACGGTTAACAAAGGCAGCTAACATATTTACATGTCTGTATCAATATTTTTATTTTTTTTTTAAAACGCTACATGAACCTGAAAAGTGACAGAAATAATAGTTAAACTAACGCAGCAATCAGCAATGCGCGTCGCAAGATGTGACAAAGCAGGGGCGAAAAACTTCGCTCTCTTGACAAAATGTGTGGACAATTCTAATAATTTTATTGGAGTTATTGCCATTTGGGCATGTTCTTAAATCACGTCAAAAATGTGTTACTAGTGCTTTTGACCCCCCCCCCCCCCTCCAATGTGTTTGTAAATAATTGTCCAAAGTTCCGGAAACTCCCACCCCCACTTTAAAAATATACAAACATTTCCCCTGTCCTCCCCCAGTCAAAGGGAAGCGAGCAAGAGGTAGGCAGAGATACAAGTGGGAGAGTAACATCACAAGACGAACAGGTTACAGTCCAGCAGAGTGCACCACCAAGACAAAAAACAGGGGATGTTGGAGATATATTGCAGCCAACCTTCGTTGTGGAGACGGTACGTGATGATGAACTGTGTGCAGAAATAGTTAGCCTCAAACATGTAATACACAAATGCACCTCCTTTCCAAAGTTTTGAAGATACAGTTCTAATTGTGTCGATTTTTGTTGTTGTTTCGATCCTCGGGAACTATGAACGACTAACTATTCTTCCTATGTGCAAATTGGATGTTTTCTGCATAGTTTTATTTCATACCCAGAAGAGACTTATTAAGAGACTTATTAAGAGACTTATTAAGAGACTTATTAATGTTGTAATAAGTCTCCTACTCAGCATGGGTAAATTGTAGGGTTTTGTGGCTTTTCTATTTTCCACAACATACGGAGTTGGAGTCAAGGTCTTCAGCTGCCCCGTCAAGCATCCTGTCATGTAACACCATAGAAGCTCAGCTCTGGACCATTGTCACTGGTACGAATGAGGTAGTTAGCTATCCATTTTCGCGATCCAAGCGGACTTTTCAATTAAGTAGGGCTAAAATATGTGCATGATTCTGGTATTTCCCAGGAAATTGTCTCGTCCTGCACGGGGTGGCTTTTCATGACATCACATGTTCATAGCTGGGGCATCATGTACACTTTAGCAATTAGGACCAATGTCAAGGTTGGAGTTCGTATAACACTTAGTGTTATAATGATGTACAATGCTGAGTTCTCTCAATGTTGCACCATAAAGGAAAATAAAAGGATTTTTTCTTTCGGATTTTTCTTACGATAAAAATCCTTCCTGTACATGTCGCGGCGTCTGCTATGGCAAAGTGGCCTTTATTTCCACAGTCGATAGAAAGCCGCCCTGCACTCCTTCACATGAAAACATACAGTAACGACGACGAAAGGAATGGTCCACTTGACCGAGAACAGATCACATAATTATTTGAATGACTTTTCGTGTAGTCTCCATTACACCCCTACGACCCTAACGGGTTAGGGGTCTTATTATATTTAGTTTTGCACATAGTTTAATGATGTATAGAAATAGGGTTACCATAATTGTCAGATGGAAAACGATGACGTTTCGAACTGCGCCTTTAAATCCAGTGCACCCTTATTGTAGGGTTACCATAAATGTCAGATGGAAAAAGAGGATACGCAAAATTTTCATCAAAAATGACCACTATTAAGTTTTGCACAAATACAATTAAAGTTAAACTACATAAAAATATTGTTCTTATTTAATTATAAACTTGTATTAACTGAGTGTTAACTGAGTTTCGGCATTTTTAAATCTAATTTTTTTTTAATGCTTAATATTCAATTCAAAAATTTATTAATTAATAATTATCACTAACGAACTCGCATTACCGTCTGCTATGCGAAATGCGTTATGTTTACGAAAAATTGAAAATGGCTAACGGAACCAGAAGTTCTGATGGCTAATGTTAATATTGAGCTAATTAAGGCTGGCGCGCGTTTTTTTTCACTATACATAATAGATTAAAGTAGATAGCACAGAAAAGTAAGTAAGAAAGTATCGATCCGGGACGGAGAAAAACCCGGACAAAAGTAATTTTTCTGGAAAGTCGCCCGGACCCGAGCATAAAAAGAGGACGTGTCCGGGGAAACCCGGACGTATGGTAACCCTATATAGAAACGAGTTTTTGCATTTTTCACACAAGATAACGGTATATATATTAACAATAGACCTACCTTTGCTCAGTCTGCGTTATGTACACTACTGTGCTCATGTATTGTGTGTAGTTCACTGGTTGTACACTCATTTGTGTATAGTTCGCTGGTTATACATTTATTGTGTGTAGTTTTGTTGTACATTCATTTATTGCGTGTAGTTTTGTTGCACATTCATTTATTGCGTGTAGTTTTGTTGCACATTCATTTATTGCGTGTAGTTTTGTTGTACACTCACTTATTGTGTGTAGTTTTGTTGTACACTCACTTATTGTGTGTAGTTTTGTTGCACACTCATTTATTGTGTGTAATTTTGTTGTACACTCACTTATTGTGTGTAGTTTTGTTGCACATTCATTTATTGCGTGTAGTTTTGTTGTACACTCACTTATTGTGTGTAATTTTGCTGTACATTCATTTATTGTGTGTAGTTTTGTTGTACACTCATTTATTGTGTGTAATTTTGCTGTACATTCATTTATTGCGTGTAGTTTTGTTGCACATTCATTTATTGCGTGTAGTTTTGTTGTACACTAACTTATTGTGTGTAGTTTTGTTGTACACTCACTTATTGTGTGTAGTTTTGTTGCACACTCATTTATTGCGTGTAGTTTTGTTGTACACTCACTTATTGTGTGTAGTTTTGTTGCACACTCATTTATTGCGTGTAGTTTTGTTGTACACTCACTTATTGTGTGTAGTTTTGTTGCACACTCATTTATTGCGTGTAGTTTTGTTGTACACTCACTTATTGTGTGTAGTTTTGCTTAACATTCATTTATTGCGTGTAGTTTTGTTGCACATACATTTATTGCGTGTAGTTTTGTTGTACACTCATTTATTGCGTTGAGTTCGCTGGTTGTACAATCATTTCACTCCAGAAATCACTGAAGCTTGCTTGCAGATGTCTGGAATATTACAACGCCAGCATAGTCCAACCAATCCCTTCAAGTCATATTTGATGAAAACATGATAGTCCTATTGGATGCTCACATATTACTTCAAATCTGTAACTTGAGCAATTCATATAAGTGGCACAGCTTGTGATCGTCAGGACACTATTTTCCCACACGTTAATATGTGCACGACAAAGCTACATCTGAAGTGCGTCTTCCTGTAGCAGCACACGATGGTGAACTAACAGAGTTGTTGTTCGTTAAACTTGAAGCTTTTCACAAAGTGTGACTAAGGACCTAATTTGGAACGGCAGTATTTTTTTTTTAGGGTGGGGGGGGGGGGGGGGGAAGAGAAATGATGTCCAAAGTATCTTAAATTATAATTGTGGTGCCGTGCTCAACAACACATTGAAGCAGGGGCTAGATGCGAAATTATTTACAGGGAAAGAGGGGTTGTCTTTGCTTTTTTTTAAAATGAGTTTTACTTTGAAGAAAAAAAAAAAAAACTAAGGACAGGTTGGAATGTTGACCCTTATTTTTAACTGTTTCTTAGTATTAATTTCCTTTTTTATTACGTTCTTAACAAGAGGTGGAGATTGACCTGAGTGCTTGTATTGAACCTTCTAAAACTGTTGTTTCCTAGTTCAGTTAACTCAGCGCTTCTCAACACATGATCCGGGGGGGGGGGGGCGGCGAGGAGAGCACACTGTCTAGCCACTGAAGGTTAACTATTTGTGATAGAGAATCAATATACAACCGTCAATGCTGGGTTTCCGTAAGAAAGATTAATAAGACAGAAGATATCTGCTATGGAAGATAAGCAGAGAAAAAATTAAAATCAAACAACAAATACAATAAAATGACAGAGTATTGCAATACTGTATATCTGCGAATGTGATTAACAACCACTTTTGGCAGTGGTAAAATGATGTAAACGTGCTTGGTGTGATATGTAACGAGACACGACTACTTTCTAAAATAATTTTGCAAGTAACAGTCGAGTGTGGAAGGAGGAAAGACAAAGAAAATTCTGGATTGATAACATCAAGGAATGGTCTGCGTGTAATTTTTCTGCACTCCTCCGAATGCATGAGGATAATTGTTTGGAGAGCTTTTTTGTGCTGATGTATCCAGTTGATTCACCTCAACGACCCTGATGGATGTGGGGGGCTTATTATTATTATATTAGAGAATGTTAATCTGGGCAAAAGAGAAATAATAAATGCATAAAATGTAGTAGATCAAATAAGAGGCAGTAGAAATAGTGAAAGGAGAGAAATCACATGGTATAGATAACATTCCAAGAGAGCTATTGAAATAAGAAGGAACAAATGTGTTAATATATGACTTAACATTTTTTGATTCTTTTTCTTTCATTCACTTGAAACATGTCTATATCTGTAATCCTACAGACATGTTCCCATTGTCTTTTGTGCATGGAATCCTGATTAATTGTGCTTAACTGGAGCTGAGCCCTCCTGATTACTTTATTTTTCTAGGTCCTAGAAGAAAATGCATTCAATAGGTGCCTTGGTCAAGAAAATGCTGAGAACCACTTACCTATATCACATTCATGTCAAATGGTACAATTATTTCCATATCAAAATTTCATCAGGTCGTCTTACATTAGGTTTCCTACACATTAATTTTCATAATGCGTTTGAAGCTACGTTTGTCGGCACCAAGGCCTCTTGCTTTTTCCGTACTATTTACTCACAGAATATACAAACCTGTATAACTTGTGTTATACTGTGTATTCCAGAGTGATATAATCAAACCAAATACATTAAGACTTGATATTAGCAGTATAATTTCTTGTGTGTGATGTCACTGGCAGTTAGTATTAAAAAATGTGACTTCACTTCTAGCAGTGTTGTCAATCAGGCAAATCAGTGTTAAGAGTCTCGGGTAACCAGATTTTTATTTGCTTATATAATTTTACAAAACCTCATATTCAACTCTTACCCACAGAGTTCCATAAGACGAGAAGTGAAATTATACAAATGAATCACAAATAAACATGTGAAAGATTGTAGCAATGAAAGAAGTACATTCACAAGAAAACAATTTGGTACTTTATTATTCAACTATTCTTTAATAAATCCTGCTTGTATTGCTTCCAAGTTCAGCATAAAATTTATAATAAGGTAATAATTATAAAAACATATAGCATCCAGGTTTGCTGATTAATATTTAATGAAAAAAAATACCACAAAATTTTATTTCTAAAAAAAAAATATACTACATCCGAAATAAAATAATTTTTGTGTGAAATGATAATGAACCAGTTTCCACAAGATATAATTACTTGTCAGAATGATTGCTTTGGTAACTTTGCATTTAAATAAAATTAACAACTTGTGCAAGTTAAACGAACAAATGTAATAATTATCATACTTTAAACCAAAAATCTGCAGCATTCACAATATCAAGGGAGATCAATAAACATCAGGTATACAAATAATACAATCATAGGGTAGTTATGATCAGAGTTGTCTGCTCATTTTAGTGGTCACATCAGCAAAAGCTGTGTTGCTGAAGACTTATTTTGGGTTTGACTATAACATAGTTCCTTTTGTGAAGATATATTCAAAAGCCACAAAAGAGCTAACAAAATATAATTCTATAATGTTGGTAATTGGAGGAAGGTATTGTAGCACTCTTGATGTAAATTTATAGAAGAGATGTGTGTAGTTCACAGAAATAATGAAATATTAAAATTAGAATGAGGAAATTTCTGAAAAAAATAATACAGACAATTTTGCACACATTAAATTATTTCTTCTTCTTCAGTGTTCATTCTTAAACTCCCACTGGATCTCTCTTGTAGCAGGACAATGGTCCAACTAGATTTCCAGCAGGATGTAGTCCAGAAAATGGAAACGCGTTATGTCGCCATTTTATTTACGTCAATGGCCAGACACATCCATCTTTGGTGGTATGAAATGATATGAAACACACACACACATATATCTTTATATATCTCTATCATCATCAGGTTGCATGCCGGCTGATGTAGGCGATCATGGCTCTCCACAGTTGCATCTCCAATATTATGTAACAGGATCATTGTTGTTTCCATGCCATGCCAGGTTCTTATGCTGTCTAATATTTTCTCACATTGTCACCTTCTGTCTCTGTTGCATTAAATCTTGCCTGTCGGGACTATGTTCTCCAAACCTCCTTGTCTTTGTCTCAAAAAGTGGCCAAAAATGAAAATTGTATTTTTCCTATATTATTGATTCAGCTCCGTCTTGCATTTGATGTAACACCCCCACATTAGTTTTTTCTGGCAGTCCAAGGTATTCTCAGCATATATCTATCTATATATATATTCCATGTGGCAACTAGGGCCTGAACTTCTAGTTCAGGTTGCAAAGAATAGGGTTATTGTTTTCTTTCCAGACATGTCATATGAAGAGACTAAGAGAACTTGGGGGATAGGCTGGCAACCTGTGAACAAATCAGACATTTTGTCTGAATTTCTGACTTTTGTCTTCCATCCAATAATCCCCATGGATGACAAAGAGATGCAGGTCAGCAGACAATACATATCTGTCCTTTTGTGGTAGACTTACTAGGTGACAGGGAATGCTAGATGTACCATCACTGCAGAAGGGTCAACAAATCTGAGATAGTTGTCCCAGAAGTGTGTCTTGTGCTCTTGGCAGGACGTGGTAATCCTGGAGTGCTTCCTTTGAGGGACTAAACATGCATCCATAAACCCCCTTATACAACTATGCCACTGAGACAGAGTCCGGATATTGCCTCTGTTACACAACTGAAAAGAACCTATGATTTTGTTGTAAAGTATATGGGCTATCAAGAGCTACCAGCTCAAGGATTATCATCATCATCATATTTATATATACACACACACACACACATATATATATATATATAATATATATATATACACACACACACACATATATATATATAATATATAAATTGGCAGCATATCCTATTCAGGACGTGGCTATCAACCCAGTATTTTTTGGTGTAGTGATTTTTCTAGGCAATATAAATACGTTCAGTAGTTTGCCAGTGCTTTCTGAATGGTCCGGATGCCAACTGCCTGTGGCGGGGATCGAACTCTGTGCCGTGACCACCACAGACAAGTCCCATACCACTCCGCCACAGAGCTGGACTGTGTGTATATATATATTCATCTATATTGCAGTACCATTTTCATCTGGCAAACAGTCTTTAAGCAAATAAGGCAACTAATAGATCAGCAAATTTTCAAACTGAAAATGTGATCAAGTCACAGCCACAAGAACATTTATGGTTGAATCTTTCTCTGATTATATATATATATATATCTTATGATGATAAAACCCAGCATTTTTATATGATGCAGGGAGCAGCAGAATGATGATGATGAAGCACAAGTTTAGGTGTTCAGTAGCACAATTTCTAGTGCTCCGAATGCTATCAAGAATAATTGGACCTATCAAAGATGACCACTTAGATGTGACGAACTTAAGACTATAAACAATGCATGATCTATATGAATCTACAAGGGTCTTCTTGAAAGCGAACAGATTGAGATGGTTAGGAAATAAAGGAATGTAACAGACAGAAAAAAACATGTCTATACAATCAAACTATAATGGGGGGAAAAAGCAGACTAAGATGAGAATATGCAGCAGAGAAAGCAGGATGAGAATTGTAGAAAGACCTGGAAAAGATAGGACTGAAAACATTTAACAGGAATAAAAAAAGGCACTTGAAATCAATGCTAGAGAGAAAGATCATGCATAAGAAGATTATGATATATTTGAGGAGAGACATTAGGGATCCACAAAAATTTTGGAATCATGTTGTACGAGAAACAAAAACGTAATATATTAGAACAGACTCAATGTGGAGAAGGTACCTATTCTAAATCCAAATGGAAAGTTACAAAATATAATTTAAGTAGGTTCTTCAGAGATTTAACTACAACCAATGATACCCAGAAATTATCTCCTATTTGACATTCTTTAAATGCTATCAAACAATTTCTTTGATATCTGTCCACCTTTACCATCCTATTTGCTCCCAAAAACAGACCTCTATCACTGTTGTGCAATCTTTACCATCCTATTTGCTACGAAAAACAAGATCCTGTCACTGTAGTGCAAAATTATCCTCTAGTATACAGAAGCATAACATAGTAAAACGTTTTGCAACAATTTCTGAAGATTTTGACACTACTTGTACACAGTTGCACTGCCCACATAAATTAATTACGGCCATCTTCACTTTAAACATTTCCCTCCAGGGCCAGATAAATGGAACACTATAGAACAGAACAGCTTACAAGCACATATCATGTGTATAATATGTCATAATAGTATTGGGCCAAAGGCATGAATCCATGGGCAGCTGGATCAGAAACAAGTAAATCTATGAGTTTTGAGCATGTTAGCAGTCTCAACATGTCACTGACATTATGTCAATCAATCATTTTTATCAGAAGTGACCAACCTTGTTTGGATTGGAAGGCCGGATTGATCTTTCTTCATGATGTGTGGAGCCAAAAATCTGTTTTGAATCTTTTGTAGCTCCAAGTAGTGTTTTCAAGTGCACAAAAACTGGGATGATGAATAAGGCAATGAAAGGACCTAAATATTTGGAACTAAAATAACATTTTGTGATACCCAAGAGGCATATTCAGAGCAAAACATGAATATGGATGGTTACAATAGGAAAAATTAGGATCATAGAGCACAATACTGTGCTGAGAAAAATGAATAGTTGGGAGATGATTGTCAGAACCATGGAATGTGGAATATCAGAAAAAGAACAGTGCATTTAATGGAAAGAATAAGTCACATAAAAGCAAGAAAATTAACAATACTGAAAACAAATATTTTGGACAATAGATGACACTCGTATTTCATTGAAAAACAAAATATATGGGTAAAACAAAACTTACTGGCACATTGGTAGCCACACTATAAGTCTGATGAAAACAAACAGGTGGATACAAAAAATGGTCAGTCGGAATCAGGGTAAAACTATTGGTGGCCTAATAAAAATACAAGTTTCAATGTGTATATTATATTTCTTTTGAAAAACAATACCAAATTTTAAAAGTGAATTAGGCCGTTATCCAAAAAAATAACATATAAAGAATGTAGTTATCCCACAAAAACTGTCTTTAAAAAAGTCAGCTATTATCCCACATAAACAGTATAAAGAAACTACTCAAAGTCCAAAAAGAATGAGAATGATTTAAGGACTGTATAAATATATAAACTGTAAGGCTTTATACAATTATGACAATTTATATTTCAAAATCTGCATGTGCAAAGTTTAAAGGTCTCACCAGTGACCAACCATCTTGCAAAAGTAAATTCCCAGTAAACAACATGAAAATACAGTGAGGCTTTCCTACAGTGGAAGTCTGTACAATTTTTTATCTGTACAATTATATTTTCATTTGTGGTGCAACATTAAGCAAATCCTGCATTGTGCACAAAGCTGGAGGGACCAGGTGAACTCCAGCCTTGACCATGGATTAAGCTATCAGTGTATAAGGTGTGCTCTAACTATGATCAGATGGCAGTTGGGGTGTGGTGAAAAGACACTATACAGGACATGAGAATTTCCTGGGAGAGCCCAGAAATTTTACACCAGCATTCATTCTCCCTCGAATGTTGAGGAATGAATAACTGGCTGATCCACCCATTCCTATGTCCATGGTCCAGAGTTGGGTTCTAATAAATAAATCTAACAGGGAAGGGTGTTTAGACAGGGTTCCCCATCGAGGCCAGCACCATGAAATGGTGATGAGGCTTAGTTCTGTCATCAGAGGCTGGAAACAGACTGATTAGGCAGTCCCACAGTCCTGCCCAAGTAAGCAGGGTGCTGAAGACTAAGGTAACCAGCCAAAAGGCACACAATTAATCAGGATGTCATGTACAAAACACAATGGGAACATGTCTATATCCAATAATAGTTATGGTACCTGCCCTATGCCTCAAAAAGGTCCCAACTCCAATTACTGGAGGTTTTTCTCAATTGCCCAGAGGAGCCAGGAGGCAAGGGAATAGAGCTACTGGCAAAACAAATCAACGACCAATAAAAATAATGCACTGGAATGCTGAAGATGTCAACAGCAAAAGAGATGGATACAGTAAAAATTAGAGCTTGAAAATATTTTAAGTGAAGAACAAGTTAATGTATGCTGTATTCAAGAAAACACACCTCAGCAGTGAAATAACCTTTAAAATCAGAGGCTACCAGTGCTACCAATAAGACTGCTGAAAGGACAGATGAAAGGGTGGAATTCTGACACTTGTTAAAAACAATATCAATGCACGTCAGCTGGAAGTGTATATGGAGGGGTCAGAATACCAGATGCTCCACCTAAAAACAGACAGTACAGAATTCCATCTCCTGAACTACTACTGCCCAAATGACAGATCATTGGCACTAGACACAATCCCAGAAAAAGATTCTTATGGTGTTTGGTGACTACAACAGCCTCTCAAAGTTGGGGCTACGATCACACGGATAAGAAAGGTGAGGAACTTCAGAGCTGGCAGGATGAAAATAAACTTATACTTAACAACCAGCCAGCAGACCCAACAATCTCCAATGAGTTCATGGCACACCTCTACACCAGACTTGGCATTCCTCTCACCAGGTCTTGAATAGAAAATCACAAGGGTAATTGGAAAGCAGCTTGGGGGGTAGTAACCACAGACTAGTATTTTTAGAAATCCACAATGAATTTATCAAGGACAGCATCATACTAGGTGGAACTATAAGATGGCACACTGGAAAATGTACCAGCATTTAATCAGTGTTCTAGCTAAGGACATAAATGCGTATAAAGACATCAATACAGTAGTGAGCGAATTTAATAGATGCATACTACATGCTGCTAGTAAAACCATACCCAGGCAGGCACGCAAAAACAAAGCAACAACAAAAACCAGGAGGAAGTTAGCTATCCTGAGAAAACTAAGTGGAACCACAAGGGGAGAAAGTGGGAATATACTCTGTAAAATTTATCAGCAAGGCATAAGACCATAGCTCAAATATTGTTCAGTATATATAATAATTATATATGTGTATATGCAATAATTATGATGCAGAAATCCAGGCAATTAGGGTGGCAACTGAAAAACTGCTGAACTCCAACACTGGCCCACGGCTCATGGTATTCGTGACTGATGCAAGGTCAGTTTTTCAAGATCTCCATTCTGGAAAACTAACAGACTTATAAAAACTACTTAATGAACTGTCTTGCCAGTATAGGGTAACCATGCAGTGGATACACTCTCACTGTGGAATACCAGGAAATGAAAAAGCAGACCAACTACTAAAGAAGGTGATGCTGAAGTCCAACCAGATATACCAATCATCTACCATCAGAAGAAACAGATAATGAAGTTAATAAGAAAGCCACAAACACCAACACAAGATGACTATCACATTATGAATAGATCAGAACAAGTTATAATTCTACGCCTCAGAACAGGGCACAACCATCTCTGCAGTCACATGTACACAAAATTCAAAATTGGCAACGTGGCCATGTGTACAGGCAGCACAGAATGCTAAACATATTCTTCAAGATTGTTCTGAGTAAGATAACGCTGAGGCAGACATATTGGCCAGAGGAAACAACACTGGAATCAAAGTTCTATGGGCCACTGTATGAACTACAAAAGACAAAAAGAGTTCCATTCAGGAGACAGAATTACGGATATAGATATTTTTGAGTGAAAGAAAAGAAGACAGGAAAGCTGAAGCTGATGCCTCCAACTATGCATGTTGCAGAAAAGCCATAAAACCCCTCTAATGTACCCCATCGGAGTAGACTTTTAAAATCACGGCACAATATTGAGAGTTGGGAACCTTCTGAATATAACAAAGCAATGGAGGCACTCCCCCAATTGCATAAAAGGATACAAGAGCTTAAATGCTCATAATTCCTTGAAATCTGAACACGAAAAAATAGAATATACACTTATATGTTCTGTTACCTAAACTAAATTGTTTTAAATTACTTTCAGCAAACAAACTACCATTTCAGTGTGAAAAAATATTTCATAAATTTTTCCACCATGTATACTTACGACTTTCATCACAATAATTGAATATATAAATGTTTCAACAATGGCTAAGATTTGCACAGAACAAAAACCATTTCATGATGTAACACCCTCAACTTCAAAGTGTTAACAAGCAGATGAGCAGTGGCAAGGCGCACATTTACACAGTGTGAGATATGATTATATTTCTTACAAAGTAATAAAATGTACTACAAAATTCTATCAGTCTAAAAATCATTTTAAAGGTGCATAAATCTTGTCAATTTGAATATTTGAGTAATAACTCAAAAGTGCAGGGAGGGAAGGAAGATAAGACAAAAATGCATTTTCTTCTATGAAGTATTTTGTAAAAACTTCAGTTTCTTGCAACTTTAATGTAATGAAACACATAGATGTAAGATTCCTCTGAAGCAGTAGAGTCGACACACTGAATTGTAGCCACCTGTCAAATTGCTAGGGAAATAGAGGCAGCTCTCTTAATTTGAAATGCTTTCATAGATAAATTGATATAACTCATTGATTAAATTGTAAAAATTTTTCATTTGCATAAATGGCTATGTTTCACAGGTTTGTGAACAGAAAGATCCAGCATTCACCTCCATTTGGTGGTGAGTTTTTTTAAGTGGACAGTCTATAAAATTTTCTTTACATGGGTATATTATAAGTAATAATAGCACAGTGTGATAAAGCAGACTTATAAACAAAATAAATAAATATATATATATATCTAGATTACTGTAGATAAAGTCCACATTTGTGTTGGTCTCGCTGTTATAGCTTACAGATCTGAGAAGTTCAAACCTCGCCACTCGGTAATATATATATATCATACAAGAAATATTCCTCATGTCTGTATTGCAACAGCAGAAAGCCATCATGATTACAAATACAATACTTATGAACTGCAATACATCATACACAGTATACTGGACAATATCAACTATGTACAAAATATTCATTTTGTGAACCAACCAAATACTGAAAAATAAACCTGGACAGTGAATAATGTCAAACATTAAAAACCAAATTTTAGTGGATAAAATATTTAGTCACAAATTTTACAGGACAAAATTTAGTCACAAATTTTAGTGAACAAAATTTTGTCACAAATTTTAGTGGACAAAATTTAGTCACAAATTGTATTTATAGCTGCCTCATATAGTCCTCCTAAAGGAAAAGAATGTTTAATAACTAAAACAAATCCTATATAGGACATTTTTTAAATATTGAATTGTTTAGGTACCACTAAATACACCCCAGAAGTCAAAAACAGAATAAGAATGGCTAAAACTACGTTCAAAGACTCGAAAATATTGGGATCTCTCCCTGAATGCGTGCATGCAAACCAATATAATTTTATTTAGATTATTTCCCTTGGTTATGTTTATAAATTTATATATATATTTATTAATTTTAATATGTATTTATTAGGACAGTTGTATGAGTGGTTAGGTTAGTTGTGTGAGTTAGGGTTAGAGCTAATTAATAAATACCTGTTGTCTTGTCTGACAAACATAACCAAGGGAAATAATCAAAATAAAAATATAGTGGTAGACATGCATTCAGGTAGAGTTTCAAATATTTACATCCAAAAAACAATGTAAAAATGAAAATTATAAAATGCTATATCTATTCTATATTAATGTATGGCTTAGAAACATGGACATTGAACACAAAACTAGCAGATAGAATTGATGCCTTTGAGATGTGGATATACAGAAGAATAGGTCCTCACTGCCACTCTGTAAGTGACTCGGCTCTGTGCTTGTTCCCCCACTTCTAGTGTCATATCCATCATGGATGTGTTGGGCCATTGGTGCAAAATAAAACGGTGACAACGGATTTCCGTTCTCTGGACTACATCCTGCTGGAAATCTGGAATGGATCATGGTCCTACTACACGAGAGATCCAGCAGGAGTTTGAGAATGAACGCAGAAGAAGAAGAATATCCATCATTTTTCATTGACTTTTTAGATCCCACTAGCCTGTGCATTATGAGAGCTCGAATGGGAGCAAAGAATGACAACACTGCTTACAGTCCATGCATGTTGTAAGAGGCGACTAAGGATGTTATGATGGAGTTGACTCTCATCCCATATCAAAGTGACCCCAGGCAGAAAGGCTGAGATATCGCTGTAACAAAGCAAACCATAACAACTCATTCCGTTCTCCAGACTACATCCTGCAGGAGTTTGAGAATAAACACAGAAGACCCCCACTTATATGTTCAATCTCATCGGCTGTGAGGTTAATAAAACTGTTCAGATGTGTGAACTTATGGTTTTGATGTATGGCCCATACCCAGCCATTTCAGATAGTTCTGGCAAGGATACTGAAATGCATAGTTGTCCATAAAAAATCTATAATGGTTAAAAAGAAAATTTCTACTACATATGGTATATGCAACAAGAATGGAACTATTTCTACTGTGATGTAAACTAAACGTAGTTTGCACATGTTGAGTTAAAGTGTTTCATTAACCCCTCTGCCACAGGAATCAGCTTGGAATACAATTTTGAGAAGTAGCTAGAAGCAGATCTGATATGACGTCTATATCTAGAAATATAATTTAAACTATGTGTTTATTAATAAAAACCACTTTTAAAAAAGAGATAGTATAGGGTGTATATAAAGTTGCTGTGCACTAAATTTGAAATGAAATATGTGTTCATTTTGACATTCTTGAAGCTTGCCCATTTCCATGGTTCAGTTTACTGTATAACTCAGCAGATTCTGCAGAGTTAAGTTTTAATCGTTGACCAAGAAACTTTGTTGTGCTACGAGCCACTTTACACAAAAAGCAATAGACACGAGCAGTAGTTTTTTCATAGATGATGTAGCATCAGTGATGTCACACACAGACCTGCACTAAATAGCACAACCCATCAGTGTTGTCACACACAGACCTGCACTAAATAGCACAACCCATCAGTGATATCACACACAGACCTGCACTAAATAGCACAATCCATCAGTGATGTCACACACAGACTTGCACTAAATAGCACAACCCATCAGTGATATCACACACAGACCTGCACTAAATAGCACAACCCATATGAAGTAGTAGCACCAGTAATGTAAATGAGTGCACAGTAACATTAGGACAGTATATATTAATTAGTGCACAGATACTCTAAAGGCAGCCTGTATAATGAGTGCACAGATACTCTAAAGGCAGCCTGTATAATGATTGCCTATTCTTTATAACTCATGTAAACAAATACAATGGAATCCCTCTATAGTGCATTCTTTTATACCATTTCCTTTATAACATCACTTTTCAAAATCCTCAATGATATTTATTCTATATTGTTTGTATTGTATATAGCAAATTTCTGTTATTACATACATATTTTGTCAGTCTGGACCAATATGTTATAATGGGATTCCACTGTACAATGTATTTTCCTAATGCACGCAGCAGAAATATTGGTTCAGTATAAGTAGACGCCACAATATAGTCGAGTTATTTCCATTGTCTATGTTTGTAAATTTCATGTTCATTATTTAATAACTGAAATATTTATTTATTTTAGGATTTGGGTTAGGATAGTTGTGCTTTATATAACTAACCTAACCCAATCCCTAAAATAAATATTTCAACTATTAAATGATGAACATGAAATTTAATAACACAGACAAGGGAAATAATTAAACATGGTGGCATCTACTTGTACTGTACCGAAATTTTAATATGTAATAAAGAATATCAAGCAAGCAACAACAAAAAAAAACAAAAAAACAAAAAAAAAAAGTAAGGAGGGGATACTCAAATCATAATTTATATTCCAATGTATACCAGTATGCACCCAAAGCAAGAATTTAAAAAGCCTCAACTTCAGCGCTATGCAAGTTTACTCTGGTGCAATGTTACAGTGCATAGCAGCTCAATATGAATGCTATCACTGACTTTACATAATATATTCACTTCAACAAGTTATTCATGAATTACAGAACACAACCAAAATCAATCTTGGTAGTATTTCAAAACTTATTTTTATCACATTCTCGAATGAAATATATACACTCAATTTCTGGCATAGCACTTCATTTCATTTCTCACTTTGCTGATCAAATTCAATAAATGTTGATATTCTGGTGCATACCTTTGGTGGCATACTTTGATGATCGTCGAATATTATACTGTTGCAATAATGTGACAACCATAGCGATGGTATCTTCTCTGGGGTACTATTGTCATTCAAAAAAGGCTGCAGCCAAGGAATATAGTGACCGGTGACTTGGGGGATGATATAAAATTTCATAATTGTTGCAGCCAAACTCAAAATAATGGATAACGGGAGACCCAGTAATATAAGAAATAATATTCTAACCCTTGGAAAAAAAT
This sequence comes from Meghimatium bilineatum, assembly GCA_034231615.1. NCBI lineage: Eukaryota > Metazoa > Mollusca > Gastropoda > Stylommatophora > Philomycidae > Meghimatium > Meghimatium bilineatum. The sequence goes on along the minus strand of CM067312.1, from coordinate 12,950,560 downwards.
ATGAGACATAGGGATTATAGAGAAAGTATATAATATGACATTATCAGAGTTCATTTTTCAAAATGAATTTTTGAAGATATCACTTCTTGTTTAGAAAAGCAGCAACACCATCGGTGATGGAGGGCAAGAATGAATCATATTTCTAGTCAGCAAAGTGTTAGTTTATTTGGCAATACGGTGGACAACTGTAAATATAGACATGCAATAACACATATACAAAACAATGTTTTTTTTTCCTTTCAAAACAACATTCCACACTTTTTCAAACATCAACACATATTTATATTTCATCAATTGACAAATATAATTTTGGACTGTTTTTCTTCACTGTATTTAATAAATGAATATTTATGATCACAAAACAAACACTAGATACTCTCAGATAAGAACCTCTTGGTGCTGCTTCTTGTTAAATATATCATGATCTTCATATGAAATGAAACTGGTCCATAATATATTTTCATAAATGTCCACTTGTAAAGAAGAATCATTGTATTGTCCTCTAGCTAAATTGAAGTAGTCAAGGTATTCATAAAACACAAAATGCTGTATGGTCATAAAGCATTAGATATTTCAAAGTTGCATGCCCTCAAAAATGATTTATTTACTGATTATATAATCTTTCATAATTTAATGAGTCTGGTCCCTTTAACAGCAGGTTCCCCAGGGGAAATTTAAACCAGAGAGTAATCTTGATAGCCCATGGATACAACAGCTGTTATATTTTATGAAATCTTTTCAGCAACTTCAAAGTAAGAACTATTGGTTTTTTTTATTAAATTGCCCCTTGTGTCCAGATATAGTACATGTAACATTTTCTTGAAGAAAGTAATTATAATTTAACCACAAGCCTGTCATATATGTACACAGATATACCTTAATTGTATTTTTATAAATACAACAAACTTTTTATTCTAATTGAATATTTAAACTAGAAATGATGAAGTTGGTAGAAAAATGTAAAAAAAAAGATGACTTGGAACAGTTATCCTTTCAAAATTAATTTGTACTGTTAAAAAATTATTATTTGTGCTAAAATATATGGCCATAAAGAAGGAAAATAATTTGTCAATTGTTATATTGTTCGAATCATAAATGTATTGTTTACTGATGAAAAAATTATAGATCAATTACTGCAATATTTATTCTACCTCAGCAGTGTTACCAAAACCCAAAAGAGGAACAATGAATAGTAATATCGACATGCAGGCCATAAGAGATGACAAGATTTGGGCAGTGGATTTGCTGTGTTGTTTGCCCATCACAAGTGATGATGACCATTTGTTACATCCACTTTTGAAATTCAGTTAGTTATGAGTTTGTAGATGGCTAATAATCCCAATTCTGACTGCAAATGTCTGGATAGTTCGGGCGTGTGATGACCAATGTAGTTTTTTTTTTATCTACCTGTGACTTTCTAGCTACTCTCCACTGCTGAGTTGCTGCACTTCTTCACAATGCTGTGCCTTATTTGACAGTAGAGCAATATGTATATTGGTTTATGTCAATGGTTTTGATTGAGGACATTAATGAGTCCTTATAGTGCTTCTTTTGGCCACCTTGAGATTGTATGCCCTTCTGCAACTCACCATAAAGAAGAATTTTTTGCAGGCGATGATCTTGCATACATATCAGATGACATGATGAACGAATCTGTGTCTGCGTTCAGAATAGTCACAATATAGGGATACCAGATCTGTTGAAGACAGCGGTATCTGGAATCTTGTCTTGTCATCTAATGTTCATGCTACCCATCTCTTTGAATGTCAAAGTGACGCAAAAATTGCCAAGATGAAGTTGAATGTATCAGACAAAGGTTCAACAAATGCAGACAAGATGATGTAAACTATGATACAGCACATATTATCCGCACTACATCATGGGAACCAGCAAGAATTTGAAAATAAGGAGAAGAGTGTGCTTGTTGATTTATTTTTGTACTTATGAGATCAAGGTATGTATGGCTCACATTATTCTTGTTTGATTTGCAAACTACATTTTTTTAGGTGATAGTCAAATCAGCGAAACAATTAAGAGTCAAATTTTACTCTATAAATAAATGTAAATGATCAGCCAGACTTGTATGGTCATTATTTTAACTGCTCCAAAATATACACTTCTTATAAATCTAGTTAATTACTCAGGTCAACCATGGAGGTTGGTCAAATGAAAACTGACCATGTTACAGCACCCATATTTGCATGCAAGAAGCATAAAGACATTACAACATTGGTAACCAAATGATTCCATGAGCAACTAGTCATCCTTCTGAGACGGAATTTGCTATACACCAACAGACAACATCAAGGAATGGACAGGGATAGATATTTCCACACTCATCCGCATCGCTGAGGATAGAATTCGCTGGAGGACTCTGTGTGCTGAAGCTTCCAATGTGGTACCCCTACGACCCTGAAGGGTTATGGGTTTTATTGATTGATACACCCAAGAAGTAGGATTTGTCTCTATATGCCGCCAAGATGTGGAACGTGTTTCCAGATGCAACCAAGAAGTGGGACATGTGTCTAGATGCCACCAAGAAGTAGGACGTGTCTAGAAGCCACCAAAAAGTAAGACGTGTGTCTAGATACCACCAAGAAGTGGGACGCGTGTCTAGATGCTAATATCTGCGACTTATGACAACTCCAGGTGCTTATTTCTTAATTATTACTTGCAGTTATAACAAACTGGTGATGTGCTTTCATAATATTATAATAAACACATTAGGGCATTTTTCATTAGTCTTAGCAGCTGGATTTAGTCAGGAGAACAAAATGTATTGTGTCATGGTTAACAGTTTAAATGATATCTATGCTTTATAGCCTGACACTTCCAACTTCTGCGTGGCTTCTGGGTCACCATGACTATAAAGGATGGGACAACCAACTTCACTCTAAAAACCTTAGTTGACTCTTATGACATGCATGTAAGGTAAATGTCACTTTTCTTTGCTCACTTTTTGGACACTGGCAACACTAAGTACACTGAAATAATATAAAATATATATTCTAAAATATCGTCTATAGCACATTTCACAAGCTTTGCTCTCAAACAAATGCAATTATCTGATTAACCATGTAATGTATTCATGCCTTTTTTTTGTATATGTTATATTTGGTTACACCCAATTAATAAATTTTATTTTTGTGCATCATGTTCAGTTTTTATAAACAAATGAAATCATTTAGTCTTTCTCGGTATACTCATTATTGTGTATCGATAAAAATAAATTTTACCACTTCAGACATTACACTGGTTAAACACCATCTGTGTTCTGTATTTGAGAGAAAAAAAATAGTGCAATTTCAAGCTTAAATCATGCCAATTGTATGTCGAGTCATGTGTACATGACATCTTGTAACTGACTGTAAATACCTTTAAAAATGTGTGTTGACAAGTAGACTTGATTTGTATCGCAAATAAACAACTTTAAATCAATGGCTGAATTTTAATTCATAGGTTCTACACCATTTAAAATTCACACACAAAATTCAATTATATGCTTAATATATTTGCTAATATATATATATCATTGTGAAGATGGTTAAAGCTAGTGAAACATGCTATAACATTGTAATTGCAAATTATAAGTCTGTGATGCCTGTCACAGATTACTGAAATATTTCTAACAAAAAAAATTGGAAGCTTTAAGACTGCTATGTCACTGTGATATTCTCTTTCCTCTTCAATATCACATAATTATGTTGTTGATTCCATGTTACAAATATGTAAAAACATACTATGAATTTATATCTTCAAATGACTTAGTCATGTATAACAATACTATTTTTTGAGTGTTTTTTATGTTTCAAATGCATGGCAACTTAATACAAAAAAACTGTCTGGAATCTACAAAAATAAATTGAAGATTAAACTTTAATTTCAAAACCTTAAAAACTGCAACTGAACTTAGAGCATTCAACATTTCTTTATTGCTACTGTCTGACCAAAACACTAATACATTTTTGGTGTGTGACTAAAATAAGACTTTGAAAATGTGTATATACAGGTTTCCGTAGTCATCAGTGGTGTGCTTACTAGTGTGAATACATGAATGTGGTTAGTGTGAGCACAAAGTGTTACATTGAGCTGGCATATGGCTTGGGAATTGTTATATATCATCTATATTTTCAAAAAACAGCAGATATTATCAGCGCTTACCATTCTATGGAAATCAATGTACACACATTTTCAAAGTTTGGTATTATTTTAGAGTAATACACTAATTTCTTTTACTTCTGATCAAGTCTCCTAGAAACATTTGTAGTAAGACTGCTAATTAAGGTAGCGTATTAAAGGTTTATTACCTAACCTAACATTTTAAATTTGTATGCATATGTGATTCATAAATGAAAATCTATATTTTTTATTAACTTATACATTTGATTAGCCTGTTAACCAATTACTCTTCCATACGTAACAAATAATCACAGCTGTAAAACAAACATAATACCCTGGTCTAAACATATTTTATACCTTCATCTCAACCACAAACAAATGTTGAAGCGAGAGTAAAGCGGAAGACATTATTTAAACTCAAATCCACCGTAACTTTGTAGATGTGGAGCTAGGCCCCCTCTGCTTGGCCGTGCACATTTTCGAACAAGGTCATCATATGTGCCGCCATGCAAGAAGCACACAAGAACCACTGTCATATTATCACAGCCTAGACCACCAGCCTGGCAATCTGGTGCTAAGCAACGGGTCATCAGCTCTTCACAGATCTGTAGTAGACAATGTAGAAGACAATTTTAACAACAAAACTTGTCAGAAATTTAAGAATTATCAAAATAAATAGAAATGGGTATAAGTGTTACAATATTAGTAAATAAAACAAACTAGCAAAGAGACAATGTAGACAGTTTCGGCTGCAAAGCCTTCAACAGGACAAATAAAAGACATACTAACCATACAAACAACATATTTTACATAAAGACAAATATGGCATTTGTTATACACAAAAAGAAGTGTGATTCATTAAGCAAGCGCAAAATTAAATTTTTGGAGATACATAATTCATATAGAGATACAAATAATATGTCATATTTCTATGTAACCACCCTCCTTTTGAATACACTTTTCACACTGCTGCACCAACTTCTTTATTCAGTCAGAACATTTTTTTTTTGGTTGTTCCTTCAGCCAGGAATGCACGACACCTTTAATCTTGCCATGGTTCTCAAATTTGTGTCCCCTCAAAGTGTCTTTCATGGGACCAAACACCTGATAACCAAGGGGGGTAGGTCAGGACAGTGCATGGGATGCTGTAAGATCTGAAATCTCATTCTCCTGATGGTGTTAAGAGTTGCAGTAGCTGTTTAAGGGCATGCATTATTATAAAGAAGAATGCCTACAGACAACAGAAGGCCTCTGTGACAGCTCCGTATTGCTGGTCTACGCTCATCCCCCAAAAGTGATACTTAAGAACATCTGTGACAATTTTATGAGTGGACCCAATACTACTATCCAACTCCATGTTCAGATTTTCCAGAGAAATCCCCCATTTTCACGAACAAGAGTGTCAGCAGGTCCCACATTTTTGTCAGTGATGCTCATGCTTGGACAACCTGGGCGTTGCTCATCACAAATTGATGTGCGGCCATTTTTAAATGCATCTACTCACTTGTATACTTTCCGCTCAACAATGCATGCATCCCCATACTGTTGCATTCTTCTGAGAATTTCACGAGGTTTAATGCCCTATGCCCACACAAATCATATAGTTACTTGCTGCTTCTCTACAGAGCACACAGCTAAGAGCATTTGTTTCAACTTCCGTTACAATTACACAAGCTGTGTCATCTATCAGACAGTATCAAAATCTTTTCTGATAATGTGCCATTCTTTTACAGAAGTTTGAAAGATATCCTATATTTAAAGTGAAATATTTGCCCTTACTTAATGAATCACCCTCATATATGATATTTGTTTTGACTAATATGGGTGACACTTATACCTATTTCTGTTTATTTTAATATTTGCCACATATTTCCAGTCTCATGTTGTTTCCCCGACACTGAAGCTTTATCTCTTTGGAAGAATTATTAGCAAACCAAGTGATTGGTTAGAAGTTCTGACAGGGTTCATTCAATCATAACATAGTATTCAAGTACAGAAGAACTGAGGTCGGTGCACTCTAGACAGACAGATATGTGTCCTGTCTCTCTCATCAGTCATCAAAGAGTATGCATGCTTATTCTTTCAGTCATGTGATGGTTATTCATGCACCTAATTTACTTCCTCTCCTTCCCTGCTCATCCCACGCTAGATCCTAAATTCTTGCAGTCTTCTGTACACCACTGATCTCAAGTATTATATGGTTTAGAAAAATTCATTTCTAAAAGAAAAACTCTACCAACACTCAGTGTGATGACAGCATGATCAACAGTCTTAAGTTTCTCTAGAGACCTGCAAGCTTTCTGGGAATAAACTGTAATGAATATTTTCCATAGTATATGTATCACTGGAACATGACATTTTTAGCTAACACTTCTTAGGGAGGGAAATCCAAAAATTCACATCAAATGAATGTTGTTAGTACAAGTTTCTTCACCAGAGCCGCAAGCCTGAAGGAGATCCCCAGCTTGCTCTATATTTTGTCATTCTTCATCGCTAAAAATTATGAGCAATAGTGCTCTGGTATCCACCTGTGTAATGCATATCATTTCTTCTTCTTCTTTCGTTCACTTGAAACTTGTCTATATCTGTAATTCCGTCTCCTGAATAAAACTCATTGTCTTTTGCAGTGTCCCATAGAGCTTTGATTCCAGTGTTGTTTCCTCTGGCCAATATGTGATTATATACGCATACGCTAATATAATCTATAATCAAGTGAATTTCAGGACGTGCGATGGTATCCATTTGAAAAGTGATGCATGCGCACAGAAAAATGTATATTGGTGGCAGCCATGGATAAAGGTTGAAGCAGTGATTTCATACATGACAGTGAAAAGTTGAGCACCCATCGACATACAGCAAACTATGATTGCTGTAAATGATGAAGTCTGTGTGTTTGTGCATATTGTCAGATGGGCAAGGACTGTAAATAGCAATATTACAGCTACGATGAACATGCATCAGCATGTTCACAATGGACGACCAATCACATGTAGATCACATGTAGGTAAAATACAGCTATTTATACCAGTCTGCCAGGTTGATTTAATATTACTTTATGCACTGGCCCAAGCTCAGAAATGATCATACTGACCTCTGCCAACCTTTGGTGTGGAGAAAGTTCCAAAGGATGGTGAAAGCTGAAACTTACTTTAGAACTTCCAAGAACTAAATAAAAGCTGTTTGTCCTACCACACACAAATAATGCTGAATCTGGCCGGCAAAAATAAAAAGGTTGCCAACCTCTAGATGTAGATGAACTTATCTGTGCCAAATGCAGTGTCAAACAAAAACATCAAAATAATGCTTGGAATATCAACAGAGCGTTGAATCCATCATATGGTCCATGACCTGCTCACACAATTCATCAACTACTTGGACAAAGATAAGTGTGTAATATTGTGTGATATGGGTCATACATTCTCGGTTCATGAAATGAAACACGTCCTGATAGATTTCTCAGTAAAATCTTGTACACTATGAACTGGCAACTGATGCCTGTATCCGCTGAAAAATCGTGGGCATTCCATTATGACCAATAAAATACGCATCTATCCATTGTGTATATGCATATGAACTCATCTGCTGCAAAATAATTTATTTAAAAGTTTTTGCTTCAGTGGAAAAATGATACCATCATTTGGGGCTGCTATGAGGAAGACGGATGTATTTGGAAATTGACGAAAATAAAATGGTGACACAACGCATTTCCATTTTCTGGACTACATCCTGCTGGAAATCTAGTAGAACCATTGTCTTTCTACAAGAGAGATCCAGCAGAAATTTGAAAATTAAAGCTGAAGAAGACCATGGACTGCAAAGGCACAGTCCACATAGAATTTTTGAAGACCAGCAATACTGCTAGATATTCCACACAAGATTACAGCATATTCATCTGAAAGAACACAGTTCAGCATGACAATGCTTGCCCACAAGCCAATTCGACAGTTGCTGCATTGGAACGTCTCACGTTTAGACTATATTTTACAGTACTTGTCATAGGGGTAGAAAAAGAGAAAGTTGCTAGACGGACTAGTATTGTGGCATAGTAGAAGCTCACCAACCGAGATTATTGACAACACGAAACATGGAGAAACATGATCGCATATGCCATTCGGCATGGTATTTGATTGATTGGTCATAAGCATTAGAGGTCTATCTGACCCTTAATGACTTCCTCCTTTTTCCCAAGCTGAAACCTCAAGGGATACAATTGTGCTTCTGATGAAATGCAATTAGCTATACCTAGTTGTGGGAAAAAAAGACTCTGGTGCAACAACTAGTCCAATATTTGTATTTGTGTATGTACCAGATGTTAACTTCAATGTTCGTTTCATTGAAAAGAAAAAACAACAACATTCCAAGCTGTCATAAAAAGATGCAGCACATCTGAATCTTTATTTTATTGAAATGATTACTAAAACAATTATTGAAACAAACTTTATACTGTGCTTGTGCCCGTGTAATAAATTTATCACTTTAATATTTACTAAATAAATATATCATGCATAAGTCTGGCTTTGTGACGGATAAGTACAAAGCACGTTTCTGATGGCCAATATACCAGGTTTGAACCACACAGCAGGAAATTGTGTATCATGATCATTAAGAAAGCAATGGCAACCTACGAATGTATTTATGATGCTTAGAAAATCACTACAGCCAAAGAATTCTGGGTTGGTGGAAAAAGTCTTGAATACAGTATCCTACCAAGAACCATTAGAGAATGAAAGTTCAACACGAGCCATACTTTTCCTCTCTCTTGCTAACTTTCTTGTGTTTTTTAAATGCTAATCATCTACTTGTCTCAACATATTCGACTGCTACAAATGTTCAGTTTAAATTTAAAACTTACAATATCAGGTTCCATGCGTTGGGCTATTCTGTTTCTGACAAAGTCCACAGCCTCCTGGTTTGTTAGTACATCCCAGATACCATCACAAGCTAGGAGGATAAACTCATGGTCTGGGGTAATTGGTTTTTCTATTACATCAGGGTTAGCTGTAAAAAGAATTAAATCTGCATATAATGGTTACACAAAGAAGATAGTTAAACATGAGGATACTAACAGATAAAACATTTTTACCAAATGGTCTTTATCAAGAAACAAAATCTGTTTCCACAGCATTGAGATGAAAGAGGAATAGTCAAATCCCATTTTGTGCTATATGCAGTTTTCGGTGTACTGCATTTAGGCTGGAATTTTTAGCGTCCAACAGCATAACTAGGTATAATTTAAGCATTACGTCCGTTGCCTGTAAATTCTCAGAAAATATGTTATCTACAAACTGAGTGGACCTAGGAACCATTGGTGGTCTATAAATGTTTCCATAAGAACCAAAAAATCGAACCTAGACCACCACACTAGAAAGCCAATGCACTAACTAATAAGCTATTAAGGCTGCCTCTATTATGTGTTGTCCTTCACTTTTAAGGATTGGAATCACCACCAAAATAGGAAGTGTTTTGCAATGAGTCTTAACAAGAGCATTTTATGTGGGCAGCAATTTTTCACAAGATGCATCTGCAAGCTTTAAAACTCTTAGTCACACTTGTATGCTGTGCTTAGCTGTCCTATTTGTTGCTATTTTATCTTTTGCCATTAAGCAAGATAAACAAGTTATCCAAGGGATCTCCCTAGCATAGTGATTAAGTCATTCTCTTTGTGTTCAATGGGTAGCAGATTCGAATTATGTTTGCGACATCTGGTTTATAAAGTGGACGTTTTTGGATATTCACAGGGATTATCGCTTGACGTTGCTATGAGTGGTAGTCTCGGAAAACGGCTAATTGCTTTGTTGAGACTACATATGTGATAACTCAAGTACAATGAAGTCAATCCTCTAAGCTTTTGAGCTTTTCAAACAAATTACAGAATCTTGCTTTATATCTAGAATATTTATTTCCTTCTTAACCTGAAATATCTTATGAACTTGGCTCCAGAGATAGGCATTTGAAATTATGTTGTACTAAACATTCATTTCTGAAATGAGATCTTAGATCGGTGATCACAGATATACTGGCTTTGGGTGACTATAGCCACTCTACATATATCTCCACTCTAATCTTTCATCATAAACATGCAAATAATTAAAACAAGGTAGTGAAGGCATTGCTACTAACTGGAAACAAATCTATGTTTTGACCAGAAGGCCTTTGTCAAGAAAGCAACACAGCACATGAATAAAGGAGGGCACTATCAATGATCACATCACAATTCTAAATGGGAACACAATGGAAATTGATAAAATATTCACCTAACACATTTAGTTTTATTTTAGGAGTTATGGCCATACAAAATAACTTATTTTTTAATTTTTAAAATTTGTATTTGCTATTAGATGACACATGATTGAATGATAATTGGTTTTTACAGGCTATGATGTTTGTTATAATGTCCCAGGATTTCAATTCCTCCTTCAATGTCTTCCCATGTCTCTTGGTGTTTCCATTCTCATGTTGTATGCTCTTGCTGCTGGCCAGACATGATTCATTCTCAAGTGGCTGAACCTGGAGTCAACACTGGTGGCCAGAATTACAGCCATCTTATGGTAGTTGCTAAGATTCCCTCAAGTTCTCTAGGTTGGAAGAGGTGCTGATATGTCAGACAATTATCATTTCTAGTGGGTTGAATAAATATGCTTCTCTACAGCAATCTGTTTCTTGTTTAAGTTTAACTGGCGACACTTTCCCAAGCCTGATTACAACCCATCCAGCACCTCTTTGCTCCCCTTGGTCTTTCCACAATAACCCATAACCATAACACAGGATCACTTCACTCTAAGGAAAAGTACATTTTATATTTATTTATATGTATATTATTTACATTAACAATTGTCGCAGATGTATTACTGTTTTAATCACAAACTTCTTATCCATGCCATGTAGGACTCATTGTAAGATTGAGGGACCAGCCAAATCTAGACTGCCAATTGCCTCACAAGGAAGGGAGTAAATTGGTACATTTAGATACTATCAGACAAAGCGTGCCCTCAGGGCAAAATCACCCAGTCTTATGAATAGCAGTCTTGTGTTAGATGAAACAAATATCATATAATGAAGTAAGAAAAATACATATCTGTAATATTTTTAGTCTGGTTAAAATAGATATAACATTACCAGTAACAATCTGTTCTTCTGGCCTCTTCTTGTCATTCTTTTTGAATACAAAATCTCCTAAGGCTCTGGATAATGCTAAATTACCTGAAATAATATGGGAGAAACTATATAAAATATTACATTTACATGTTGATTATTATAGTAATAAATTTAATTTGTATGAAGACATATGTTATCTCACATGGCCACATTCATCTCATTTATAAAGGTTAGGTAGTTCCTTTTGAGACATAGAGCAATAGTCATTTCTTTCTAAACTTGTTGCAAGTTGTTGTATTCTGTTGTATAGCTTATACCCCATGCTGAGCTTTAATTTACAGCTTTGGCGACAATTGCTTCAACATCTTTTGGAATTTCAAATGACTAAAAAAAGAACCACGCTGGCCAAAAAAACATGAAAAATAATATGGCCTGGCAAAACGACACAGTTGCCCAACTCTCATTTATGCCAGTTTTCAACGTAAATGTGTTTTGCAAAAAAAGAAAATTCATAAAATCCCCTGTCAAAGAATATGCTTGAGGACACTGCTTTAAATAAGGTGCTAAAGTTTGAGATGAGTCACCAACAATACGATATGCTCATGAAGTTAAAATATGTCTAAACAAAGATTCAGAATTGCTTTCTTACAAAAAATTATGCTCTGATGCAGGAGCCTATGGTATGGTGTGGTATAGTAGTTAAAGCGCATGTGGTTGTGTCTGTGGGTATCATCAATGGCTCACTAGACAAACCACCCATGCAACAGCAAACCTTAGATGACATGCCTTTAGATTGAGGTTATCTTCTTATAGAAGCTTCATGGCACATCATCTTTACAATCATGTAGTCGTAACCTTCAATAACAGTTACCATCTTGTTCCAATAGGCTGAGGTTGTGCTTGAGCAAGTTATGGGCACGGCATGGGTGGGCGGAACAACAAAGAAACCTGTCGCAAGGGCCAGAGTTGTGCCCTGAAGTCGACGTCTGTTTCAGCAACATTAGACTCAAAACACCATTGAGTCGGATGACTCTGGAACAGAGGGCGGAGCACTTATGGGAATGTCCCACGTGCTGTGAGGCCAGTTTCTAATCAAGAATATTAGTTTAAAGTAATTTGGATTTGTTCAAAGGATCGATAACAGGGAGGCTGTGACAATGTTTACAAGTGAATATTTCAGAGATCACCGTGGATTATCTCTTGAAGCTACATGTGGTACTCTCATCAGTAGTATGCTGTACATATGGGGGGAGGGAACCAGAGTACAACAGATGAAATCCTACAATTTTTGAACAAATGTACTCACTGCACAAAACTGAAATCCAACAGATAAAGCGTGAAACGGGGAAATGAATTTTTGCTAATAACATGAAACACACATGCAAATCAACGTTTTGACAGAAAAGCCTGTATCAAGGATAACATACACATATACATCAAAAATGTATATAACGTATACAATTTTTGAAACTTTTTCTCTCTCCCCTTACAATTTGATGCAAAGAAAAATATATAAAATAGTTGATCTTGTGAAATAACTTGAAACTCACCATTTACTCTATTAAACTCTACCCATCCACCAGCTGCTATGATTCTCCTTGTCTCAATCTCATTACTAGGCTTATGGTCAAAAGATAACTGCTCTACCTCACCATGAACACTGGCAACAGCCCTTGAATCACCAACATTTCCCTGAAAGAAGTCATTATGAAACTCATCACATGCTATATAAAATGACAGACCAGATAATGTAAAGGGTATTTAATATACTGTCATTTTGGCACATAATCACAAATGATGGTAAATATGAAAAATCAAGTCAAAAGGAGAATCATCATGTGACATATTCTTTCCAGAACATAGTCTTCTTTATGAATTCTCTGAACACACTGCGATTTTGGGCAAGTTGACCTTCCGCAGCTCAAGACATGTTTATACAATCTGATATATATTACTGCACCATCATCATTTTAGATGCTCTCTTCCCTTGTTTCCGTTAACTATACCTTCAGCTGAAACAATTAGGGATCAAACCAACAAAAGAATACACACAGAAACAACAAGTTAAATGGTACGGCCACATAACCAGACAGAAAGAGCAAAGTATTATCCAAAAAACACTTAACAAATGATACAAAAACAGGAGACCTATTGGACGCCCTCGTAAAAGGTGGATAGATAGTGTATTAGAGACACTCGGAAATATAACAGCAGAGGAGGCAAATAGAAGGGCAAAAGACTGTACACTCACTCTCCCCTCAACACCGAAAGGTACATGAGGACGAAAGAAGACGAAGATACCTTCAGTTATTAATTTTCTATGCTGTTATTTCTCTTTATATGAGCAAACTCAGCTTTCTTGTTATGTTTATTGATCTTAACACTTCTTGTTTTGTCTTTTTAGATACACATGTCTACGGTATACGTAAAATTCTTCTGTAGAATCTCATTTCAAAAGCAGCGATTCTCTTTGCTATTGTTTTATTTAATGTCCATGTCTCACAACCATATATTGCCATTGCAAATATGCATGTTCTGATCATACATACAAAAGGGGAATAGGAATGACAAAGTACTTTCAATGATATGAATAAAATATTGCAACTAAACAAATTACAAACAAGCTAAAAAAGGAGAATTATAAAATGCTCCATCTATTCTATATTGATGTATGGCTCTGAAACATGGACAATGAACAAATTTCAAAGATAGATTTCATGTCTTTGATATGTGAATGGATATATATAGAAGAATAGGGGGATATTCATGGAAATAGAAGAAAGCAAAAAACAGGTTCTAACAACAATTTGTCTGGAAAAAAAAACTTAAAAGTAACAAATATCAAACAGATAAAGTATTTTGGACATATTAAAAGATATGACACCTTATTGAAGTCTTTACTTGAGGGTAAAGTAGTCGAGGGAGGGAATCAAGTGGTAGGCAGGGATACAAATGTAGATAAATATTATGAGATGGACAGTTTACAGTCTGACAGAGTGCACAACCAATGCAAGAGACGGAATGTTGAAGGTCTGTTGCAGCCCACCTTAGTTGCGGAGATGGCACTTGATGATTCAAAACATACTCATTTGATTTTACTAATTCATCTGCTTTATTCATTATTTCATAACAGATTCTCATCTATCATGTACATTTCTTCTTGTGTCAAGGAATTTCTCTGGTCAATATACTGTGACAGGTCCCAAATATTGACTACCTTGTAATTTTTAAAATAATTCCTTGGATATTTAGTGACACTGAAGACTCATGATAGATCTGAAGTAGACATCCCAAAATAAAATTCAAAGAAGAGTGACAGTTTTAAGCCCTATATTCCATTAAGAATAAGGTTTAGTAGTGGTTGTTCTAGTTCCTTTTCTACATTTTTCTACTTCAAAAATAGCTGTTCCATTTTGGGTCCATACTATGTGTATCATACTATCTGATGTATAAAATGCCATACCAAATGTCTTAGTGATCCTGTTTCTCAGTGTTTCTGATATTAAGTTCAGTTGGACAACTTCTCCCATGACATAATTGAACCATTAAGAAGTTCAGTTGGTCATTTCCCTCAAAACAAGACGTCCAGTTGGACTGTCTGCCTCTAATATTTGCTATAATATGTCTCTTTACTTCAGCGTCACTTGAGAACCTCAGTTTAGTTTTCTTAGCTGTCCATGGTATCACCCTTCTAATAAACAATACCTCAGTATCCTCCAGTTAACTTCAAACTTTCTTGCTGAAAGGTCTTCCTGCAACCATGTCTTGCATTCAAAGGTCAATGCTAGAACCCAGGTGCAGTTGGATCAGTCAAGTTATGTTAAACAGATAACTTGTTCTATGGTTATTTTTGGCAATTTATTTAGTAAAATTACTCAAAAAAATGTTTTGGGATTACTTTATACAGGAAAGACTTTACACCTCTGATCTGAAGATATTCCTAAAAATACTGAGAAATGTATGCATGTTTTCAAATTTTCTATATTTGTTCTCAAACTTCCGCAGACTATAGTCCGTTCAGAATCGTTTGCCGAGATGTTAAATTATTTTTATCAAAAACGTATTGTTCATTTGGATTGATCATTTGAAGTTAGGTTTAGAATAATAATGTCGCTATAGAAATATTTTTTTATCAAAGAAATGTGATCCAGTATCAAAGATACCTTATTTAACCTATATTAAAAAAAAGTTAATCTAAATTATAAACAACCGCTGGATTATGTAGATGCTTACATCTCACATCTGATTATTAAATATAAAGGCATGACCCTCACGGTAGAATGTGCACCGTTCTAAAAGTAGTTGTTTCCACTGTACATTTGTATAAAGCAATGTTACATATGGAAATTCCCGTTTAGCACCAAATATTATTTTTCCTGAACTTAGAATTATGTGAAATCAAAAACGGATATTGACTCGATTTCAAGTCACAAGTCAGAGGCACGTCTCAATATTTACAGAATGTAGGCGGCACTAGGCATATTACCTTCTGCAAGTCTATGTGAGAATGAATCTGAAAGCGAAATATTTTACTGAGCATAACATTGCTATAAAGATTTATCAATACTTCAACAGAGAGCGTAAAAAGGGACATCTTTATTGTTCTTTATCAAATCCTGAGAAGAGAACAATGCATATTTTAGGTTTGTGTAAACGTTCATTTGATCGAATAGTGGAAGCAAGCGGATATTTATTGCCAACAAATTCACGAAAGCAAGGAAGGAAAGAAAAGATAGACAGTTTCGATAAGGACCTAGTAAAAAGAGAAATATGTAGAATGTTTGATAAAAACGAAGAAGTGACACTTAGAAAGTTGAAGATTTGGCTGAAAACTAATAACGACATTGAAATATCAAAAACTTTATTATGGAAAACTGTAAGAAATGCAGGCTTCACCTTTAGAAAGTATGCTGGTGGAAAAAACATTATTTGTGAAAAGCCACATCTGGTAGCTCTTAGAAGCAAGTATTTACGTGAAGGGAATGCGCGAGAATGGTTATGATATTGTGTATTTAGATGAAACTTGGAACTACGCTCATCATACAAATGAAAAGGAATGGCAGTTAGCAGATGGAAGTATTAAAAGATCAGTACCAAGTAGTAAAGGGCAACGTTTGATAGTTGCACATGCAGGTAGCAGACATAATGGGTTGTTGCAGAATGCTCATCTAATTTTCATTTCAAAATCCATTGACAATAGAGACTACCACTCCGAAATGAATGGGCACATATTCGAAGACTGGATCGAAAAAAGTATTCTTCCAATATTAGATAGACCTTCTTGTCTGATAATGGACAATGCTTCATACCATAACGTAGTGAACGTAGAAGATAGAATCCCAACATCATCAAGTACAAAAGATGCAATCAAAACGTGGCTCATAAAAGAACACATACCATTTACCGACAGGTACTTGAAACCCGAATTGCTTAACCTTGTAAAACAGACACAACGAACAAAGATATTTAAAATAGACAAGTTAATTGAAGAACATGGTCATAGATGTTTGAGACTACCTCCATATCATGCACACTTAAATCCTAAAGAGCTAATTTGGGCAAAAGTTAAAGGACACGTAGCATCTACAAATACAACTTTCAAATTATGTGATATTGAGACTCTTACAAATCAGGCTCTATCAAATATACATAAAGACTACTGGGTGAAATGTGAGGATCATGTGTTACGCCAAGAAGAGGAATATTGGAAAAAGGAAGGTTTGTTGTTTGTTCAGCCGAAAACAATAATCGACCTATTTGACTCGTCTGATTATGAATGATCATTACTCTGATTAAGTCTACACTAAAAAAAGTTTGATTTGCAAAATTTACAAGTTGATTTGTAAAACATTTCATTGCTCAATACCACCCAAGCAATTCAAAAAAATGTTATAAGCAAACCATCAACCATTACTTATAAAAATTAGCCCGCTTGATTCAATACAGAAGTTCAGATATCTTGGATCAACTATTACAGACAAAATTTCCTTACATGAAGAAATATATGTACTTATTTCAAAGGCAGCGACAACATTTGTGAAACTCACACCAAGAGCATGGAACAATATCAAATTGACTCTACGAACAAAAGATATATTTTAAATTTTTTTTAAACCTGCCACCATGTAAAATTTTGTGGACACGCCTATGGGTCATCATTGCACTAGATTACTGTAAAATATTTTGTTTATGGTCGAAATAATATTTACATGGGCAAACATCAAAAGAATTCGCCGCTTTCAAATAACCGTTACAGCTAGACATCAAGTAACACATATGTTTTCGCGACATGGACATTTTAACAACGTATGCCAAAATTCATGTGAAATCATCAAGAACTTTTTGAATTATAAATCATAACATCTCGGCAAACGATTCTGAACGGACTATAGCAGAATGTAGTCCAGAGAATGGAATGTGTTATTTTTTACAACTTAGCAGCGATATCTGCACTTCTCTGCCAGACTTCAGCCTAGTCTATGGGTCACTTTGACCATCTAAGTGATAAGACAGTCAATTCCATTCCCCCAATCCTCCTTAGTCCCCTCTTATGGCATTTGTGGTAAGTAAGTGTCACTATTCTTTGCTCACCTTTTGGGCCCGGATACACGCGCACATACATGTTATAATATTGACATTACTTACACAATACATTTTCCCATTCTTTACTAACACAACCACAGCTGTTGTGCCTGCCAGCTCATCCTTCATTGTTTCATCTGAAAAATTGACAGCAACATTTATAAGCTGAAACACATGGTAGACACAAACAATGAGAGACGACTGAATGCGATATTAACATTGGGCA
This sequence comes from Meghimatium bilineatum, assembly GCA_034231615.1. Classification (NCBI taxonomy): domain Eukaryota; kingdom Metazoa; phylum Mollusca; class Gastropoda; order Stylommatophora; family Philomycidae; genus Meghimatium; species Meghimatium bilineatum. The sequence continues at coordinate 12,932,538 of CM067312.1, read as the reverse complement.
ATATACACTGAATTATCATACATGAAGTGTTGTTATGCATTATATATTTATGCTTTATCTGGTTCTGTGGCAGAGGTGGTCGTACATCACAAGTGATGATGACATGACCATTTGTTACATCCACTTTGAAATTGTTATGTTCTTGAAAATGAGTTCATAAAAGGCTAATAAGCTCTATTCTGGCATTATTATGCTCACTTTTGAAGGTGTTGATCTGCCCGTGTCTTTCTAGCTGGTCTCCACTGTTAATTTTTCTACAGCAGAAAGATATTGTAGCACTGTTTCGTGCAGCTTGTTCCCATGAAATATGGTTTGTCAAAGGTTTTCAGTGAGGTATTTAGCGACTTGTTGTAGCACTTCATGAGTACATATGCCCTTCTGCATTTCACTATGGGTATCTGTGCTAGGAAATAATCTGGCATGCATAACCACATGACCTGAACAATGAATCTGTGACTGCCTCAAAATAGTGTAAATGCTGTGAGACCAGCTCTATATCCCTGGGACAGTGATATCTGAAATCTGTTCGTGTCATCTGATGTTCATCACCTTTCTGAGACATCTGTGTGAAATGATTGAGCCTGACATGTCCATACATGATCCATGTTTCACTAGTCTATAACAGCAATTAAAGTACGTACCACTACTCTGTAAACCTTCAGCTTAGTCTGTAGGCTAATGCTACACATTTACATAGTCTACTGAAATTGTTGCTTGCTTTGGAGATTCTGGCATACACTTCTTTGTGGAATTTTGTGAGTGTACTACCTTCATGGAATTTTGTGATAGTGCATACCTTCATGGAATTTTGTGATCGTGTACCACCAAGGTATGTGAATCTATTCATTGCTGTCAGTGACGCACCATTTATCTTTATGCAGGGATCATGCAAGTAAATTCAAGAAGGAAGACATAGGATAAATTAAAAATTCTTGAGTCTAACAGGAATTGAACCAGTCCATTCAACGGCACCATATTGCCTAGCAACTGTTACTGAGGATACTTCAATACCTGTGCGAGATGTTTGTTGTTATTGTAATAGTCCTTGTCTTGATTGGTACGTTCTCAGTGACTTTAGTGCAGATTTGAATGTCTTGACAGAATCACATTTTTTTTGTTGAGATGTGGTTAGTTAAGTACGGAAGATCTCATGTACGAGTGTTGCGAGGCGATTTGGTGCCGTTGAACGGACTTGTTCAATTCCCGTTACTCAAGAATTTTGCAGGGATCATGACAGATTGTCAAGTGCTGGTAGATCACAATTTCTGTTTTCTCGGTATAATAGTGAGCCTAAAGTTGGTATAGGCTTTTAAGAATCTATCTATGATGATGTGTAGATAAGTCTCTAGTACAAAGTGCATCTCAGCGGGCCAAGTAACAAGGTTTAATCTCTACCGCAGTTGGCTGCGCACTTGGACCATTGAGAAACAATGGCAGTTTACTAAACATAAATAATGCCAAAACCACTATGGTCAAAGACTGATGGGTCAATTCATGCTACATCCTGAATAGCATATGCTACACATTTTATAAAGTAGATTGTGCTCAAACATTAAAATATCTGCATTAAAGTACACATGTTTATTTCATAAAGGACAAAAGACATTTTTAGGCAGAATCCAATAACAAGAAGATACCTGTCAAATGAGCATACACATTTAACAGAATAAATTGCAACAGGAAACAAAATGCATCATAACTAAGGGGGAAAATTTATAATACAAACACAAGAGAAAACATGTTTTTAAAAAGACTGAAACAAGAATACAAACTAGAACAATACTACAATTTAGTTTGGGACCAGTATTCTTTAATTTACTCCAAAATAGTGTCAAATGCGATTTGTCAAAAGTAGATTTTGTCTCAAATATCAATCTACATTAAAGTAGCCGTTTGTTTCATAAAGGACAAAAGATATCTTTAGGCAAAATCCAATACAGAACATTTATAAGCAGTGAGATGAATTTACCCATCAAGTGAGCATACACATTTAACCAAAAAAATGTATCGTAGCTACGGAGAAAATTTAGAATACAATTACATGGGGAAGCAATTTTTTTAACAGACTTTGGAACAAGGATACAAAATAGAAAGAGTACATTCTTTTATTTCATTCAAAATAGTGTCAAATTGGATTTTCTATGCTGCTAACCCTGACTTTCACATGCAAAATTACATAACTTGTTTGTCCAATTTGTTGTCTAATGTCCCCCATTGTTTCTTGTTTGTACAATTTTGTTGTCTAATGTCCCTCAATATTGCCCCACAGCAGTTCCATTCTTGGGATCAATAAAGTTGTATCTGTGATTGACTTAAAGTTTTAACAGCCAACAATAGAATTTCTAACTCTGGTAACTTTTCGCGGAAGGTTCATTATATCCAAATGAAGCCACTGTTTGTGAATGAAAAATGATGTCACATTGACATACACTTTTGTCAACACACAGTTATTTCAAAAATGTATGATTTTTTAAACATAAAAACACAACTACATCTGCTTAACGGGTTATAAAATTATGAACAGACCAGAACAAGTTGTCATTCTGCGTCTCAGAACAGTAAACAACAGACTCCGCAGCCACATGTAAACAAAGTTCTATATTGGCATCACAACCATATGTACATGTGGACGGGCATTTCAGCAGAGCATATTCTTCAGGAATGTCCGGGATATGAAACAAATACACTGGCCAAGAGAAACAACAGTGGATGAAAAACTTTACAGACCTCTATACAGGTTACACAACAGTCAAGTTTATAGTAGAGACAAAACTTCAGATATAAGCACATTTCATGCAAACAAAAGAAGACTTACCTTTCTGCATTTCCTCATCCAGTGCCAGGAAACCTTGTCTAATTGCATCTACTACATTGCCTTTATCTAGTATAGAAGATAAGATCATTTTGTCAGAGATGAGAAACATTTCCTCTAAAAACTTCATGGGTGTGCTGATCAGACTGTGATTTGGGCACATGAAAAAGACACAAGCATACCACTCTTTAAATCAGGAGTTCCCAAACTGGGGAGGCCTTGAGGTGATCCCTTAACCTTCACAGCCCTTATATTAACACCGGTCGCCCCCCAAAAAATGGCGGCTCGCGCCGTTGGCAACACACCCCATCCGACGAGATATATTTACACATACCACAGCCCGTGCACATAGCTGGGAACATGTGCAATTGAAGCCGGTATATCCCCCACTTCCGACATGATCGTTGTTGAGAATGGCGAGCTAGTCGTACATTTTTAAGAGCAATTAATCTGACCACATCTGCACACCGGTACGATGCCATGATGGTAGATCGGTTTTATAGACCTTTCTTTCATCGTATTTTGAATAAAATAACATTGAATTGTGGCTTGAATCATGAATTATTAGGTTATTTAGTTTCACAGCAGTGAATATACAGAATGCCATGTTGGTTTGGGGACTTGTACGTTTGATATCAAATATGTTGAAGTGGCACCAAAAATAACTCTAGGCCTAAGCTCAAAGAACGATTTTACTGCAAATCTACATGTTTTATACAGTTCCCCCGGCTATATTTTGATAATTTCGCAGTGAAAGAACATAAATACAACAGATTTGCATGATTTAGTTTACAGTGTTGCCAAGGAATTCGATAAGTAAGGTAAGTTATTTTTTAAAATAATTTTTTCCCTCTTTATTTGTAATAAAATATATGTTTTTTTTGTGAAAAACGTCTTTACCACTTTCTCATACGTCTGGTATCACACACATACGTACCGTACATAAATTACACCAATATATGCATAATTCAATTCTTTATTTATATGTGCAAATATTATTTAAATATCTCTAACAACCAAAAAATTATCACATTTTAAAAAGTCACCATCAATAATGCAAATTTTCAACAAAAAAATCCGGTGGCAGGGAGACGTTTCGTATTTTTTAATCTGGCTTGCTAAAGGTTAAGAAAATCTCAAACCGACAAAAAGAGCAAAGCATTTCTGGTTTTTTTTTTAAATATCATAGTGCATAACTATTGTGATCTGCAATTTCCTGGAATTATATGCAAGGCTATATTTTACATTTAAAAGATAAATTGATATTTTATTACCCTTTTAAATTATATTTCTGTGCATTTCCAATTTATTGTCTACATAGAAGATATTATACAAGGGTAATTTACATCACGTTATGACTTTACAGTTATTGAAAATAACATAAGTCAACAACCACTGTTTGTAATATGACAGTGTACTAAATTATTTCTAAAATAGGACAAAATATTCGGAAAATTATAAATTCAAAATTGGCATCCCTCATTTTAACACTTTTATAACTGTGTATTGTTGAATTAATTGATATTAACGATTTCATTAATTCTATTTTATGTAAATCCTGTACTGTAATGAAAGTAATGTATCAAGTTACACGTTGATGTCAATCGTTAAACAACTGTAGGTTTTTACCCTGCAAAGTGGTTGAAAAATGGTAGATAAATGGTTGTGTTAAATTGGATTAAAAGTAGTGGCATAAGGACTTTGCAAAATTTCCAAGGGGAAGCATTAGAGGTAAAAAGTTTGGAAACCACTACTTTAGGTGGTGCTTAATAAAGGCTGCATTAGTACTTACTTTAACTGTAAAAAACAAATACAAGACAAACAGTAAAAAATAATGACAGTATCACAAAAGCATTAGTGTCACTATTTGCACTGTTTGTCTTGTATTTTCTTTGAAAAGACCGTAAGTTTGAAACTGTCTTGTTATTTGTATTTTTTTCATACCCATACCTTATAGTCCATTTTGAAGCTGATTGATCTTGTGTTTTATGTATGTATTATTCTTATACAGTTTTACAGCAGTCTCACTTATTGATTTAAGACTGCATATTTGCTCTTATGTAGGCCTGGCTATGTTGTTTTCCAACATTGATGAAGGCTTTTTTAGTCATAATGTCACCCATCCTTGTATTTCAGTGCCAATTTGCCACGTTTACTATTAGTAACATTTTAACCTATTTCTGTTTGTACTAACATTCACACTGTATTACCACATCCCTAAATTTCCAGCGCATTAGATAATTCCTACCAATGGTTATTTATCTTCGGCCACGTTCAGTATTCAGGAAGATTTGATTATACACAAAGTAGACCATCTCCAACAGTCAACACCTGCAGCATGTGGGAGTATGAGAATGTGGGAGTATGGTCTCACAATTGCTTGTTTCTGGAAAAGAGGCTGATCTCAGTAGATTATGTCAGTCATTTACAGATAAACTCGCCCAGAATTGTGAGGTGTTCAAAACACCCATAAAAAAGACTACATTCTGGAAAGTATGTGTCACCTAAATAAGGCCTTACAGGAATAAGAGATTGTGTCCACTGGACACATTGGAATAAGTGACTATGTCCACTGGATCCTTACTGAAATAAGTGACCATTGTCCACTGGATCCTTACTGAAATAAGCAATATGATCACACGATCCTAATGAATAGACCCAGTGAAAACATATGCATAAAATAATATGAACACTGTACACTATGACAATATGGGCAAAAGATTACAGGAAGTTTATGTATGGACATTAATTTCAAGCAAAATCTTCATGGGTTAAGAAAATGCCTTTCTACAGATGCCCTAAAAATCAGATCTGTAGTAATGCATTGCTTCACTGGAACAAAACAAAGCATTGAGTCAACAGCATAAAAATATGAACTAACACTAAACCTACAATAAATGAATCTAGTTCAATTAGACTTACAATACGCAGGCTGTGAAACAAGAACTAACACTAAACCTATAATAAATGAATGCAGTTCAATAACAGACTTACAATATGCAGGCTGTGAAACAATCTTCTTGTGTAAACAGTTGCCTGTATACTGTGATACCTTGACACCTGTGGGTAAAGATGATATGTGGATTGTGGTTGAAGATAACCCAGTTATAGAAGACTACTATGTAGTAGTATAATTGTCTCAATAGATGGAGTTTTATGTAAGAGAGGGTTGCGTCTGAGTGAGAGAAGAAGAAGTGAGTCATTCGAGACAACAGATGCATGGTCTAGAGTAAGGCATTGCTGTATACAAAACAGAAAAACACATAAATTGCAATAAAACATGCCCGACCACACAATAAGCCATACATGCACACACAACATATATAATAAGTAGACACACAAAAAATACACAGTAAAATAAAGTTCTAAGAAATAAAAAGCAGGGAGATACCCTAAATAAGGACATCTACAGGAGAAAATGTATATACAAAAACTGATCCAATCCAATAAATACACCATTTTCGGTCTCTAATACAGCTCTTTAACTTCAGTATAAAATGTGTCCAGACCTTTGGTTGAGAGGTATAGAGCATGTCTCAGATGGTAAAAGAGTCTGCTTCAATTTCAGATTCAGGCATTTTGTGACTTCTGCATAAATGTTATAATTGCAAGACCTGTTATCAGGGCGAAGTCAAGTCATCTCGGGTCAGAGCGACTGCCCCATTGCTTTGCCTCAAATCTTTAGCCTCTGGTGCACTGTCTCTGCTCTTTGTATGCTGGGCAGTCCTGAAGTATGTGTTCTGGATCCTCATAGACATTCAACTGTGTATAAGATTCTCAGTCAGTGAAGGTGACCCAGAATTTGGTCATTATGTGTATCCGGGCCATTCAGAAAGAAATAGTAACCTCCTGAACATAAAAGCAAAACAAAAGGGCAATACCTCAGAGATTGTGGTTCGCTGAATCAGTGCTCTGATATAACCCAAGTTTGACTAATGTCAGTGATTGAAAGAAGCTTGCCTCATCATAAGTGTTACTTTTTATTAAATCTAAACATAAAGATTGCATAAAAAATCATTATTGCTAAAATATGCTGTGTTCATCTCGACACTCAATCAAAATGTCAAATACTGCTTTTTTCCATTAAGGAATTGCAGGGAGAGGATTGAATAGCTGTGTGATAAAGGATGCATGTTCTTGCTGTCGCCACATCAGGGGGCCACATCAGGGGGAGTTTTTTTAATGCACACTGAATAGGAAACAATTTTACAAATGGGAGTTCATTATCCAGATTCTTAAAGAATTTCAGATTGAAAACTTTTCAGTCAAACCAGTCGTTCATATGAGTATACAACTCACACATCTGACAAAGGCAAACATACTGATGATGAGAACTGGATCACCTCTTTCATCTCCATAAAAACAGTTTTAGTATTATCTCTCTATATATGTTCCTTCAGCGCCGAATGTGGTGCATAAGGCAGAAACTAGAGCTCTCCAGTTTGAGAATGTGATGCTACTGTGTGTAATTGTTACACGCCCATAGACATAACCTATTTGATAGTTGCTCTACAAAAAAGTCTCCTGGTCTTCCTCTAGTACTGTTAAGTATAATACAAAAGAAAAAGAGGACGATCAAGAGAGACTCTTCGTAGAACAACCATCAAAGAGGGTATGACTGTGTCTCAACAACGTGTGAGAATTACACACAGTAGCATCGCATCACTAAAAACTGGAGAGCTCTTATTTCTGCCCTAATCACCATATTCGGAGCTGAAGGAACACATAGGTATAGTATGCACCCACAAACCTCAATGTTATGCTATAAGATGACCTGTGCTGGGGCTTGGAAGGGGAGCAAAGGATAGTGCAACTATTACGCATGTTATATGAGGAGGTATAGGGCAAATCATCCCATATAGGGTCAAAGTGACTCAAAAGCCATCCTGAAATGGATGTGTTAGGCGCAGTTAATGCAGCAAACCTATAAATCTTTACAGCACATTCTGTTTTCTGGACTATACCCTGCTAATCTGCAGGAGTTTAAGAATGAAGTCATAAGAAGAATATGCTATATGATTACATTTAATATACACATCCAACATAGATATACCTAAAACCAGTACACAATATGTACCTACATATGTATAACTGATAGTGTTATCTAGCAAGACACTATTTTTTAAAATTATTTATTAATCTCATGTATATTAAATTTATCACTTCAACCAGAACAATTGCCAACGCCATCAAAAGCTCACAAGTCAACACAGCTTATGAAAATGGATACCAGATCTTTTTCGGAAAGTAACGGTAGTGGGTCTGATTCTGACCCCATCATCCATAGTTAGGCAGTTGAGAAAAATATGAACGTAGCCCGTATTGCAATATACAGCCCCAAAGCATGAAAAAAATCTTTCCTTTACTTTATGAAATTGAAACTGAGAGATAGCGAAATTAATTTTTTGCAAAGCTATTTCAAGCCAAATACACCACCAATCTCTTGAATGGATACCTACAGGCAAAAGAGCAAGGGTAGACCAAAAGAAACACTCAGAAGAACAATACTTAGAGAAAGTAAAAACCCACCTACAAGGATTGCTTTAATAAAGAGAATATCTACCAAAGTTCCTTACCTCCATGGCCATCAAAAACACCAAAGAAACATGCATCTTTATCACCAGGCAAACTCAACAAATGACTGTGGGCATCTTCCATATCTGGTTCAGAGTTAAGGCATTAATTTTGTTTACTGACCTGGCATCATCCCCTTTAGAGATGTGTCTGTTAAATGTCTGTGGTCTAGTTCATTAGTGATAATAATCCATTTTCTTGCTCTGAATTTTTCACAATAAAGACTGTATGGTTGAAATTTTGAAATAGTCTGTCTTGTATACTGTTATCGATATCCATTTGTACCCATTAATCAGTTTGTGATGTGTAAAACTTTACCTTGTGTTTTTCATAAGGAATTTTGTTTATAAGTTGTAGTCTCACTTATGACATTTCTGGAAAGTGGGTTTAAAGATAATCGATGAGTACATGAGTAGATCTAGAATGGTCAATGTTACTGACCACATGCCATGCATGTCAGAGGTGACTGAAGAAGTTTGGGGGATTGAGTTGCGTCACACTCTGTAGAATTGTTAAAATGAACCAAAGCCGTGTTGAAGTTGGATGTGTCTGGACAAAAGGCACAGATATTACAGCAAGGGTGTAAACCATGACACAAAGCATTCCATTCTCCTGACTATATCCTGGTAACCTGCAGAAGTTCGAGAATAGAACACAGAAACAGAAGTTACTAACCTGACAAACAGTTTGAGAATATATCATGACAAGAGACAATGATAAAATGAGTAATCTTTGATTGACCCAAAATAAAAAATAAAAAATTAGCTCAAGGATACTGATCCTCCATCCTTGCATGCATGATGAGCCAACTTTGACAAAACTGTTCTCACTTTTGGATGAGAATTTGGTCGTTACTGGTTCAGACAAGGTCTGACCCATTGCTGAAATGAAGAAAGAAATACATGAAATATACAGGGTCTCATAAAATTAAGATAAATATATTATCACACAATCAATCAATCAATCAATAAAACCCATAACCCTTCAGGATCGTAGGGGTACCACATTGGAAGCTTCAGCACACAGAGTCTTCCAGCGAATTCTATCCTCAGCGATGCGGATGAGTTTGGAAATATCTAGCCCTGTCCATTCCTTGATGTTGTCTGTCCATGTCTTTATTTGTCCTCCTCTGCTTCTTCCACCCTCGACAGTTCCCTGCAATATTGTTTTTGACAAGGAATCGTGCCTGCATACAAGTCCGAACCATGCTAGTTTTCGTCGTTTCACTATTGAAAGCAATGGCTCCTGGGCACCTGCACACATTTCTACTTTATTTCTTACGTACACATTGGTCTTATGTTCCCTATAGGAAATTCGTAGAATTCTTCTGTAGCATTTATACTCGAAAGCCTGTAATCTTCTCTCCATGTCCGCAGTGAGTGTCCAACTCTCACAACCATACAACACAACGGAAAGCACCAGCGACCTATACAGTTTGATTTTCACTCCAACACTGATGTTGCTTTTCCAAATCACAGTTAGCCTTGACAAGGACGCTAAAGCCATCTCCAGCCTTATTTTTAGTTCTGCTTTGCATTTACCATCGCTGCATATACTGGATCCGAGGTATTTGAAGGTATTCACCTCTTCAAGCTTATGTCCATTCATCATGATATTAGTCTGGTTTTCTGTGTCTCTGCTGTTTACCAAGATTTTGCTCTTATCTGAATTGATTTCCATTCCGTACTTGCTGGTAACTTTTTCTAACTTTGATGTTAATTCTTGCAATGATTGTTCTGACCCAGCTATAAGATCAATATCATCAGCGAAACGCAAGTTGCAAATAGGGCGACCTCCGATCGATATAGACATGTTGTAGTCATGCAATGTCTCTTGACTATCACACAATAGCATATTCTTGACAGGATGTAGCAAACAGTCCTTTGAAACAATTGTAGATTTTCACTTTGTGGTGTCATGTTCAGTTGGGGGGTTTTTTTGGAGGGGGGGGGGAGATGTTATATCTAGTCTCCATCTCCTTCTAGGTCTGACTATTTTATCATAGACCCTGGCAGTATCTCCCCCTCCCCCATCATGCTCTTTTCTTGGCTGTTATGGTTTGGTATTTGATTTGGCCAAATATTGTTGTTTTCTGGTGATAACCATGTTTTTCAGTCATCTTTCTTTTACACTAATTTCTCTCAGGTTCGCTTTATTGGTGACCTTTTATGGTCCATGGATTTTGAGAACTCTTCTGTAAAATGATATTTCCTCTTCTTCTTCTGTGTTCATTCTCAAACTTCAGATTAGCAGAATGTAGTCTACGGAATGTGTTGTGTCATATTTTACAGCTCAGTTGTGATATCTGCACCTTTGGGTATTGTACATCCGACTTCAGCATCACTCTTGACCCTATATGGGACAGCATATGCAACTCCACCGCATCTACATTTTGTTTCAAAAGCTGAAATTGTATTGTTTCACTTTGTTTATTGTACATATTTCACATCAATATGTTGCCACTAGGAATATGCAGGCTCTAAGGAAAGTTAGTCATAAATGTAATATAGTAAGTACTTATATGGAATATCCTTTTCCAGTTTCCCCAAGAAGAAATGTATATTGAGACTTTCATAGGTGAGGAATAATGTGTAATTATCATCAACTATACTACTTTAAGTGATCTGCCACTGAAACTGAACACCAATAGTGGTTTTCTACGTCCAAATATCTGACTGTTGTAGTTAAGACGAGAGGATCAGAATTATATAATCATTCTTACTATGTGACAGTGAGCTATGGATAATAGATTAACATACAAAATAATCATTGGAGGCAGTGGATTTATGAAGGCACAGAAGAATCTTTCCATTAAAGGATATAAATAAGTGTCGAGGTTAATGGTCTTCCTTTTAAAATGGCACGTAAAAAGGGATGTTTTCCTATCATTGATCAATTAATGGATTATGTACAAGTTCACACACACCTGGTTTTAAAAAAAACCTATGAACAGAAAAAAAGTATATAAAATTCATTGAGAGGATGCTAATTGCTCAAAGACACTAGCAATCCCTACGGAAAATAAGAGGAATCACAAACAATAATGTGGATATACAGGGTGTCTTTAAAGTTGCTGTGCACTGAATTTGAAATGAAAGTATATGCTTGGTATGACTTCATTGAAAGTTGTGTAAATCTATTGTCCAGCATGACTCAGCAGATTGATGTTAGCTGCAGTTAACTTTTATTTGCTGACCATGAATGGTGTTAACCGCTGAACAGTATTTGTGGTGGAATAAGTGTTTAATAATGGGGGTAAATATACTGAAGACATTAGAAAATGTATGGAGAAGTTTTCCGATTAATTAGTTTCTAACCGTAATGCTCTTTGACATTTGATAACCAAATTTCACACAATATAGAAGTGTTGATGATTCATGCAGACTTGGAAATCCCTACAATTTCAAAAGAATTATGTATACCCGGTAGATATCCAAAAGACAATTATCCAAAGTCCATGTAACTTTTCACAACATGCTTTGAGACCAATAGTGGAAACTTCCAGCATCTGCTGCAGAAATTTTCTACATGCCACTTTATCTTATATGTGATTGGTACGAGCAATTGCGTGTTTTCATAAATGTTGTAGCATCAATGTCACACACATCCTCAATACCCACAATTCATCTGACATACTGTCACCAGCAATGCAAATGAGTGCATAGATTTTATAGACACCTTGTATAAGGAGGCACTACCCTTCATTATTTTGTTACTATGAAGTGACAAAATTTACTTATGCTACTGGAACTAAAACATGATGATGTAAACTGGGAAGGAAATTGCGTACTATATACTAAAGATAGTCAATAAATATGCATGATTAATGTTAATATTTTACCGTCAACTGCTAATTACAAAGCAGACTAACTAGAGGTCTCACCACATCAGATACTTCTGACTAATATCCATTAAAACAAATGACAGTGCTAGTATCAAATCACATAATTCAAAACTTTCCTCACACTAGGATGCTTAACTTTTTGAAGTGGAGGGAGTTTGATTACTGCAATTTTAACCCCATTATCTTCTGAATCATGGTAATTAATAGCTATACTCACTCAAACTCTACATAAAATATTTTTCAAATAATGTTGCAGTACAAAAATGGCATTCTTGAACACAACCAGGCTGAAAATTGAGGTAACATGTTTGAAATATTTTAATAATATAACTATGACAAATACATGTATCATAAATTTTTATAGTATAAATTTACTGATTAATGTAAATACATTCAGCTCACTTTGTGACCATTGTTTTTGGGGGTCTGAAATGGGAGCAAAGAATGGGGATATTTTTACCTACCAGGCAACTAAGGAGGTTTTAGGAGTGGAGTTGGCTGTCACAACTCATACTGGGTCAAAGTGACCCAGAAGTCATTGCTAAAGATGGGTTGTGTCCAGTTGATAAGAATGATGTGTCAGGTCAAAAACTGCAGATATCGCATCCAAGTTGTAAACTATAATAATGCAACACTTTCTGTTCTCCAGAATGCACCCTGTTAATCTGCAGAAGTATGAGAAGGAACGCAGAAGAATAAGCTCACATTAGAGTGTTGTATCACAAAAACGGACATGTACTTAGAATAAATGAAAATAGACTGCCACTAAAAAGCATTAAAATTGGTACCACATGGCAAAAGGAAAAGACGAAGACCAAGAGAGTGAGACTTCACAGAAAAACCATCAAAGATGGTATGACTGTGGGTCTAAAATATACACAAGAATTAAACTGTAGCATTACACGCTTGGACTGACGAGCTCTGGTTTCTTCCCTATTCAGCACTGAAGGAATATAGATAGACCAAATGCACCTGACTTCAAGCATTATTAGTTTTAAAGATACATTTTTCACTAACTATCTCCAGCAAGCAGATAAAACAGGGCACTTTAACCCAATGTGCATGTACGCCAATAAAACCAATATCAACTTCTAAATCTGTTATGGCAGGACCGGAGAACCTTACAGAAATAAGAGTGAATATTGACTTTGTCAATTTACACACTAATCATACATGAGGAATACAAATTAAGACTTATCTCTATGATCAGTGATAGTTCATACCTTTCAAGATGTAATGTTTTCTCCTACAATGTAACACTTTCAATTATAGGTAGTGCTCAAGTTATGGCAAAATCAGTTCCGACAGACCGATCGTAATACAATTTTGTCATAAGTTGAGTACACTATGTGTAAAGTAATGTTATAAAAATATTTACATTAAATTATATCATAAATTTCTTTTATTATTGTTATAAATCATAATTTTTGATGTTCATTTTGTGCCATTTGTATCATCTTACACCATTTTGTTTCTTATTTTTACATTGTCAGGTTTAAGAAAAACACTGCAATAACTGTACATGTACAACTGGTTTAATATTTGCAAAACATACACAATGAAGTTCATCCATCGTGATCGACGATGACCAAAAACTCAACCATAATAATAATAACAATAAATAATAAAAATAATAAAAGTTAATGGTGCGTTTTTAAATGACTAGCAAGTCCAATGCGCGCACAAAATGTTCTTTTACAGAATTGACAACAATAGAAGGTATCTGTGTGAGGTTGAGATGTTTTTTTCTTTTCTACGTGTCCGCTTCTGTCTTGCAGTATCTTGTCTGAATTCTTCCGCCGCTAGTGCTCCCGTCCTAATGCTTAACGCCATGCTGTTCTATCCTGAGCGAGGCTCTCCCAAGCGCCTACGTCAATGTTAAGATGTTTCAAGGATGACTTGAGAGTGTCTTTGAAACGCTTTTTCTGTCCACCAGCTTTTCGAAATCCTGCCTTGAGTTCTCCATAATATATTTGTTTTGGCAAACGCGAGTTCTCCATACGCACAAGATGGCCTGCCCAGCGTGCCTGCGCCTTCATAAGTATTGTGTGGATGCTTATTGAGGTTGATTTTTCCAAGACCTCGTAGTCTGGTACTTTGTCCCACCAATGGATGTTTAGTAATTTACATAGGCAGGTAAGATGGAAATGATTTAATTTTCTTGCTTGTCTAGCATACACTGTCCACGTTTCGCAGGCGTATAGTAAGGTTGGTATAACAGCAGCATGATATACTTGTAGTTTGGTATCACCAAATACAGGTTACAAATACTATACACAATACAGGTGTGGAAAATACTATAGGAAACATTTTTCCAATCGTAAAACACATCTAATTGTCATTAACATCAAAATGATTGTAGGCAACGCTGTTCGACTGATAATTGAGGAAAAAATTAATCTGAAATCTAATACACGTACGACTAGTGATTGTTGTCGTAAAGTTGAATGGTCATAATTTGCATAAATTGTTAGTGGATTTCTCTCTGTATATTTGAAAATGTAACCCTTTGTTTGATTTAACTTGTGTCGTAATTCTAAGATTTCTGGCACTATAGATATTTCTAAGTCAGGATCGAAATACAATTTTGCCAAGTGTAAAATAATGATATTAATGGAACTGGTAAAAAAAAACATTTCAATACAAGAATCAATCGTGACTGCTAGCATCAGAAGACCTGTGGACTAATGATAATATCTGCCTTCTAAAATGACTCACCTAGCTTGTATTTTCATGTGATTTTCATCTGCTGTAGACACAAAGTATAATCATAGTGACCAATGAAAATCACATAGAAAGTCAAGAGAATCATTTTAGAAGGCTTTTTTTTCATTAGCCAATAGGTTTTCTATTGTCAGCTGCACTTAATAAACTTAGCAAATATTTTAATTTCATCAAGTTCTGCCTTTGTACGTACTGAATATTGACAACTGACCTTTATAATTTATAATTTAACAACATTCATTTTTCTTAGGTATTTATTTGTGATTTAAGCATTAAACTATATATATATAGATATATATATATAGGCTGAATGAAGTGTCTGAGAAAAGCTGCAAAGGTAAAATAAGAAATGAAGAAATTAGGAAAAGAGTGTATAATATGTATTAATCATATAGAAAAAAAAAGTAAAATGGTTTGGTCACCATATGAGAAAGAACCTAAGCCAAATACCAATAAGAGTATATAACAAAAGAATATCTGGACATAAAGCCAGAGGTTGGCTAAGGTGGATAGAAAACAAAACATTAAACAAACATGGACTCCCCGCCTTGGAATGACAACTGAAGTTCCCACCCCTACGCTGATCTGCAAATGTGGATACTAGCAATCATCATACACCCAAAGACAATAGAATGTACTGGCTGTATGGCTGTTTGTTTTTAATGACATTGGGTATTTGAGACAAGGCTTTTTTCTGAACATGTTGACTTGTATGGAAGGCTATTAGCCATATCCAGATTTGTTCAGGTATACTTTAAAAATCTGGGTTGACGTGAGCTTTAACAATTTCCTCTATGAACTTGGAAATAATTACCACTAGAACAGGAAGCCAGTACACTAATTACTGAACCACAGGGGCTTCTTAATAAAACAGTGTTCAGCTGTAGGTCTGTTACAATCAATTTTTTTTAGAAGTTATAATATTTCATATTGGTAACCATGAATTTCAAAGACTAGAGCCTGTATAATATAACCTATTAAAAGATACGGAAACAGGTGTCAAAACCTATAAATAAATATTAGGCATGTAAAACCAAAATTCTAAGCAAATCCATAAACTGATTAAGCCTATAAGTTTCTAAGTTGATATCGATCACAGGGCATGGCGCTAACATTAAGGAAGAACTCTTAACATTAAGAGAAAATGAGGGAAAAACACGATTTGTGGATTTTTTATTGTTATTAACTTCCGGCATAATGATCTTATTCTTATTGTACCCGACTGTTGGTCGTGCCTAGGAAGATCCGAATGGGACCGTGCTGTATGAGGATACGGATCGTATGTCTGCGCAATCCTCCAGTAAGCAGATGTAAAAAGGGAATGCATGGCAATAACTTATGTCGCGATAATTAGACATTCGTCCGCTCAATTTCACAGCGATGTGATTCCAAATCCCCACAGTACAGCGTTTCAGTATCGATGTGCTGACATCCTGTAATAAACATGTGGTTGCTAAGCAACAGTAGTTACCTCCCCCTTGCCATCTCAAACGACACTATTCACAAACGTAGACCGAAGTAATTATACCATATATATAAATGTTCTAGTGTTCCATGATGCAGCGTTTAGCGCAATACAAATTGTATTCTTAACACTGGTGATACAGTACTACCTGTCGTCTACAGCTCTTCAGACATCACAAGAATTTCATTGCAGCACACGAAATAATACATGCGATAAGACATGAAATGCAAATGTATACATAATCTTAATTAGAACTAATTTATACAAAATGCCTGACCTGCGGGGTGGTGTATGTGAGAGTATATGATTCTTGATTACGAAACAAAATCATGTCACTAAGGACGTGTGAAGATGGGTATTTTAAAAAAAAAATATGGTGGTAAAAAGGAAGGTGGGGAAAGGGTTATACTGGAAGCATTTCATATCAGTTATAGGGGGCTATGACTTGTGTGTTTCACTACACACATAATTTAACAGACATCTTTCAGCACGACGATATAGAAAACTATAATTAGTGTTATGTGAAATGCACAAGTAAAACACACTTGTACAATGGAGCCTATAGACAGGGTAGCATTGAAAATAACTGTGAAAGATCAAAAGAAGTTGTAAAAGATAAGTTTGTGAACTATAGATAACAGAAGCAAGACATAAGGTGAATGTTTTTCTATATAGTATTTCATTATGCATTATGTTGAGCGATTGTGATTAACTTGCAGAAGTGATATTAAGACAGTATACCGTCCGTGTGTTGTAGGGACTTAAAAGGGAAGCACAGAATAGCAACACTGTTTTACCTTCCAAGGTTGTCGTGAGAAGCGACTACGGTTATGGTGTGGAGTTGGCTGTGTCATCTCATAATGAAGACGAACGTGTAAAGCAGAAAGGTGCAGATATCGCAGCAAAGATATAACCCATGATACAACATATTTCGTTTTCAGGACCACATCCTGCTAATCTATAGGAGTTTGAGAATGAACGTAGACGAAGAAAACTATACGTTTCAATGTACTGGGTTATCTCTTCAACAAAATTAAAATATAAACTTTATGTGATTGTATAAAGATGTTTAGTGTGTGAGAAAAACACTGAAGATCTATGTTGTCATTACAACACACAAGCTCTTAGTGGATACAGACAATCTGGGTCGGAAGTTAGATTTCTTGTAATATGTATATTCAAGATGATGTCAGAGTAAGGAAAGTGGATGTTTACTAATAATACATCCGGGTTCGTTCTCAAACTCCTACAGATTAGCAGGATGTAGACTAGAGAACAGAATATACTGTCATGGGTTACAGATTTGGTACATCTCCCCTTTCAGAATACAGCAACCAACAGGCATCTACTTTTAGGATGTACAAATTTGTCACCTCTGTTTCTTATGTCAAGCAGTAGAATAGTACTTCAGCTCCGGATTGGTATTTCTCACTTCACAATATTTTCTTCTAATGAAGAGTATATCCAGATATTTTGGTAAGATGGTTCTTCTCTTTTCACAATATTTTCTTCCCTTGAGGAGTATATCCTGATGTTTTGAAGTCCTTGATGACTGACTCAATGTGGCTACAGAGTTCAATGCCACAAGCTAAGCTGTATTCCACTTCTGCTCCTGAATGGATTGTAACTTCGAGTAATGTTGCAGATTAAAGAGTCAAATTCTCCCTGCAATCTTGGCACGGATCTACCACAGGCCTTACCACAGTGGAAATTATGACAAACTTCTTCCTGATGTGAGAAGACACAGGCTTTTCTCATTTTAAATTTAAGGTAAAAGTTGAAGAAACAGACAGTAATAGAGGTGTACATCTATAATATCAAATTACAGAGTAAAATAAACAATGGTGTATGAATGTGAATGGCTATCAAACAGAGGACAACACAGAACAGCCAGAAAATTTCAATGGATACCTTCAGAGAATAGAAAATTTGAAATGGTATAACACCAATGAGGTACTCAAGAAAATTGTTGAATAAAATATTGTGCTGTAGATGGATGGACATAAGTAGACTAACAGAAAGTATTGCAAGGCAGGAATTGTTCTGGAACCTACAGAAAGAAAATAAGAGGATCACCATGAAATAAATATTTTGATGAATAAATGCGATGCAATGATACAAAAGGCTAGATAAGACATGGAAAGAGATGGAAGCATTAGCTACCGCAGAGAGCTACAAAATGTATAAATGGATTATGCAACAATCACGCAAGCATGCTCTTGGAAATCTGAGCACCAAGCTGAAATTGACTTGTAAACACCACACTGCAAGCGACTCTACCAAATACCTGACTATTAAATAAGTATTTTTGTATACATAACAGAAACAATTGTACCATATGTCCATCATGGTGGATGTGACTATTTTATAACACAAATGCTGCTTAAGTGTGTACCCGGTTTTCCTTTATATTATAAGTATAATTGTAAATATGCGTTTAACAAGCACCTCAAAAATTAGCAAAATATACTAATGTAATAGTCACACTAATACACCTTGATGTTATAATATAACAATAATAATAAGACCCATGTCCAGTCAGGGTAGTAGGGTGAAACATTTGGAAATGTAGAAAAATAATGCCCGGAACATTCTTTGATATCAATGACTTTCTCTTGTCACCTCTTTTTCCATTTTCAACTGCTTTATGCAAACTAGTTATGTCCAATCCAAGCAAGTTTATGCCATTTCACCACCGCCAATGTCATTATTGACTAAATTCAAGTTTGTTTATTTGCTGCAAAAGGTATATATTCACCATATAATATGGTTTACAGCGGTGATTTTCAACCTTTACTAATATCCATACAATGTTATAAGAGACTAAGGCTAGTTTAGCCTGGGATTGGATAACCATAGACACACAAAAATCACAGCTTTATAAACTAACAACATAAAAGTACTTATGCTTAAATGCTTGAAATCACAAGGATAAACATAAATGTTTATGCCAGAAGTGTTTGTCCACTATCAATGTCCAACTATATCAACTTTGTCCACTATCAATTTCTAACTACATCAACTTTGTCCACTATCAATTTCTAACTACATCAACTTTGTCCACTATCAATGTCTAACTACCGTATATCAACTTTGTCCACTATCAATGTCTAACTATATCAACTTTGTCCACTATCAATGTCCAACTATATCAACTTTGTCCACTATCGATGTCCAACTATATCAACTTTGTCCATTATCAATGGACAACTATATCAACTTTGTCCATTATCAATGTCCAACTACCGTATATCAACTTTGTCCATTATCAATGTCCAACTATATCAACTTTGTCCATTATCAATGTCCAACTACCGTATATCAACTTTGTCCATTATCAATGTCCAACTACCGTATATCAACTTTGTCCATTATCAATGTCCAACTATATCAACTTTGTCCACTATCAATTTCTAACTACATCAACTTTGTCCATTATCAATGTCCAACTACCGTATATCAACTTTGTCCACTATCAATGTCTAACTATATCAACTTTGTCCACTATCGATGTCCAACTATATCAACTTTGTCCATTATCAATGGACAACTATATCAACTTTGTCCATTATCAATGTCCAACTACCGTATATCAACTTTGTCCATTATCAATGTCCAACTATATCAACTTTGTCCATTATCAATGTCCAACTACCGTATATCAACTTTGTCCACTATCAATGTCTAACTATATCAACTTTGTCCACTATCAATGTCCAACTATATCAACTTTGTCCACTATCAATGTCCAACTATATCAACTTTGTCCATTATCAATGTCCAACTATATCAACTTTGTCCATTATCAATGTCCAACTATATCAACTTTGTCCATTATCAATGTCCAACTATATCAACTTTGTCCACTATCAATGTCCAACTATATCAACTTTGTCCATTATCAATGTCCAACTATATCAACTTTGTCCATTATCAATGTCCAACTACCGTATATCAACTTTGTCCATTATCAATGTCCAACTATATCAACTTTGTCCATTATCAATGTCCAACTACCGTATATCAACTTTGTCCACTATCAATGTCTAACTATATCAACTTTGTCCACTATATCAACTTTGTCCATTATCAATGTCCAACTATATCAACTTTGTCCATTATCAATGTCCAACTATATCAACTTTGTCCATTATCACTGTCCAACCATATAAACTTTATCCACTATCAATTTCTAACTACATCAACTTTGTCCACTATCAATATTCAACGAGATAAACTTTAACAATAAACAACCAGTGTGTTGTACAGCCTAAAGAAGTATAAACTAACTGTCATGCATGTCATAAAAGGTGAAGTGACTGAAGAGGGGTGAATTTTTTTGTTAGTCCCCATAGGTCAAGATGACCCAAATCCGCACTGAAGATAGATTTGCTAGGCCAAACTCACAGAACACAGCAATGCTGTAAAACATTACAATGCATTACATTCTCCGGAACATCATGTCAACCAGCAGAAGAAAGACTGCAAAAGAATAGCTTACATTTTCCTCATTAAAAGTATTCAAGATTGACCATGTGACTACCATTAACCTTCATCCCAATAATACATTCAACCCGTATCTAAGTTCAACAGCACTAAACAGTTCCATAAATTCTTAACAAGATGAAATTATGATTTTGGTAAAAGTAAAGAATAAGTCTTCACTGTGCTATAAATAGCGCACTATTTACATTTTTAACTACCTAACATCACAGA
This sequence comes from Meghimatium bilineatum, assembly GCA_034231615.1. Taxonomy (NCBI): domain Eukaryota; kingdom Metazoa; phylum Mollusca; class Gastropoda; order Stylommatophora; family Philomycidae; genus Meghimatium; species Meghimatium bilineatum. The sequence goes on along the minus strand of CM067312.1, from coordinate 12,911,403 downwards.
TTTCCATGTAACACCAATGAAATTAATGGCTGCCGTGATGTCACATCTTGACAATCACTGAGTTCAACTCTAGACACAGATGAACTTATGCATAATCTGTTTATTTTTCAATTTACATATGTTTTTTACATTTCATATGATTTGTACGGTTGAATCCTAGATTAAGTCACTGTTGTCATGGATTTCCGTGTAACACCAATGAAATTATCGAAAGTAATGGATGCTGTGACGTCACATCTCCCGACACCTCAAGCACACTTATTACAATTTTGATAACTACTTTATTATTTCATTTATAACTGATCCTAACCCTTACCCTCATCCCTAATGTAAATACTAATATGAAATGAATATGCCTTTTCAATTAATATACGTTAATTTTAAATACAAATTCTACTAATTACACTGCAAAGGTCAGGTAATACCTCGAAAGTAGAACAAAGCTCACAGTGGAGAATCAAACTAGGATTCAGCTGATTTGTACTGAGTGATCATTATTTGTGCCCGCTACACACGGAGCGAGCACACATTTCCAGTCCTAACCGTACTCTATGTCCTTAACATTAAGCTTGCCAAATCGCACAACAAAGGTTAGGAAATACTTTGAAACTAGAACAAAGGTCACAGTGAAGACATATACTTTACTTGCACCATCTTTCGTCAATAGTTTAACTAAACTTAATAATTATCTGAAATCAAGTCTTAAATATAAAATTTTTGGTCCCTTGTCAACTAAACCTTTATCACTCACTATTAAACCACACTAAACATTTCTACATCATAAATTTCAAGTAGACCTAAACATTTCACCATCACCAAAATTAAACATTTGTCCCTCCCTCATGAAAGGTAAAACAAAATGTTCATGACCTGCCTAATACACTAGAAGCCATATTTTACCATCAATACACACCCCAATAGAAAATACACTGCATGATGTCTCACTGTATCTTTACATACATAAAACTATCAAATTTCCTTGAATCAACTAATCATAGAATTTTGCAGAGTTGTGAAATGTGACAGCTGAAGCATGAAAACTCACTAATTTCTAGCCCAAGAAATCAAACATGTTTTCATCAAGAAAACTGTAGTGAACACTTCTCACTTATGAGGAAAAAAAAAACATCAAGCTCAATATCAAAGCTGCTGAGTACCTGTCACACTTCACTGAAAGAAGATGACCAAACCATGATCATTTCCAGTTTAGAAGACCAGCGTACAGAAATGTAAACATGACCTGAAGGCCCTTTTTGAGTATTACCACACATTTTATTGGTTGGCATTGGCTATTTTTGGCAAGCTACTCCAAGTATATAAATAATAACCAACAAAATCATGACAATAATCAACAATGTAACAAATGAAGTTCTAATTAATTCTGTACACAGTTCTTATAGTACAGTTGAAGGTCACAACCAGATACATTCACGTTTTATTATCAATTGAAGAATAACTTATTCCTCAATAGTATATGAACTAATAGTAGAGCTGATGTGTTATCAGGCCTGAGAGAGGAGAACATAAAATAGCAGCACTGTTTACCTTCCATGCATGTCATAAGAGACGAAAATAGATCAAAGTGACCCAGAAGCTATGCTGGTTGAATGTATCAGGCTTAAAAGGCGTTTATATCGCAGTTAATCTGTAACACCATGACACAATGCATCCCATTCTCCAAAAGTACATCCTACTAATATGCAAAAGTGTGAAAGCACAAGCAGAAAAAGTAAAGCATAATGAAAAGCATTCAGACCACTTTAAATGCAATGAATTGATTGAATATTTGAGTGCTCTGTCCTGGCAGTGGTAGCGACACAAATATACAATTGATCATACTGATTTAAGGAACACATCACCAAACCAACAAAAACAGGAAAGCACGGATTGGCAATTTAAATTGTGTTATCAACTATGCTATCAATCATAACACAATGAATTCAGGTCCTCCAGTAAACATAACTATGCTATCAATCATAACATAATGAATTCAGGTCCTCCAGTAAGCATAACTACACAGTTAATCATAACACAATAAATTCAGTTTCTCCTGAGCATATTTTGCTAATCTGCAACAGTTTGAGAACAAACGTAGAAGAATACAGTTGGCAACCATAGATTTCAATGAAAAACCATAATTTATTATGTCGTACACCGCTCTAACTTCCTCCACTCATATCTAATATTACCTGAAATTATATATAAAAAATTTTTGTTGTGCATGAAATTCATTGCCAAACTTATCATGTATGATGACAAGATGCAAGTCACATCAAACTGAGACCAGCGAACTAGTGGATATTTGAATGGTTGCTGATCCAGCAGTCCATGGGCTCATGCTCTTTGACCCAAGAATATTTCAATACCAACATTAAGTGCTGTGCTGACTGGCATAGGCAATAATTATGATATAATTATTAATAATAATAGACCCCCAATTCTTATTTCCAACATCTTATATTAGGATCATTGTCGACTCTTTGTCATGCAACAATGTTAGACAAATATTCTCCATCATTTACTCAGTCAACCGAGTAATGAATAAGTGCAGATAGAGTTTTGTTACCTATAAATAGCAGTAAAGTGTTTGAGAAATTGTCTGCCTTCTCTAATACCACATCATATATGAAAACTGAGATAGAAACTGTGATGGTGGTGCTGAGTTGGTTAGTGACCAAAGTAAAAATTCATAAAGTCATACCCCAAGACTTCCAACTCACACAATCATATCCACAGACTTCCAACTCACACAGTCATATCCACAGACTTCCAAATCACACAGTCATATCCACAGACTTCCAACTCACACAGTCATACCCTCAGACTTCCAAATCACACCCCTGATGTAATTATGAATTTGATTATACCCCTTGGAAATGTTTTGTAGTTTATATATTTAATAATTTATAGTGTTTATATACTATTTGAAGAATAGATTAGGAAACCATCAGAATATTTCAGAAGTAACAAATCAGCTGTTGATTTTTGTTATATTTTTTATCACATTTTAGAACCCCAAACATGTATTGTGCATCAAGAATAAGTTTAAAATGAACTAACGTTACATCGAATGCAGTGAAAACTGAGTTATAAACACTGGAATCAAAAAGGCCTACATACTTACTGAGAGCATTAATGGATCCAAATAAATTTCTGCCTAGCCTGCAGAGGAAATAAAGAAAGAGCAAATAGGTGTCATTGGTCCACTGCGAGGTAAGCTCTTCAGCTGCATCATACCCCATATGAAAATCAAGATAGTCTCCACACAGCAGGAGCAGCTCAGTCTTATCTCTGTATATCCAATCAATGGATCTCTGGACACAGTAGGAAACAAAGTAGCAAACAGACTTGCAAAAAGAGGTGCCTCAAAACAACAAATGCCAAGACCTTGTGGCTTGTTGTATGAGAACAGTCAAACAGATTTTCAGAAACAATACCAGGGAAATCTGGCTGAACAGATGGGCCAACTGGTCAAAATGTATTTAATGAAACGACACAGCCAAAGGACAATGACAACATAAACAAACTCTGCAGGAGAAACAAATTCTGTATCTTTCAATTTAGAACAGGATATCATATGCAAGGATTAATAATTAATAGCCACTTGAACCGTATCAAACCCCAGCAACTACCCATTTATAGACACTGCTCGCATCCCAATGAAACAGTGGAACCCCTTATTGACTGCCCTTACCTTTCAACTGCCAGGGGAAAATGTCTATAGACACCCCTAACAGTTGCTAACTTACATATGGATCACTAAGTCAACTTCTGAAGATCTGCACCTTTTTTTAAGAGCAGCGTTCAAGCATTATGATTCCTCATTACATATGGATAGGATATTGACAACAACATCTATTTTAGTATTTGCACAGGACAGCATTCCTTCAAGGATTATAGACTATAAAAAAGGATCAATATGATATATAATAATCCTAGATCCTAATGATAATGGCTAAAAATTGGGCCTAGGCTAGGCTACTTGCGGCTACAAAATAAATTATATTAAAATACTATTTAAAATAGGCCTATGATGATATTGTCAATATTGACAACTAGTCGTAATTATTACCTAATAGACTAAATATAGTCAATAGTCTAGGCCTAGATTATAATTTAATACTATTTTATCAAAGTTTCTATTTAAATAAATATGTGGAGTCCGATAACCTTGATTTGATTACTTGGGGCATTGTTATGTTTACATGCAGAGAACATAATTTCTACGAACTTACCAAAATAATTCGTACGTTAATTAAATCTGACGAAAGTGTCGAATGATAGTAAATAGTTGGAAATCACATCCAAATACGATGCATATTATCACTGCTGTGAGTAATCCAATTAGAAATATACATAAATTGCTTCTTAATACAGGTGGCCGTGAACTCGCACGACAATTTTTAATAATAAGAAAGTTGATAAATCAATAACTAGTGTCCGAGTTGTATAAGATCACAAATGTTTCAACGGGAGCATTCTGTGGATGGAGTTTATCAACGGGGCTACCAGGTACGTGAACAACAAAACACTGTTCAAGTTGTAACCAAAAGTAATTATGTTTAGACTTCGATCACACTTTACGTGTGCTTTAGGGGTGAGGCTGTCCATAAATTATGCCCACAAATTATTGCCAATTATTGACTTCCCCCTTGTCAATAATTCAATTACATCTCCAACTAAATATGTCCAAAAAAGATGGTACCCGGTCCCCAACCATAAACACAATTTAACTGAAAGGATGCGGGAAATTGTATGTTTTGCATAATATTTTTAGAATTTGTTTCTCAAATTATCACAATGTAGGTGTAGGCCTATGTGGTGTATAAAAATCAGTATTATTTAATGCAAATTTTGTCCACCCCACCCCCACCCCCTCTTTTTTTTAATTCAACTACTTCCACACTTTTATCAAAATTATTATTGATGTAATTTATGAATAGCCTTTAGGTATGTGTTGAAAATTTGCTTTAGAGATTCGAAATCAGTTTTGCAAGCCATCCAACATAATCACACATAACAAACTTATTTACGGAATCAAACAAAATGTCTCCGACTTTTATAGAAAACGTACACTAGTACTACAATGGACACTACCAGCTCCCTGGAAATTAAAAAGCAGACGAATTGGCAAAAGCTGGAGGTAACCTTCCTCAGTCCCAATTACCCTCAAAGTCCCTGAAAGTTGCAGGGAATTACAGTCTCTGAGCTAAGCAATTTATGCGACTTCAATTGAGAGAACTGAAGGGCAGATCTGAACTAGACAACATCAACACATTGAACAAAAACAAAACAAACAAGTCACCCTATTTCGACTGAGAATAGTTTACAGGAAAGTTCTGCTCCAATTGCAATGCATGGGTTCAAGCAATATATCAAGTTGTTCTCAACGGGGGTAAGTAACAACACATAAAAGACAACCTAAACAGCACAGCAATCAAAAAGATTAGAACTTTACTTTAGTGAGTACTATCACACTACGGTGTCCAGTAAAATAAGCTGTCAGATGAGTTGATCAAAGAGAGAGGAGAGTGTATGTAAGAATACAATGAAGCCTTATATCGAGAAAAGAAGAGAGATATACAAACCAACAGAAGTGAACATGACATGACAAAAGACACCTACTTGCCACTACCTAAATCGACAGGGACACAACAGAATGAACAAACATACACAGAATGCGCATGTGTACCATACCACTGTGCACTTGTGAAACAGATAACCAATCTGTGAACATATTCTGCAAAACTGTCCACAGTATGGACAATTGAGAAATACTGGCCCAATGGCACAACCCTGCCAGAAAAAGATCTATGGAACCAAAGAAGAGTTCCAGACAACGATGGAGTTCATTGTAAGTTTTGTCTGACGGTGTAGACATCAAGTAGCGAACAAAAGAAAGAAATAAAACATTAGCAACTCTGCGGCCTGCATCTGTGGCGCAATAAAATAGACACTAGAAGATATATTACAGAACTGTCCCAGTTTTTCTGTGCATAGATCGACAATCTGGACCACAGAAGCGATGTGATGAACACATCCAGATCTTAGATAAACTGCTCTATACATGACAGATATCGGAATATTTGCATAGTGATTGATTACAGAGAAATAAAAAGAAACTTTAGAAAACATAAAACAAATGTATTTGTCCGAAACATAATAACTGAAAGGGTAGATCGACACGAGCCACTGTTGTCAGTGGTAAAAAATGTGTAAGGACACGTAAAGCAACAATACTCGTTTTAAAGTAGTATCCTGCAGGAAACAGTTCAAGGGTAGCAGGAGAAGCAGTGACGAAAATTATAGCTTGGTACAGTAACATTAGGGAATAGTAGGCTGGGCTTCCCCCCCCCCCCCCAACTCCTCCGTAAAAACGAAGATATGGAAGTATGGAGGGTTTTTTTGCGCTTATATTTCCAATGTAGAGCCCCTACTACCCTTTTACTGTTCAGTTTGTCTTGCATTTTCTTGGAAAAGACCTTAAAGTAGAAACGTTGAGACTGTCTTGTATACTGTTATCTGTATGTTTTGTACCCAAACCCTATAGTCTGGGCGTTCATAGTAAAGCTAATTGACCTTGTGTTTTACGTTGACCTTGATAAAGGCTTTTTTGGCCCGAAACGTCGATTATGTCCTGTGTATTGTCATTTGTATTATTATATCCTGTATTTTGTTGTGTATATTATTTCATGTAAGCATACGACAGTGATAGTGTGTTAGTCGTTATTCAGCAGAACTTCATTACCTGTTTCCCACGTAAGTACCTTTTTTTACGTAAGTAATATTGTTATACAGTCTTATATTGTTATACAGTCTTACGGTAGTCTCGCTTATTGTCGTACAACCCAAATGGGTTTAATTGTATTTATTTGAATCCCGTAATGTCATTTATCATATGTAAACCTTGTGACAAGAAGTATATAGGTGACACGGGCTTACGATTGAGTTACCGCTTCTGTAGGCATCTTCATGCCATAAAACACGGAGAAAGTACCCCTGCCTCCATTCATTTCAATGGTGATGGTCATTATGGTGCCCTCGATATCCAGTTCATTGCCTTCAGATCCTGCACCACGGATGACAGAACTAGGTACGCTCTTGAAAATCGATTTATTTTTAGTTTGGTACCCTCAAACCTTTTGCACTTGACTCCGAACATTCATTTGTTTAAATTTGTGTTGGTGTGGTCCTTATTGTATTTCTATACCTTATTCACTCTAAGAACGAAGTGGGTCAGTGTTTCTGATTGGTTGTTGGAAGCAGAACGCATTATAATCATTACAATAGATTGTTAAGTGCCAAATAATATTGTTTTTAAATTTCGTTTTTAAATGTTTAAAAAAATGTTGTTTAAATATTGGTTTTAAATGTTTTAAATAATATTGTTTTTACATGTCCTCATATCTTTAAAAATCACTTGTTGTCGCGGAGTAATATGGAGGTGTGATTTTCTTCTTGTTCTTCTTCAGTGTTCATTCTAAAACTCCCGCTGGATCTCCTTTGTAGCAGGACCATGGTCCTACTAGATTTCCGGCATGATGTAGTCCAGAGAATGGAAATGTGTTGTGTCATCGTTTTATTTGCGACACTGGTCAGACACATCCGATTTGGCGAGGGAGGTAGGGGTTTGTTTTGACCCACTTCATTCTTAAAGTGAACATAGTATAATGCCTCTGTAGTGGTAACATTGTATATACTGTTTTCATTGTTTTTCACTGTTTTATATATTCTTGAGAAAGACCTAACGGTTCGAAACGTTGAAAATGTCTTGTGTATTGACATTTGTATGTTTTCGTGTTTACACATCATAACCCCTTCGTGATAGTCCATCGTGTTCAAGTGAAACTTTCAAAAACCTGCGTTATACGTAAGTACTATTGTTCCGCTTCACGCAGTATTACCTTATATTGATCATTGTATTTATTACATTTTACTTTAACAAAAGAATTCTACCATGTCCGAAAGCGGAGCAAAGGAAATCAATAATCTAGCCTGCGATTGAATATTTGGCAGGCTAGAGATTTTTTTTATCCATTCCATAAGTCAAAATGACTAGAAAGTCATGATTGTCTGAATGTGGTAGGTGTAGGGCTTAGAACTTGACGTCTGAATGGGGCAACTAGAAGAATATTTAACTATTTGCCATTATGAACCGTCAGTATACATACCCTTCGCATTCTACTTGGACTGAGCACCAATAGGTCTGCTCGGAGTACATTGATATCGGTCATTTACCAATAACAATTGTCTGATGTTAGCTAGAGAGGAGCAGATCGTCTCCGAACTATAAAAAAACAACAACTATAAACCGCGTTATACCGTTCTCCGGATTAAGCTTATATCCACCAGAACTGTCAATACCAATCTAGTGGATGCAGAAAAATTCGTACTGAAAGGTAAAGTTGAAGATAAGCTGCTGAACGTGGACAGTGATATCAGTTGGTTAACAGGGCCGTAGATACGATTTTGCTAAAGAAGGTTGGAGTGGGATTTTATCTTTATAAATCGATCATTCGCCCATTTTCCCGTGTAAGTCCCTCTTTCTCTTGAGAAAGTTGATGAATTTTTTTTGCGAAACATCGTCAAGTGGATTGATACAACAAAAACCCTTCTCTTTATCTACGAGTTTGTGGATTAACATCTCACAACTTACAACTTATCAGTGTTACCATCAAGGCAAATATACGTGCATCCAATTGCCAAGATATTCGAGAATGTCTAACAAAAATGGGAGGACCACTGTAGCACAAATAGAAAAGTGATCTTAACAAGGATATTTATCAAAATCGTAAGACATTGTTAAACGTATCCTTCAAGAAACATGAAGTTGGAGATTTATTGAAGTTAAACTTTGATACGGAAATTATTGAGACTGAGATTGAAGGACATAGGTCTATGACGTTGTCTAGCGTGCGCTGATGAAAACGTGCAAATATAAGTCATCACTTACGAAGAAAGACTGAGATGGCATACTATCTGATTTTAACAGCACATTCTTCTTCTCCCCCCCCCCCCCGCGATTGTTCTAAAAGTCCTGCGGATAATCAAGATGTATGTAGTTGGATGCACATAAACGTTGTCATGGTTTACATCTTGTCTGCGATTCTGCGTCTCGCGGCCTGACACGTATAACTTCAGCATATTTTCTAAGTCAATGTGATCCTATATGGCATGAGATAGCCAACTCCACCCCAAAACCTCCTTAGTCGCCTCGTATGACATGCATACAACAGTGTAAACAGTGTTGCTATTATGTGCTCTCTTTTCGGGTCTCGGCAACTCACGGGCAAATGATAAGAAATATAATTGTTGCATAAACTACCTATTATTAGTGTTACAAAAGGTGCACAATCAAGAGAATACCAACACATAGGAATATCCAGGGAAATGAAGCTGCAGATAAACTCCACAAAGAAGTTGGAACAAGAAAGTAACATAGGAACTATGTTTGAGGTAGATAAGTCAACAATTAAAGCTAATCTCAAATCAAAGTGGGAATGTGAGCAGTTAAATAAAAACATTACGCCTGCCATCAGCTCTCCAGACGGGGTCAGGTGTTCAATTTCCAACCTCGAACAAGACATAACAGAATGCGTCACCCGCATCACAACAAAAACCAAAAAAACAACAACAACATTGACACAACAGAATTATGCACAACAGCCCTATAACAGCCGCACACTTGTTGAATACCTGCTCAACGTATGGTAGAGAATTATGCACCTGTGGCACCAACCATATAACAGCCGCACACTTGTTGAATACCTGCCCAACGTATGGTGAAGAACGGAGAAACACTTGGCCATGCCCTGTCTCGATTAATGAACAACTTTATGGCACTTCTCGCAGTACGGAATTGACTACCAGGTCAGTGCGGTAGACTTTCTCAGTATGATGCAGATCTTCGAGATGCTGTCCCCTTAAATGCTTTTTATTCGAAATACTGCCCCCGACAATGTATCATGACTGGTGCTGCCTGATGCTGTCGCCTCTCTGCATCGTAGCACGGTCCTATTGACTACTACCTTTGTCAGAGGCATCAATATGGAGGTCTGAAAGTGTGCGAAGAAGGAGAAGATAATTCTCTTGATCTTGAGAATTGAAGAATCTATATATATCTATCTATCCACAAAAAAAAGCCGTCAGAATAATAGGGACACTACATGTCATTGGCCACTTCAACACACATGAGTCCTTCAGAGATTTCATTTCTCAGACATGAAGATATGGAAAATTTTTATTTTGACTCGTCTAGTCTTTGATACTTTCTGTTCATGATTTTCGTAGGCCTCCTCTTCTTCTTCCACTTTCAACTGCACCATGCACAATTGTTTTTATTGAGAATCATGGCGGCATATATTGCCATGCCATGCACATTCTACATATATAACTCTTTCTTCTTCTTCTTCTGCGTTCAATCTCTGATAACCTATGTATTAGCACTGTATGTGTTTGCCCAGAGGTGTCGGAGATATTGCTTGTCTTTTTACAATCAATTCTCATTCCGTTTGCAGCCTCCACATTTCCGGACACGATCCCAAAAGTGTTTGCCAGAAGATGCACGAGCCGCTGTAATTCTGTTTTCAGGGTGCACCACGAGGATGTACTGTTTCGTATATATGTACTGTATATATATATATATATATATATATATATATATATATATATATATATATATATATATATATATATATATATATATATATATATATATATATATATATATATATTGTTCAAAACAATAAACAAAATAAAAAACGCAATATTATTGCAATGCTAATGGACATAAAATTTGAAACGTGTACCAAATTATTATTTTACGAAATTAGCGTTTCAATCTTGGCATGTATCTTTCATACTTTAACAATGAAATTGTGCTCATTAAATTTGGTTTGGACTTTTATTCTTTGCGACTGAGGCCTCCGTTTCAGTAAGGTGTAAGGCCTCATCTGGTCTCTATCAGAGAACGACATCTTCGTGACATGGATACGATTAGCTGTTGGATCTGTTGTTGTGGGTTGGCCGCAGTGCAAACGACAATTGTCGGAGAGTGGCTGGAGTCACTTCTCGCTGGCAGGGTCATTTGTCGAGCTAATCCTATAAGTGTTCTATAGAGTACATATTTGATGAGATGGCAAGCCACGGAATGATCTGGGCGTTATTGTCAGCGAGGAACTGAGTGGTAAGTTGTACCACACGAGGTCTAGTGTTATCCTGTTGAAAAATCGATCTTCGTGCAGCCAAAACTGGAAGGACTTGAGGATGAACAATTTCAGTGACATATTGTTCGGCATTTAGGCGTCCTTCAATTTGCACCAGGTCACTTCTTCCTATGAAGTTGATCGCCCCCCCCCCATCAGTAAACCTCCACCATCATGTGGAGGAGTCTCACCAACGCTGTTCTGGGCGTAGCACTCACGGACACTGCGGTAAACTCTTCTCCGTCTACAGTGTCGCTGGAGCATAAAAATGATTCATCAATAAACCAAACCCGTCTCTAGTCATTCCCAATAGTCCATTTACGATGCTGGATAGCCAATTTCAGTCGGTCCTGGCGATGTCGGTCCGTAAGAACAGGACCTCTGTATAGTCTTCTAGCCCGAAGACTTGCATCGTGCCCAGGTGAAAATTAAAATCCCGTTCCTGAAGAGGGCCAAATATAACCTGTCTAAAATTTAATTTATTACGACCTTTTAAAACAAATAAACAAATTTTTATTTTAAAACACAAAAAAACACGAATATTTCAACTTATAATGTAGCGGTGACTCTGTTATATTTTTTTATACATGTCGGCAAAGAAACCACAACCACTGTCTTTGGGATCGAACCCCAAACACAACATTCACCACGAAGATATATTTTAGTGCGTAAAATAGTATTTATATAAAAATCGTATATCCATTGATATAATATTAATTCACTTTTTACCTCTGAGCGGTACACAACAAAGGTAAAAAAACAAACAAATGGTGGGATTATACCTAGAAATAACATTTTAGCATTTCAATTGACGTTTACTGTGGCTTAACAGTTTCACTAATTGTTCTTCTTGTTTTTGATAATGCCCCCTATATATCTGTCTATGAGCGAATCGTAAAATATTCTTTACAGCAGCTTTTCTGTTGTGTTCTTTTATTGAAATCCATCGGTCGTTTGTCAAAATCGTGTAATATAACTGAGAATGTCAAGGTCAGCGATGTAGTAACATATAAGGATTACGGTCAAGATTGTTTGCTATCACTGAGAGATCATTGCATCAATGCTCTATAGGAATTTTGGACAGTAATTATTATCTTTCATACCGACTTCAGGGGAGATTATTGCTTAATTAATCGCCGTACCAAATTTCACTGGAATCAATGAAGCCGTCGCGATTTATATACTGTTGAACACGAACATACAGTCAAGGAGCTTATCCATCTATATATATATATATATATATATATATATATATAAGGTGTAACATTTTATATTTTTCATTTTAAATTCATGTAACAATATCAATCTGTTGTAACCAAACATCTCTGGGATTTCCTGTATCTACAGTAAATAAATATTCTATCTAACCATGATGGTAACATTTTATTCAATATACTTGACACACTTTTGGTATGTTTGTATGAGTAACGCTGAGAAACGAATATAAAACAAATGCTGTAGTACAGTCCATCAGTTCCCGACCGGCAATATTCGCGTGCAACCACCAACTACTACGACGTGGCAATTCTCGTAGTTAGTCATTGATTGTATCTAGATAAGTGTTTCCAAGCACAAAGTGAGGTGCATGAACCACTGGGAGGGGGCAATATGATTGTTCGGGGGTGGGGGGGGGGTGGATTCGAACAAAAACAAAATTTTAGTGAACAGTTCAATGTTTTAATATAAAAAATAATATATGTTAAATAAGAGGGGGGGGGGGGGGGGTTGGCATCAGCATTTTAGAAAGACTTATGGTGGACATACTAACAAAAAGTTGGGAAACACTGTTCTAGATTTTTGTGCTCAGAACCGCAGATAACATCTTCAGTTAGGGTCGATTCACCTAAAAAAAAGGTAATTTCCACATTTTCGTATGCAAACCCTCTATTTGATGCGATTTTCTGAAATTTGAGTTTCAGTAAAAATCTGATGAAAATCGTTAAAATGGGGACGGGTTAGTTTGCTCACATTTTGGCTACATTCTTTGTACTAAAAGTCATAGTCTGATATCCTAGGGGGTGAGAGGGGGGGGGCGAGTGTTTGAACACCCCCTTTATCTAATGATTTTCTCCTCGTGCACGCTGAAATCGATCGTGTGTTTGACAAACTTAATTTAGATATGTAAACGAGTACAGATATGACATATGCTAATAAAGCCAGGCGAAACTAATCTTCACATGCACACAACTCAAAATAATGCAGGTCATTTGTGTTATGCTTTACTATCAGCGATCGATAAATTAAGTGGTGATATGCATAATAGTGTCGTCGGAGTACATTATGTTACACTCTACCAAGCTTATTTGTTACGTTAGTTTATTATTTTTCTGTGATAGCAATTGTACAATATAGGTGGAAAAAAACCCAGCTGATTTATGAATGCTGAAAGACAAACAAAGGACGTAGTAATATTATTTTATAAATACAATGAGAAAGAGGCATGAAATGTAACAATAAAGAAACAAAATACCACTGATTAACACTCGATATCTTAATAAAAAATAATTATATGTGCAGCTTTACTAGACATGTGGCCTCATCACCATCCAGCGGGAAAGAATGGTCAGATGAGCATTAGACAGGAAAGACGGTTAAACAGCTGTCAAATATAAGATTACTGTCATACTGCATTTTTCCCATTAAGGAGTTGCATGGAGTATTCGAGTGTGATAAAGGCTGCATGCCCTTGGAATACAGTGCACGCATATAATTATTGGAGTATATCAAGTGACTTATTCTTTCCAGAATGTTGTCTTCGTCGTGGATAGTCTGAACGCCTCTCTGTTCCGGGAAGCAGGCCTACATTGACCATAGACATGTGCATACATTCTTCGATGTCGCTGGTCCATCGTCTTCTTGGTCTTCCTCTTCTTCTCTCACCCCCATCGGTACTCTGCTCTCTAGAATCAGCTTTTCGATGCCATCATGTCGCTTTAAGTGTCCAAAATACTGTAGCTTCCTTCTTATGATGGTATTTAGAAGCCACCCTTCGTTTAATTTCAGTAATTTCAAAACTTCAATGTTCTTTTTCTCTGTCCGTGATATTCGTAATTATTGGAGTTTGATATCTGGACAAAATCACAAACATTGCTATACTGGAAAGAACAAACATTACCGCAGTAGTTTGGATGCTCAGTATTCGAAACCTTAGATGGTTGGGGCACAATAGGGAATGGGAAATGGCAAAATAGCGAAGGGTCTCATTTATGAGAAATTTACAGTAAAAATGGAAAAGATTGCGGTGTCAGCCTCTACTTCAGTACACATTTCAGCTTCTTATTATAACCTAGGAGGATCATACCCATAACACGAAGATGCTCGCATTCGATGTAAAGCATCTATGCTTTATTTATCAGCTCTTATCTTCGTTGGGCCGGGCACGTCATCTACACGCCTGTCTTCCAATGTGATTGTTTTATGGATAACTTTGCAAATCAAAAGTCCGTGAGAATCAAAACGAGTCTTCGTGTGTTTTCGACTATTTTCGCGAATTCAGCCGATCGACCTGTTCAGGCGACACAAAGTATAGTCCTTATACATAGTGATCCCGCCGAAGACTGATGTGTCGGGCCATTGGCGCAAATAAAATGGCGACACAACGCATTTCCATTTTCTGGACTACATCCTGCTGGAAGTCTAGCAGGACTATGATCCAGCTAGATCCAGTTGGAGTTTGAGAATGAACGCAGAAGAAGATACATAGTGATCAGTGAAAATCACAGTAATAACTAAAATTATCTTGTACAAAGGCTTGTTTCACTATGCTCGTGGGCCTTTACTATCAATATTCACGATTTAGAAGTGTATGTTGAGAAAAGAGTGTGACTCACCACGCTGATTGTTCAACTCTTGTTTTTAAATATTGTAATTGTATATAAATACTTATGTTTTCATCTGGTTAAGTGGATACGTCGTTCGATTAGTGACCGAGAGGCAGAGGGGCTTCAATCCCACTCCTGTTTGTTTATGTTTTATTTTGTGATCCGTTTTGAATGATCGCTCGAAGCTACGGACTTACGTGCTATAGAGGGGTATAGTGGGGTAAGTATGGGGGAACCCGAATACAATAAACTCAATCTTCTGCACCTTTTGAATCTCTGAATCTATCAAGTTATTATATATGTGGTCAACCAGGAGCATACACATGTCTTTAGTAACGAAGGGGTTCCTCTAAACAAGAACCAGAGCGAATGATCTCGTTTATTTGAAATTTTTAAAATTGATCTTGTGTGTGTGGGGGGGGGCGTTAAAGGAAATTGAGAAAAATGGAACAGAATGGAGGCAGGGATGTTATCTGCTTTTTAAAATGTATTAAATGTCATGTTTTATTGCATTAATTCCTAATATTAAATGTCACGTTTATTTTCTAATACTAAATGTCATGTTTTATTGTTTACATTTCTAATACTAAATATGCCATTTTTTTATTTTTCAAATGGAAGAATTGGTATTTAATTCAACGCACCATATCTACGGTTTTGAACGCTCATGTGTTAACAGAAACAAGACAAAGATAATAGCAACACTGTACCCTGCCACGAATGCCGTAAAAGGCGGTTAAGGAAGTTTTAGCTGTGGAGTTGACAAATCAACCATACAAATCAAATCTACAAAACAAAACAAATCAAAATAATCCAAAAGTCATACTGAAACACCGGATTGTCGTGACGAATGTCACAGATATTGCAACCAAGCTGTAAACTACGTTAATAATGTGGACTATATTGTGCCAACCAGCAGGAGTTTTAGAACACAGAAAAAGAAAATATGTGACCTGTTTTATAGTCTATACGATATCGCGTAAATATAGGGCCTATCTAACAATTGTAGGCATACTATTAAGATATCCAACGTACACCATACACCAACTACATAGGCAACAACAGACTATCATCTTTCAAATTAGAACTGGCCACTGCAGACTACAGAGCCACCTGTACCGGATCAGGGTGGCCCACACAAATAAATGTCCATGTGGAACAGGCATACATCCCCTGAACATATACTCCAAGTCTTTCCGAATACAAAGGACTGCTAGGCAAGACATGGCCACACTAGACTGAATTGAGACAAAAACTTTGGGGCAGCCGCCCTGTGCTGGAGAAGACTGGGAGCTTCGTCCTGGCGATTGGCTGAAGATCTAGCACGAAGACAAGAATCCTGAACGCAGAAGAATATATTCAACGCCCATGTGTTGCAATGCCTGAACGGGGAGCGAAGAATAGCAACATTGTTTATCTTCCATGCATGTCGTAAGAGGTGACTAAGAAGATTATGGAATGAAGTTTGATGTCCCATATCTTCTTCTTCTTCTTCGTTCGTTCTCATTCTCCTGCAGATCAACAGGATGTAGTCCGGAGAACGGAATGAGTTGTATCATGGTTTACAGCATGACTGCGATATCTGCGCCTTTCGGCCTGACACATCCGACTTTAGCATGGCTCTGGGTCACTGACCCTATATGGAATGGGGCAGCCAACTCCATCCCATAACCGCCTTAGTCGCCTCGTACGACATGCATGGAAGGTAAACAGTGTTGCTATTCTTTGCTCTCCGTTCGGGCCCCGACAACACACGGGCGGCTGTCCCATATGATAGAGGGTCAAAGTGACTCGAACGTTATGTTGAAGTCGGTTGTGTCAGACCGAAATGTGCAGATATCGCAGCGAATCTGTAAACTATGGCACAATGAAACCCGTTCTCCAGACTACTTCCTGCTAATTGCAGGAGTGTGAGAACGAACGAAGGCGAAGATGCACGAGCATGCAGCATTTCCACATGGGAATGTCTTTAATACTATATCCATTTATGAGTTTTGCGCTGTTTTGACAAAAAAATTGAACATCACGGGGTAGCACAAGGCTACTAGCACGGAAGTCTTGCAGTGAGTTAAGATACCATCCCTCTCTCTCTCTCTCTCTCTTAGGAATCTCAAACATAGATGGCTTGACCATGATCGGGCACCAGTGACAACCTGTGTACAAAAGTAAACATGACCTGAAAGGTTGATGTTTTATTAACTCTGTTCATTTCGTTGGTCGTACTTGACATTTTTTGCATGCGACTCCAAGAATATAAATACCAACGATAATCACGACAATAATAAAAAACGTAACGAATGACGGCTTGTTTATTTTCTGTACAGAGGTATTTACTGATAACTTGGCCAAGTTAAAAGAATCTCAAAACATCGCATTTCCAATGACATTTTCGTTTTAGCCCTCCTATTTAGTCGACTGAAAAATGGATGACCAAAATTAAGATATAAGGATATCTACAAAACAGTCCAGAATGAGTTCATGATCAACTCAAATTATTGGGAAGTACTGCTCGATGATCGTACAGCATAGAGTACAGCTCTACGGCGATGAAGACATCCGTCTGATGATGCTCTAATGCAAAAGATAGAAGACAAGCGACATAGACAACAAAGGACATGCATCCGCAAATACAAATGTGTTATGCATATTCTGTTTTCGTCTCTAAGTATCCAAAATTGGCAAGACATCCACGATACATCCTGCAATTTGAGGGTTTCGTAGTCCATTTGTAATATCTATACCAGTGTTTCCCAACCATTTTTTTTAACCATGCCGCACCTAAATTTTTCTAACATTCTGATGCCCACCTATGTAATATATACATATCTTTTATATGCCTATTAAAAAATTGAATTATTTCCTAAATGAAACTAATTACGATTTGCTCAATTTGCCCCCTGTTTTGGGGAAACACTGATCTACACTGTCTTACTTCCGGATCGTCAGTAAACTTAAGGTACTCACCATAGTTGTGTATTCTAAGCTTATATGGGGTAGACCAGTCATTCTAGACAAAAATATTGTAGACCGGTTTTTCTAGACCAAATCTTGTAGACAAGTGGTTTTATTCAAAAAATTGTAGTCCAGAACAAAAATTTGTGGAAAAGTATTTCTAGTAAAAATTATGGACCAGTGTTTCTAAAATAAAATAAATTGTAGACCAGAGTTTCTAGTCAAAAAATTATTGTAAGAACTGGGCCCTGTCTAAATAAATTTAATATACTCATAAATAACTTTATAATTAAACTCTCGCTGCCCGGTATACATGATGCTGCGGCCCGGCGGTAGAGAAACACTGATGTGAACAACAGATTGTGATTATGTGCTTTATCTAAACGTATTGTTTTTCGCTGATGTGAATATCAAATGTATAAAAATGATTAACATCTCCACGCAGCACAAATTTAAGGTTCATTAGAAATACATGTATAACATATTCGGATTCGAAGTTGGGCTGCTGAAACTTAAAATAAGAATAAGAACGCAACCAGGAGAACAATACACCAGGTCATTTACTTTGTTATAGTATCGATGTCCTCGACTACTGGCGCCATTCCGTGTCTATTTTTGCAGATCTGGGCTTTTTCGATCAAATCTAGAATTCTAGACTTTTTTCTAGTTTCGTAGCTGAGGCTTTTAAAAATAATTTTGAGCGGTTACAACATCATGCTATATAATTCGTGACATAAATTAGAGGTAGGTGTGCAAGAATCAATGGGCACGTACTGAGAAGAGTAAAACTTGAACATTTAGTAACCATCAACATTATCAAGCGGAGATGAAACAGACGAAGATGAAGAGGGAAGTTGCTTGATGGGTTATCATCATGGCACGTGACAATGTCGACAAACTGAACTTAAGAAAAAAAAACCATAAGAGATTGGTAGGAATAGATAAACGTTATTACCTGCGTCCTTGGCATTGCACTTGATTGATTGACATACAATACCAACTGACTCTTTCTGACAATTTCTGGCAGCTGACTGGCAATTCTGACTCTTATCCAAACTCAGATCGAAAGACTGGATAGAGTCCAGAATGCAGCAATGCGTATCATTCTGGGATGCACAAGAGACACATCGACAAGAGCTATGCGATACGTACTTGACTGCCCAACAGCTGAGCATAGATTACAGTATTGCCGTGCACGGGCGTACCTTCAAATACATGCAGATAAGGAACACCCGTTGCATTCCGAAATACAGAAAGTTAAAGGCAGCAGACTCAAGAGAGGAAGGTCGTGGATGGGACGTGCTGAGGATGTAATACAAAGCGTGTGCAGATTACAGGATGTGGCAGCAGGTGCTGAATGGATAGGTCTACCCACAGATTTCGAAACTTGTTTGAGAGTAGTAATATCACTTAGCAGGGAATGCAGAGAATGGTGTCCCACAGCTGTGGAGAAAGAAGTGCAGGCTTTAATCAGTGAGAATACCAAAGAGGGGGATGTGATTATATACACTGATGGATCTGTAATCAGGCATGTTCACAGTTCTTGGGCCTTTACAGCTCAGTGCGCAGGTAAAATGATCAAGGAGGAAAATGGTGCCTTTGCGGTCACTACGAGTAGTATGACCATGGAGACTATAGCGGTGACCAAGGCATTTGAGTGGCTACGCACACAGAAGGTAACGCAGGTCTGCATCTTGAGTGACTCTATGAGTATGATTAAGAAGGTACAAGTGGGTCTCGTTCGCGAACAGTGGATTGAGGCCTTGAGAAAGGCGAGCTTAAAAGTGGTTACATTTATTTTCGTGCCGGGACATGTGGGCGTTCGAGGCAATGAAAGAGCGGATCAACTGGCATCGTGCGCGATTGTGGCACAGGGCGATGGGGCAATGGATCGCGCTGACGTTTGAACTCCTTAAGAGATATGAAACGCGAGAGTGAGACTAATGTGGATGATGATTCCTTTTCAATGGCTATGATTAAAGATCAGGGATTGAAATGCGGTGTTGCTAGAGGTGAACATTTTGGAGGGCACAGAAGAATGATGGTCAACCAGCATAGGACCGGTACTGTCAGCAGAAGTGTGATGGCGGATACACTCAAGGAGAGATCGGAGCAACTATGGATGTGTCGAGTTTGCAGTGATGATGATCCGACGACTAACTAACTAACATAGCAACTATCATAATGTTACAGCAAACAATATCAACAACACAACAAGTCAATATCAGCAATGTTTCTTACTGATGCAATGTATTGCGATAAACTGCCAGACCTGAAGGAAAGCATACGAGAAGTTATCATCCAAATAGGGTAGTGCTAGAGTGGATACCATCCTATTGTGGCATACTAGGAAATGAGGAGGTAGATATGCTGGCAAAGAATGGAGCAACATAGTAACAAAGAGACTAAGAAATCACCTACCAAGAAAATGGACCTTCGTTAAAGTTATCAGAAAGTTATCCATCCAAAAGGCAACTATCAATATCTTGACAGAGCTGAGCAACTTATTATCTCCGCAAGAGGACAGGACACAACATACTAAATAGCCACTTAAATAGACTAAGACTGGTTCCATCACTTAAGCGTTAATGTGGACAGGCAGCACAAACAGCGAAACATAACCTGCAGGACTGCATTATACTAAACCAGTTAAGGGAGGAACACTGGCGCACAGAGAAGAATATACACATAAAGCTGTATGGGAGCACCGAGGATCTTTCAAATACAGCAGCATACATTAAGAAAACGACTTGCTGTATAGATATGGTTAACTGCGAACGAGAAGAACAAAATCAACATTGTGATCATCTATAACAACATACCTATATCTATGGACAAGAAATTGATAATTACAAGGAGACCTATGTTGACTACGACTGTTGTAGTCAAATTGTTTAGACCCGCCATCACAACCATTATATGAAAACCAGTATTTGATAATTTCCGCCAACATGGCCGACAGTAAAGGATGTGTTCTCTCTACGGTGTCCGATTAGCGGCCTTCCCGAAAGTAATGGCAACCTCCGGGAATAATATACTTAGACATTTTCAATGGATTAATCGTTATAAAGAGACATCTATTTAGAAAGACAAATATTGGAGGGCAGGGTATCTGGGGGAGGAGAAAGGGCAGATCAAGAAGACGATGGACTGACGATATTAAAGATAACATGAATACGTCTTTATAAAATGCAATCCGCATGGCCAAAGACAGAGAATGGTTCATAGAGTTCATTGGGAAGCATTTTGGAGAGAATGCGTAACATGACATATGAAAACCAGTATATGATAACAAAGTATGTAGTATTAAATTGTATGACTTGTTCGTCTGTTAGACCGGTGGTTATCAATGTTGGTCATATGCCCATTCCTCAGGGGTTATAGAGACTTTTAGGGAGAGGGGCACACAGACAACATTTCTTCTTCGGCGTTTGCTTTTAAACTTCCACATTGATGACAGACAAATTTAACAGTCAACCCAAGCTCCAGACAGTGCCGTTGAGTTTTTCACGCAAAAGAGATTCAATGCCAATTTAACGACTTATACATTCTTCATCACATGTTCTGCAACAAGTGCTCGGCTGTCATAGGACTGGTGCCACAGTTGCAAGTGTGTGTTGTGCCGATTGTGCATTTGTGTTATAGGTGGTGACACAGTTTGTTAAGTTCTTTTCTTTAGTTAGTTATTCCTCTAGGGCGAAAGACGGCACATCAGACGGATGTCATAGATTTCCATGTCTCGCGTTTCATTGCAATTTGTCTTAGGTCTTCATTGTTTCTGATACCGATGGTGAAGCGCTCTCTTTGAATAGTTTTACGTAGGGTTTCTCTTGGTACTCCTCGCTTTCTCTTGCCCCTTGGTGATCACATCAAAGCTTGACAGTTCTTTTCTTAGTCATAAAATCATCACATGGTCTCCCATATAAAACTGGAGATAGACATGATTTTAACGTTCGTTTCTATCTCATCATCATCAGGTGCCATGCCGGCTGGCGTAGGCGGTCATGGCTCTCCACAGCTCTCTGTCCACAGTTTTATGTATCAAGAACTGGCGATAGGCATGGTTTTAACTTTCGTTTGTATCTTATCATCATCAGGTGCCATGCCGGCTGGCGTAGGCGGTCATGGCTCTCCACAGCTCTCTGTCCACAGTATTATGTATCAAGGTCGTTGTTGTTTCCTTGCCGTACCAGGCTGTCAAACTAATATTTTCTCACGTTGAACGTTTGTGTCTAGCTGCTCTAATTCCCATTTTGAAATGCGAGCTGCTTTAATTGTTGTTTTCGCTACCTCATACGTAGTTCCTATATCACTCTGTTGCTGTTGGAGAAGTGGATAGAGAACCATCGATAGGTGCCACAGAAAAGTAACTATTTTGAACGATATATAGACTCTAACATAGCAATAAATCCTGCAGAAAGTCTGTCACGGGAGAAAAATTATGACAAACGAGGAAACTGACTATAAAAGTTAAGAATTACTGTTTCAGGTGACTATTAAGCAGATTTGTGTTTAGAGGCACTTCGTATTTCTGTAGAAGTTTTTTTTGTGTGTGCTTGTTTGTAGAATGAATCAGTAGCAGCTTCTATGCAGCTATCTTTATTTTTGCTTGATTATATTCTAGCTGCCTCCCCCCTCCCCAAATGTATAACTAGTATCTGTATTTTTACGAAATGCCGACTGCCGTGCACCTCGGTTTTCAGCTATATTTTTCCAGCTATAATCGATGAAAAAGTATAAAATATGTTCTTCAAGGCACGGTGGAGGATGGATGAAGACGAGGTGGAAAGAAGAAGACATGGTTGGATAATATCAAAGACTGGACAGGGCGTGAAGTTTCCAAAGTCATCATGATGGTAGAGGGTAGAGATACGTGGAGATCTTTCTGCATAGACTTTCCCTACGACTTAACATGTTATGAATTTTACTATTATTGTATTGAGTCTTTCATTGATGTCTTAACATACATCTTTTTGCTATATAATTATAATGGAATATATATGTAATATTCTACTACTTACCAAAACAAGCCCCAAATTCACGTACAGCCTGCTCCAAGATATAATCCCGCCTCCTTCTTGCTTCTTCTGATACTCTTCTACTATAACCAATAGGAGGTAGAGGCGGAGCTGCCTTCGATAAGCGATTGGCTTGCGTGTTTATAGGCGGAAGACACACGTAAGGTGTTGGTGGTCCATCCACCGTTTTCCTATGATCTGATGGGAAACTATTTGTTCGATTAGTGTTTTGATTTGTATCTCTTGCAGCGTGATCACGTTCCGAAAACTGCAGCCTGTGATAATTCATATTCTTTGATTTCTGCTTAGATTTTGGTTTTGTATTGCTGCTCCGACGGCGTCCTACGCTGTTATTCATTGGCCAATTAGGTATTTAGCGATTCTAAAAGTGATTAGAATTACTATAATTATTTAAGCGCTAACAAATATTAACGTGTCTTTTGATTATGATGATGAACTTCATTCATGGCCGTGTATGTATACTTTGCATCATTGATTAGACTTTCCTTCGCGGCCAAGTTGTGTTCAAAGAAAGTCATCAATTGTGCTAAACGGTGTGGTTATGAGTGCAAGTTAACATGCGTAGAGCGTGGACGCTCACAGTTTCAGTTCTACGGTGATATAATTATCTTCACATTTCACACCAACATGCCGCTATGCTTCCACCCATATTCAAGGACATATCTCTAATTGAATTTCAAAAGTGGATGTAACAAATGATCCTCATCACTTGTGATGGGAGAACAACAAAAACATCTTCACATTTATATTATTTTCCTAATACCGGACTGTCCTAAACCTTATTTACATCTATCGCACAAGTAAAGCATGAAACACGGTTTTGCTAGTAAACACGAGACACACACAGGCACACACACAAATCGAAGTTTCGACCGAAAGGCCTTTATCAAGAATAACATACAGATATACATAAAAAACGACAAGTAGGTACGATACAACTTGCTTTGACATGTTTATTTAAAATGTGAAATACAAATGTGAACGCATGTTGTATTGTCCCTACTTGTCGTTTTTCATGTATGTTATTCTTGATAAGACCTTTCGGTTGCAACGTCGATTTGTGTGTTTCGTGTTACTAGCAAAACTTCATTACCTTGTTTCACGCTTTATCTGTTGGATTTCAGTTTTGCACAGTGAGTACATACTTTCAATTTTACATCTTTCGTTGTCCTGAGAACAACACTGATTCACACTTCTGAAAATCATCTTGATGAATTTAATTCATCAGAATATCGATTATGTCATCATTGTTCATAAGCGCATTTCAGAAGCATTGTCCACGTTCTCATAGTGTCTATTGTATTTAGAAATGAGAACATTCCTGCTGTGTATCACATCAGATTCTTGCTGTCTTATTTATGTTTGGCTGCGATTGACATATACTTTGATCTCCTGTCTTGGTGGCACACTATGACAATTGTATACTTGTGTTCATTTCTTTATATGGCTCCCTTTATTTACACGTATGTCAATTACGATTCCCAGTTAAAAACGATCTTGGGGTACAGTTGAAAATGGAAGAAGATTGGACCATAGAAAATCATGGGCAATCAATATCATAAACTGAACAGGTCAAGATTTTTCCCCACACTCATTCGCATCGCTAAAGATAGAAATCGTTGGATGACTTTGCGGGTTGACTCATCTAATGTGGTAGCCGTACATTCCTGACAAGATATGATAGATGGATGGATTAATGGATGAATAGATTTATGGATGGATGGCACCATTCCTCTCGCCTGCCGGCCTTCATTTTTCGGTATGATGTCTAGTACTGCGAATATAAATATTCACGCGTTTGTTTGTTTGAGTTGGGAATGAAAGCTTCTTTTAGCAGAGACTTTCATTTCGACAGGAGGTCGGAGTATCCTGCGATTATATCAGGACGTTTTAGCCTCATATTTCTTCTTCGTCGTCTGCGTTCAAATAATCTTCACGAATTTCGTGAGATTTGTCTCCAGTGTGGTATCCGGTTATTATTTTTTTATAATAATTAAAAAATAGGTAGCGTATTTCTATTCAGGACGAAGCCATCAAACCAGAATTGTTTGGCTGTAGTGATTTTCTAGGCAATATAAATACGTTCAGTAGTTTTCCATTGCTTTCTGAACGGTGCGGATGCTCAAATGCCTTTTGCGGAGATCGAACTCGGCACCTTGTTCTCTGTACTCTGTACCATTTCGCCACAGAACCGGAAATTATTATTATAGTCAGTAGAATCCGCATTAGACTTCTTGGTTCAGGAACAAATATCACAAATAATTGTGAACGAAGGTTGGTAATGATGTATCGCTAACATAACATTTGATAACATTTCATTAACTCCCCTTGTCAGTGTTGCTATTTTTAACTCATCTTGGCGTCGTAGTGTTCAAAAGAAAACAAATAATGGCAACACTGTGACCTGCTATGTGTTTCGTAATAGACGACCAATGAGATTTAGGAGTAAATTTGACTATCCCATCCCATAGATAAAAGTAACAAGCTGTACTGAAACTTGAAGTGTCAGACCAAAAAGCAAATATTTCAGTCAAACTGTAAGCCATGACAGGGTGGAAGTAGACACTGAGAAAAACATCACCAACCAACGTAATAATACAACAAGATAAAGCGTGTCGGAAATGAACTAGTGTCAGGGCCCAGGTTACAGTGCATGGTCTCGATAAGTTCCATTCGAAACCAAAAGACACAAACGGTTCATTTAAGAGAAATACAATTAAAAGGTGGTTGGGGTTTTGTTGCCTACAGAAACGTCGCGAAGTTGGTTGAGAAATCATTTTCATACTCCACTGATAATATACTAATATCGGAAATTGAAAATGCAGTAAAAAAAAAGCACCAATAAACATAGCAGCTCTGGTGTGTACACCAACAGAACTTATCAAAGCAGCAGCAAAGAGCGGAATAAATGGCTACACAGACTTTTTAATGTAATATGGACGAACAAGAAACACCAGAAGACTGGAGGAACGCGACAATCATCCCACATGGAAGAAAAAGACAGTATGAGAGACTGCATAAAATACAGGGGGATATGCTTACTAAACCACTCAGGAAAATTTTTTAAACAAAATATTAGAACAACGATAACGATCATACATTGAACAACAACTTAAAAACACCAAATTGGGCTTACGTAAGAACACAAACTGTACTGATGCTATCTTTACACTTAGACAACTAACAGAAAGAGCCACATTCTTCATCTTCTTCTTTCGTTCACTTGAAACATGTCTATATCTGTAATTCTGTCTCCTGAATAAAACTCACTGTCTTTGGTAGTTCATACAGTGGCCCATAGAGCTTTGAATCCAGTGTTGTTTCCTCTGGCCAATATGTCTGCCTCAGCGTTTCATACTCAGAACACTCTTGAAGTATATGTTTGACACTCTGTACTGCCTGTCCACATGTACACATGACTGTGTTGCCAATCTTGAACTTTGTGTACATGTGACTGCGGAGTCGGTTGTGTCTCGTTCTGAGGCGTAGAATTACAACTTATTTCGATCTGTTCAAATGTGACAGTCATCTTGTGTTGGTGTTTGTGGCTTTCTTATTTATTTAATCATCTGTTCTTTCCGATGGTAGGTGATTGGTATATCTGGTTGGTCTTCGACAGCACCTTCCTTAACCAGATGGTCTGATTTTTCATTTCCTGGTATTCCACAGGGAGAGGGTATCCACTGTATGGTTACCCTATACTGGTAAAATAGTTCATTAAGTAATTTTTGTAAGTCTGTTAGTTTTCCAGACTGGAGAGCTTGAAGCACTGACCTTGTATCGGTCAGGTATACCACGGGCCATGACGGCCATGGTTGGAGTTCAGCAGTTTTTCAGTTGTTACCCTAATTACCTGGGTTTCAGCATCACAATTATTGCAGTCTCCCTGTTGGTGTTCTGATCGTATCTCTAGGCATGTGTGGAAATTATATATATATATATATATATATATATATATATATATATATATATATATATATATATATATATATATATATACTCATTGATTCTTGGCCGTGCTACGGAGCTTCGTGCACTGGCCGAGTTCCGCATAGGTAATTTCTCTCATGGTATTTCAGCTTATATGATGGTTGATAAAGGAAACCAACATATAACCGGAACCATCAGCTGTTATAACTTAAGAGATTTACTGAAGCTGAGATCGGAGCACCTATGAACGTGTCCGGTGTGTGAAGATAACTATCAACATACTTAATACCTAATATATATACATACATGTACCCCCATTCCTCACTGCATTCCGTGCTGTCATATCTGTGTATATTCTGATCCATTTGTCTTGCGGAAATTCTTCTTCCAGGAAACTGAGGGTGACTGTCCTTCGCTGAACACTGCTCTGTTCATCCTCGCTTAGTATTCCTTTCACATGGGTCTGAATGTATATTGATATTCCATATCTTTCACTCCAAGGGGTTTGTTCTGGTACAGACGTTAAGGGGCTGTCAACTTCAGGTAGGTCTGTAAGTTGTCTACGGAGTCGTTTGGCTTGGTGGATAAAACTGTTTCTTTTTAGTCACCCCATTGCTAGATTTTGGAATCTTTCGTTCATTAAATGACCTGGCATTACAAAGGAACCACAAAAAACAGCAAAGAATTATATGTCACATTCGTCGACCAAGACAAGACTTTCGATCGAGAGTAGACAGACAACAGCTATGGAAAAACTATTAATATACGGAGCACCAGAACATTTAATCAATATATGCAAGGGCATTTATGCTAATAGCCAATGTGAAGTAAGAACAAATGCACGCGTGTCAAATACATTCCAAATCCAAACAGGAGTTCGCCAGTGGTGTGTCCTATCACCTCTACTTTTTATAACATATATCGATCACATCTCTAAACTAACAAGTACTAACGAAGACGATAACATGAACGACAAATTTAACGAACTACTCTTTGCAGACGACCAAGTATTATAGTGACATCAGAAGACAAATTGCAGGAACATATGAACAGATGCATTATACAAGACTATTATTATCCCATCAATGTGCTACCAGTGCCAAACCTGGACAATGACAGCACAAGACAAAAGAATAATAGTGACAGCAGAAATGACATGTCTACAAAGAATACTTGGAGTGTCATTAATAGATAGAATTAGAAACGATAACATCAGACATAACTAAAACGATACCAGTATTGGAACACATCAAAAGACAACAACAGATTAAGTGGTTTTCACACACTTATAGACTACCAGCAGCCAGTATGCCACAGACGGCCATGCCACATAGACATCACGGCTATAAATCCAGAGGCAGACCATGTAAACGATGGACCACAGAAATCAAAGAAGCCACAGGAACAAGCTTACAAACATCAAACAAGAAGGTCATCTCCAGAGAACTCTTCTATCTGTGACGCCGCAAGCCAACAAGGGTCACAGCGCATAGATAGATATATCCCACTGTCATTTCGAGCATGAGGATGGAGATAAAGAGTTACAACAGCGCTAAATTGGATTGATACATCAACACACTCCGTAACACCCACAGACGCTCAAAGCATGCTGCGAAAGATAGAAAAATGTATGCTGAGAAAGGGATGGTTTGATTTATTGAATTACTCAAATGTCCAGAGTAGCACATGGATATAATGCCCTGGCCATATGAAATGAGAGAGCCGACTTACTGGCAGCCAATTCGGCGATAGGTGGCACAATGCTGAGAAGAGATGAAGCAGACTTGATTAAGGCAGTCATAAATTCATTGCAAAATGAAGATGAACGTAAAGAGGCTGAGAACGCACATCCATACAAGAATGTCAGAAATAGGAGTGTCTAGAGGTGAGGGAAGGAAATGTAATCTTTATGAAAAGACCCGAAGATCGCGTAATCAACACCTGACCGGAACTCTGAGTCTACATACTCTGAGATGGCTTCTGGAACGGTGCACTTATGGGAGCGTCCCGCGTGCTATGATTATAATGAAGTATCAAGAAGGGCGGATTTCGTTCTCTAGATTTCGGACAGCTAACTAGTAGGAGTTTGTCTGCTTATTCATAAGAAGAATTTACGCGACCACAGTTCTTTGACACAGGCCTAAATGTTTAAAAGATATTTTCCCGATCTTCACAATGAATCTTGCAAATTTGAAGGTAAATTTAGTAGTATATTTCGGAGAATTAAATGAAAAAAACAAATACACTTTTATCATATTATTAATTTATTACTCATTTGTGACATAAATAAATATACATATATAAACAGTAATATAGCATTCCACAAGTTTTTGTCAAAATATAAATATTCAATAGATCATTTCGCTGCTTATTGCGACATTTGTAGAATTGAGGCCAAAAAGTTACAATACAAAATTGGACATGAATTATCTGTGGAGTATGCAAGTTATCATCAGTGCACACCTGACAAGTCAATGTATGCTCTGATCTCCGTCTGAATAAATCCCATTCGAATGTAGCGGCTGACACTTCCAGTTATATTTTGCACTGCTTTATCTGGTCCCTCTCTGTTACAGAAGAATATTATGTTAATGGCATTCTTTATCATACCTGATCACATTGGTTGCAAGTTTTCACTTTCTCTTTCTTGTGACACATGGTCGTAAGTTCATGTTTTCATCATTGTGACACATGGTCGTAAGTTCATGTTTTCTTCCTTGTGACACATGGTGGTAAGTTCATGTTTTCTTCCTTGTGACACATGGTGGTAAGTTCATATTTTCTTCCTTGGGCCACATGGTGGTAAGTTCATGTTTTTTTCTAGCTGTGTTGTGTCTGTATAAAGAGTTTTAGCTGTAGAGGGGTTTGGTTGTGATAGTCATTTTCGCAAGTCTTGTAGTGCACAAGACCTTCAATAAAGTGGTATTGTACTGTTTCCTTCTCTCTGTTGCAGAATGGTTTATGTTCTGTGGTACTTCTTTACATGTGTTTATTGAGGTGTACATGTGTCGTACGCAACCAAAATATTGTGGTTTGTGTTTACGATGTTGATTGTATACTGTTGCTAGTATGTGGATGGTCATACCTGCATATAATACACTTTCTGTTCAACCACTGGTCCAGCAGTCCATTCATTACTGTTTACATTCTTCAGGATTTGAGTAAGAACATCATCATGGCATCTTTATTACACTGGAAGATCTTCATAGCAACGTATGCAATACTAAGTAACAAGCAAGAGCCTGATGTAGTTTGAATGTGTGCGGCATAACATATGCACATCTAAAATTTTACGTTGCTCTAGACAAAGCTTTGAAAGACAACCTTACGCTGTCTTCCACATCGAGACTGACTCCTTGAAGTGGAGATGGGGCTTAGTCCAGACAACAGAGACTGGAAACTAAGATTGGTCTGGCTATCCCTGATATCGAGGCCAACTCCTTGAAGTGGAGATATGGCTTATTTCAGCCAACGGAGGCTGGAAACTAAGATTGGTAGGGATAACCTCTATATCGAGCAGGTCCACAGTCCTGTCCAAGTAAGCACAGGTGCTGAAGTCCATGATTCTGGGTCAATACATTCCCCCCCCCCCAACCATAGTTTACGCGAAATACAACATTTAGACACTGTCACAGCCATGCTGTGAATCATGACACAAAGTGTTTCGTTCTTAAGACTACATCCTGCTAATCTGCAGGAGTTTGAGAACAAACACAACAAGACAACCTGACAAATACAAATATGCTAAGTGGAAGTGCTGTTAACGAATATATATATTATTTCTTGAATATTGGTTGTGAACTAGCTTCATAGCACAGAGGACATTTCCATAAGTACTCCACTCTTCATTACATCAACCATCCATGAGTATTACATGTTAAGTCCCACTCAAATGCTGCTTGCATGATCTTCCAACTCTTTTAAGAGAAGACACACTTTCACATGATCACTTTCCGTTTTTCTTCTTTAGTCTATAATTTTTTTTTACTTAAACAAAAAAGGTACGCCCACATTGTCTGGTAACAACCTGACGCGATGGACATGCGAGTGATTGGGTAATATAGCAAGTATGGAGATAAATGAAAATAGGTATATAAGTGTTACCCAAAAATATTTATAAAGAAAACATACTAGTAATGGGACACACTGGTTACTGTATACTTGTCAATTAAGTAGTGCATGGAACATTGAAGAGGCAGCGGTAATTAAGACCACTTTGTCAGAGTCACCATGACGTATACCGGATAGAATTTTAAAATTTACATCAAAAAGATAAAATCCACGCTGTATCATGGTTTGAACCCTAGTTGTCATGATTATAAAACAAGTGTTATCATGACAGTATCAATCAATTACATAACACATTTTATGATTTTATAAAAAACATGGTCTGGACAAACGATATGTTTTTGCAATAACAGAAATTCATTATATACAGTATAAACAATAATTATAATTGGAGATTTTGAAAAGTCTTAAATAGGAAAGTTTGTTTAAAATGTACATGCTATAGAGGGATGTATTACCATTTTTCTTTAAATCATTTACCAAATTTTTGCCATGTTCGCAGTATTATCTGTATCTGTACGTCAATTATCTGTGTGTATATATATAATAATTATTATTTATAACCCATAACCCGTCAGGGTCGTAGGGGTGCCACAATCAGACCTTTATTGCAGAAAGATTTCCATGCATCTCTATCCTCTACCATCCTGGCGAGCTTGGAAACTTCACACCCTGTCCATTCTTTAATATTATCCAGCTATATTTTCTTCTTCACCACCTTGTCTTCTTATACCCTACACTGTACTTTAAAGAATATCTTTTGTTATCGAGGAATGTCTCATTATGTGCCTGTATCATCAAAGTGTACAAAGTTTCATGATTGTCAGCAGTTGTTCTTGTTGTCCAGCTAATGAATTAATTTTATCATGCACCAAAACATTGGTCTTATGTTCTCGATAACAGACACACAACACACGTCTGTAGCATTTGTTTTCAAACACCTGGATTCTTCTTTCTAAAGGTATATAAATATTTCTTATTGAAAGAAAATTACGTTAACAAATAAGGCTAAAACTTATATTTGCAAGCTAGTGACAGTTATGAAAAAACAAGTTTTGAAGTTAATGTGTAAATAATGATATTTTTCTTGAAACTACATAACGGTTGGAAATGTCAGGCTATTGGTACACATAAAACTACATAAATGTTGTAGATGTTAGGCTATTGGCACACATAAAACTACATAAATGTTGTAGATGTTAGGCTATTGGCACACATAAAACTACATAAATGTTGTAGATGTTAGGCTATTGGCACACATAAAACAGTGACATAGCACAGCTTCATTTCTCTGGATGATGTTCAACTGTAAATCTAGTAGGAATATTGTCTTCCTACAAGAGAATTCTGTCGGAATTTTGTGAATGTTTAAAAATAAAATAGCGAGCATATCCTATTCATGACATAGCCATTAACCCAGAATTTTTTTTGATGCAAAGTATTTCTAGGCAATATAAATACATTCAGTAGTTTGCCATTGCTTACTGAATGGTCTGGATGGAAAATTATCCGGGATTTAAACCCAGTGCCTTTGCTGTCACAGATGTGCTCTGTACTTTGCTACTACACAGCCAGAAATTGCAAATGATATAATTTTTAATTTAACTAAATAATTAAATCTTGGAAAATCATTTCTCATCTCAAAATTTGGCTTATATCAAACAAGATTTACAACAAATGAGATTGATTTAAAATAAAATTGTAATATTGCAAAATTACGGAGAATAATATCTATCGTGAGAAAAATATAAAAATTATGAAGCTTGTATATTTCTCTATTCCAGGATTCAGATAAAGAAAAAAAATTGGCAATCTTCTACTGAGAAAATTCAAATAGGTCTCCAGCAACAGAAATTTAAAAAAAATAGTTCAATAACATACTGTGGAATCAAATAGAAGTGAAAAAAGCACAACACAATATTTCTACCATTAAATTGACAGGGATACATCAATATACTTTGTATGAGGACAGGACACAACAGACTCAAGATGTCATTGGCTCAAATCCCACTCACCGCTCCACCCACTCATATATACACAAGATGTGACTATCTGCTACACCACTTTGAATTTGTGGAACAGATGTAGAGACTTCTGAGCATATCCTACAGAGCTGTCTTGAGTGTGAACAACTTAGGGACACATATTGGCCCAGCAGCTCATCTCTAGAAAATTATAACATCTGAGGACAGCTGTTAGATAATACAAAAGAGCTATATCAAAAGTGTCAAAGCTCAGTAAGAACAGCAGAGGGAATGAATGAACCTTTTGAAATAAAATCTGGAGTAAAATACTGATGTGTGCTATCATCTCTACCTTTTCAACATATACATGGACAGAATAATAAAAGAAGCTCACATCAACAAAGAGAACACCATTGCAAATAAACCTGATGAGGAACTTAATAATTAAACTAACGAACCACTATTTGCCGACGATCAAAGTCTAATGTATGAAGATGAGGAAAATTTACAAAAGCACAACAATGCATTGCTCAGCATGTAAGAAGTACAACATGAAAATTAATGTACAAAAAACAGAAGTTATGAAAATTAGCAAGTCTGCAACACCAATGGATAACACCAAAGTTAAACAATCCAATGAATTTAAATATCTAGGCAGATTTTTTTTTTACATAAATGGAAGACTAGACCAAAAAAAAATAGAAACAGAGTGTCAGAAAGCAAACACAGTGAGTGGTGACTCACCAACTTTCACCATTATTTGTTCACCCAAAGATCAAGATGGAAATTAAAAGACATAATATCTACAATTTTATAGTAACACTCAGCTACCAATGTCTTTATCAGTCTTGCAGCAGAGGAAAATTGTTACATGTCAAATGAAGTGTCTGAGAAAAGCTGCAATGGTTACTAAACTAGATAAAACAAGAAATGAAGAAATTAGGAAAAGAGCTGGTTTAATATCATTATTCAACATATTGAAAGACAGCAAGTAAAATGGTTCGGTCACCTTATGAGAATGAACCCAAACCAAATACCAATAAGAGCATATAACAAAAGCATTTCCGGACATAAAGCCATAGGTAGACCAAGAAAACGACAGAAAGAAAACAGTCAAGATAACCTTGAACTACCATGGACTTAATGCAACCAAGGCAACACATCTGGCCTTGGAATGACAGCTGAAGTTCCCACCTTACATTTTACAGCAAGTGTGGATACTATCAACCATCATTCACCTGGAGATAGACAATAGGCTTATCCCTGCAGACAAATTTATATGGAACTAAAGAACCCCAGACAACAGTAGAGCTCTTCCATAAGACTTATCTGATGGTCTAGACATCACGCAGAGTACAAAAGAAAGAAAAACATATTCTTGTCCATGTGTGAACTGCATGTATGTACTGAAGAATTGCAATGTACTAAAAAATTACTTCAAGTAGGAAGCAAGAGAATAAATTAAAAATTCTTGAGACTAACAGGAATTGAACCACGTCAGTTCTAACGGCACCAAATCGCCTTGCAACTTGAGTAAACTTCTCCATTAAAAAATGTGATTTTTTCAAGACAGTCGAACTGTGTAATCAAGTCATAGAGAATGGACCAATCGAGACAAAGACTATAACAACAACGAACACCCCGCACAAGTATTGAAGTATCCTCAGTAACAAAATCATATAACATCAGTATTCATACTACAAGGGTCAATAGGTCTTCTTGTAAACATAAATAGCATAGAGACAGTACAATGTTGCTTCACATAACAGCTTGTACAAGTAGGTAGCAAGAGGATAGATTAAAAATTCTCGAGACTAACAGAAACTGAACCATGTCTGTTCTAATGACACTGAATCGCGTTGAAAGGCAACTAAAAACATTTTTGGGGTGGGGCTAGTTGTCTTATCCCATAATAGGTTAAAGTTATCCAGAATATATCATTAAGTTAGATGTGGTGTCGCATTTTGTTCTCCGGACTACATCCTGATAATCTGCAGGAGTTCGAGAACAAACGCAGAGGAAGAAGAAGAAGATGTGTTGTGCTGAAGGGTACAATTAATGCAGCCAAACTGTAAACCATGACACAATGAATTCTGTTCACTAGAGTTCATCTTGCATATCTGCAGGAGTTTGAGAACAAATGCAGAAGAGAAATAGAAGTCAATGGAGTTTAATGATCCCATGAATAGAACACTAATCCATGGAATGATGAACCTCATGACGATAATGAAGCATGTTTCAAAACATGTGAACCATCAATAAGATAGCTGGCACATATATAACAACAACTTTGTAATAATTGAAAGAAAATTGTTATCTTTGTTAACATTCTTCTTCTTCTTCTTCTTCAGCATTCATTCTCAAACTCCCGCTGGATCTCTCTTGTAGCTGGACAATGGTTCTACTAGATTTCCAGTAAGATGTAGTCCAGAGAATAGAAATGTGTTGTGATGCCATTTTATGTGTGCGAATGGCCAGACTCATCCGTCTTCAGCGGTAGTTAACATTCAATCTTCCATATTTAGAGTCAACAACATGAAATGAGCCATCCCATCTCTTAACTAATTCGCTCCAGGGCCTTTTAAACTTTTTAATGCAGTTTTCTGTTTCATAATACCATTTAGTTGGCTCCATGACAGTTGAAAAAATAGTTGCATCAACTGTTCAAGTTCATGCAGTGAATAAATGTCTAATTGTTTTTAGAGAGATGATGGAGTGTACACATCTCTGGCAAGGGGTAAACAGAAAAAAACAAAGTTACAACTATTAAAAAGTTATATTTTTCCAGTGGCTGTGAGTGTTTGTGAGATGTGGGTAATAACATTGCAATGGACAAGAATATATCAGCATTTGAAACGAAATGGTAGACAGGTTCAAAGAATATCATGAAAAGAAAGATGATCCAATGGGGACATCTGTAAAGATTATCCAATGGGGACATCTGTAAAGATTATCCAATGGAGACATCTGTAAAGATTATCCACTGGGGACATCTGTAAAGACCTGAAGAAGATTTCTCATCAAACTATCAAAAAAGGCAAGAAACAAAATTTTGGACATACAAAACAACACAAATGTTTAGAAAGATTATTCATGGAAGGAAAGGTTCCAGGAAAGAGAAAAAGGCAGACCAAGATTACGATGGACACAGGGCATTGAAGACCATCTTATTACAACACTGGAAGAGCCCGGACAGCTAGCACAGAACTGAGAGGCTTACAGAATGGCAGTGAGGACATCGCTCTTCAAATAACGCATCACACAGATAAATAGATAATCTTACATAGTGAATAGAAACATATTTACAATTCATTAAGACACCTGTTCTATGTTATCCTAGAACTATCATTCAATCTTAAGACAAGTTATTAACAATTGTTTTTTTTAACATTGCTCTTATTTGTGGCACAGTAGTTAAACCATTTGACTTGTACTCAAGAGGTTGCAGTTTGAACCTGAATCATACCATCTTGTTTACAAATGTGATTTTTCTTATATCCCTGAGGATTATTACTTGATCCTATACATTTGTGTGCTATAAGCGTAGTTTTGACAGCTGGTGTGTTATTATACATTTGTGTGCTATAAGCGTAGTTTTGACAGCTGGTGTGTTATTATACATTTGTGTGCTATAAGCGTAGTTTTGACAGCTGGTGTGTTACTTCATTGAGAGGGGCGGAATACATATGGGGGATATTCTAATGAAGTCACTCCTCTACCCCTCTTGTGTTTTAGCTCTTCATCTCACATAAGCCACTTAGACCAACTAACTGGTAAGTTAATGAAACTTCTATGTGTGTGTGATTTCTAAATATGCTATACGAGGACAGGAAAACCCTCATGGAGATGAGTTAAATGGAGAATATTTAGTGCCAGACGTAATAATGTCAGAAGGCAATAAAAAGTTATATTTACTGGTCTAGATTTAAAAATAAATAAATATGAACCTACTTGTTTCTCATAAACGGCACAGATTCTACAACTTTATTTTTGTGCCATGAAAACATAGCCAAAAAAATACCAAAATAAAATTAGTAAGAAAACTGTCGTGCTACACATAGACAATTTGATTAGAATGCAGCCTTAAACATGGGTGATGTTCTGGTAACTCAAACATAATGTACTTCTGAAGGTTGGGCCAAATTGGTAGATGTTTGACACTCTCTGATCTGTCTCCACCATACTGCAAAGCACGGTGTATCTGCTTTCTACACAGTTTCTGCAAACTTGGTACTTTTGTGCATAATTCTTCTATAAACTCTCGTGTTTTAGGCTGTTCCAGCTTCAGCAGTTGCTCTGGCTCTACATTAAGTATTGAAGCTGCAATGTCCAGTTCTAATAATCTGCTGTGCGACCTTTTTATAACTGGTACATTAGACTTGATTGCATTGTCTAGATTCTCCTGTGATAGTGCAGATGACATCTCTTTGTTTTGAGCAAGTTTATATGTAGAACCAAAGTTGCAGTTTAGCACAGCATCAGCAGATGGACTTCGTCTAAAATAGTTGGAGGATACATTGGCATTTGGATCAAGATACAAAGATGACATACTTGATTTATAGTTGGACTCAAGCCTCTCATGTAAATCTGATCGTGATCTATTCATTATAAGTTTATCATTAGAAGATACAGCACGTGATTTCTCTCTCAGAGTTATTGTTTCAGTAATCGTGACTTTTTCTGAGGGGCATAGTCTGGACAAGAATTTAATCTCCTTTCTGGTGTAGAACAGGCCATCTGATAACAGTTTAGCCATATGTAAATTGCCTTGTAGAAGGGCTGTAATTAGGGATGAGTTTTGTGGGATTTGCCACTCTTGTGGGCAATCAAACAATGGTACTGTCTGTGCTCCTGTTAAACAAAAAATGACATGATAGATGAGAAAATGAGTTTATTATATGGAATATTATAAAATGTTTGTCATTTTAATTTTCTAAAATGAAACTGCATCATATAAAAGAACAGAAAAACATAAATGAGGAGAGGAATATAGAAGTAGGGCCTATTGTCATATCAACATGTATTGTCTCTGTGTGAAAGGTTGCCTGCTATGTTTCTCGTACATCTTCTATTACTTGTCTTGGTGGTGAACTCTGCCAATTTGAATCATATCCTTATCATAGTATTGCTTTCCCATTGTATATCTACCTACCTTTTTTCTCACTGTCTGCCCTGGCAACATAAGCCTGGACTTTTAGTTAAGAATGCAAAGTATACCTCTACCACATGCCACTGTAATCTTTTCAGGCATGGCGGAAGAATTGACTATGGAAAGCTGGGAAATAGGCTGGCTGCCTGTCATCTGTGTGAAAAAATTACCACTGTCGTCGTAATGTCAATTTCTTACTTTTTTATGCTGTCATTTTGTCATGGATGACGACCTGATGCAGGCCTGTGGAGATTGCAGCTCTGTCCTTTTGTGCTAAACTAAGGGAATGCTAGATGTGCCATTACTGCAAGTCAACAAATCTATAAAAATGATGAACTATTTAACCCAGAAGTGTATGCCGCACTCATCAAGACATAATGATCCTAGGATACTGCAGCACTAGAAACTACCAAACATGCATCCACAACTCCCCAAACACAACCATGGCTATGAGATAACACGACTTGTATGAGTCTTGATGTCACCTCAGTTTCTCAAATGAAAAAGACCTTTTATCAGAAGGGCTATCGGGTGTAGAGCTGATGACCAGAGCTAAAGAGATTAGTTCATCATCATTTTAGTTTATGTGTTTGTACATTGATAGTTTCCTTATGGCATTGAGAATACTGTTAGCCATTCCTATTTTCTTTAAACTTCTTTTTTCATGTCTACTATTTTCATAATCATTTGTTATTGTGTAGGCCTACATGAGAAAATATTTGTTGCAGTATCTCTCTATGCATTTCTATGTTAGCATCCATTTTTTCTTCTTTCATTTGCTTATTAGCCTAGAAGTAAGATTATACAGATGTTAAAAATGAAAGGAGGCTAATCAATTGAAGGTTTGTCTGGCCTCAATATTATCTAGAATATGCTGACTGTATAATGAACTTACTTGTAGAATTAGAATCCAGATTACTGATTGAATTTAAGACTGATTGGTTTCCAAGACTGAGTTAGTTGTAAATGTGCAAAATAAATGTGGTCTGAACATATGCAAGTGCGACAAACAATTGAATACACAATATAAACAACCGAAAATTACACATCACTAATGATTGAACCAAAACACTTGACTTTTTGTACATAGAAAAAGAGAAGCATTTATCTAAAATATGTACCTGCAGCTAAAAGTGCTCGAACATCTTCATATCTCACATGACGAACAACTGTTTGCATGAGATTATTAGCATTGGTTAAATTTGTCACAATGTTTGGATTAGCTCCACAAGCCAGTAATTGTTTCAAAGTTCTGTGGTGGTCCCTGAATGGAAAATACACAAAAATGAAATTGTTAAATATGAACTATAAATTTTTGATA
Organism: Meghimatium bilineatum; assembly: GCA_034231615.1. Lineage (NCBI taxonomy): Eukaryota > Metazoa > Mollusca > Gastropoda > Stylommatophora > Philomycidae > Meghimatium > Meghimatium bilineatum. Next base: position 12,871,955 of record CM067312.1, on the reverse strand, counting down.
TGCCTATATGTAGTCAGGAAAAGGGAGCAAAGAATAGTGAAACTTATTTGCTAAACTCAACATAGGCCTAAGAGGCAACTAAGCAGGTTTTAGGGGTGATGTTGGCTGTTCCAGCCTAAAAGGGTCAATTTGGCACAGAAGCTATGATGAAGTTGAATGTGCCAGGTCAGAAGGCCCAGATATCACAGCCAAGCTGTAAATAGTGACACAATGCATTCCCATTCTCTGAACTATTATATTTAAATTAATAAATGATAAACATAAACTGATAAACATAGGCAAGGTAAATAATCACACAGGTAGACACTAATTGGCATAACTTTGGTTGGACTGTGATCATAGTACCTTCTGTAATTGTACAGATAACGTACCATGAAACTTCTATAAAAATATAACCTCAATATAACGGCATGTCATCTACTGAGGTTTTCTGATGCATGGGTGGTTTGTATAGTGATCCATTGGTGAGATCCACAGATGCAACCGCATGCATACACTGATCTTATAAAGGTGACAGTCTGTCTCAAATTTGTCACACAGTTTTTCCTTTATGATGATTGGAGAGGATCACATCTGTTCCATTTTCTTCATAAAGACGGCAGGATTGGAGCAGATGTTCTACTATCTGTTTGTCATCTTCACAATCACACATGTATGTCTGGACAAGTTTCAGCATATTGTATGTGTGATAGTTTAGTCTGCAATGGTAAGTTCTAAGTCTAAAGACTGTAACGTGGTCTCCACTTGGCAATGAGTAGAACACACCTCTCTGATAATTTTGTGATGTTCTCTTAGCAATTTTTCACTGCAGTTATGTTTAATTAGCATATTTTTTTATCATATGAGGTATTCCTCAATTTGGCATTTGCTTCCACTCTCTTTGGCCAGTGTATCTGACTTCTCATTTCCATATATTCTGCTGTGGACTGTAATTCACTGCAGTTTTACTTTGCTGAAAATCTTACTCACAATTCAGTGCCTCTTGACAGATTATCTAGAGCAATATTATGTATTTCATCTGGAATTCCTTAAAATTACTCCTACCATAACAAGAAATATAAAAAAGTAATGCTTCAATGGATTCTGTGTAATTCACACATCAGGTTAAATTAAATGGCATCTCTTCTAGTCAACAAGATTCATAATTATTTCCAGAAATGTAGTACATAACAAAGAGTTTCATGGATAAGAAATAAAGCTTGTTACATGCATGCAGTCAAAAGATGATGACATCAATACGCTGGAAACAAAACAAATTCCCCTTTTTTAATGAGACTAAGAACTGGTCACAACAGACTTAACCAACATGCTTACAATAAGTGGTTGTTGATACTGGCCTGTGGACAATTGACCACCATTTGAGGCAGATAAAAGCACAAGAAACCGCGTTTTTTTGCTTAGATTAACCCACTTAAGGGAAGTGAGCACCACAAGAGGAATATTGTGGCCATCAGAAAAAACTGAGGGACAAACTCCATGATCTTGCCTTGTAACTGTTTACCACAGTATGACTCGCTAACAAAATCTATATAAGTACATGAATGTAACAGAAAAATGGAGACCTGATCAGATTAAATTACCATTGAAAAAACTATCATAAACAATAACATAGAAATTAAATAGAAAAGTCAGTTTTGTGGGAGAGGGATTAGTGATTACAAACATAATTTGGCTGAACTTAATCATGACCCTATGCTGTGGAACAAGCAGCACAACGTACTTTACTCTCCCAGGGAAATCACACAAACTCTCATGTTGGTTGTCAGAGAGCGAACAAAGAAGAAGAAGAATTAAATAACTTTATAAATAATGAAATTACCTTCTAGTTCCGTGACCATAAGTTAAGGTTGTATTTAAATCCAGTGCCCAAATGCTCAGTGATGTGTGCCCATCTCTATCAACAACATTTGTATCTGCCCCTGCCTTTAACAGTAGGGACAGGCAGTCGGCACCAACAGATATGTCAGTACGGAGACAATGTGTAAGAGGTGTTCTTCCATAAGCATCCTGTGTGGGGCACAAGTAAAGCATAGTAAGTTACAAGTGGCAATGTTGGTGGTGAAGATGGTGACATGGAAGGTAGCAAGGATAGTGATTTTTGTCAGCTCAATGATAAGAGTGTGTAGTGCAAATGTCTCACAAACTTACCGTAGCTGAGTTAGCTTTGGCAGGATTGCCATGGCAACATTGTTGGTAAACAAAAGCGAAATAAAAAATTTTGGTATAAAATACTTCTTCTTCTTTCGTTCACTTGAAACATGTCTATATCTGTAATTCTGTATCCTTAATAAAACTCACTGTCTTTTGTAGTTCATACAGTGGTCCATAGAGCTTTGATTCCAGTGTTGTTTCCTCTGACCAATATGTCTGCCTCAGCGTTTCATGCTCAGAACACTCTTGAAGTATATTTTTGGTACTCTGTACTGCCAGTCCACATGTACACATGGCCGTATTGCCAATCCTAAACTTTGTATACATGTGGCTGCGGAGTCGGTTGTGTCCTGTTCTGAGGCATAGAATTATAACTTGTTCTGATCTGTTCAAAATGTGATAGTCATCTTGTGTTGGTGTTTGTGGCTTTCTTATTGACTTGATCATCTGTTTTTTCTGATGGTAGGTGATTGGTACATCTGGTTGATCTTCGGCAGCACCTTCCTTAGCCAGTCAGTCTGCTTTTTCATTTCCTGGTATTCCACAGTGAGAGGGTATCCACTGCATGGTTACCCTATACTGGTAAGACAATTCATTAAGTAGTTTTTGCAAGTGTTTTAGTTTTCCAGACTGGAGAGCTTGAAGCACTGACCTTGCATCTGTCAGGAATACCACAGGCTGTAGGCCAGAGTTGGAGTTCAGCAGATTTTCAGCTGCCACACTAATTGCCTGGATTTCTGCATCATAATTATTGCAGAATTTCCCTGTCTGTGTTCTGATTGTATCTCTAGGCTTGTGTGGATATTCTATATATACACCTCCACCACCATTCCTCACTGCATTCTGTGCTGACCCATCTGTGTATACTCTGACCCACATATCTTGTGGATATTCCTCATCCAGAAAACTGAGGGCGACTGTCCTTCGCTGCACACTGTTCTGTTCATCCTCGCTTAGTATTCCTTTCACATGGGTCTGAATGTATATTGGCATTCCATGCTTTTCACTCCAAGGGGTTTGTTCTGGTACAGACCTTAAGGGGATGTCAACTTCAGGCAGGTCTGTAAGGTGTCTACAGAGTCGTTTAGCTTGGTGGATAAAGCTGCTTCTTTTCAGTCGCCCCATTACTAGATTTTGGAATCTTTCCTTCATTGGATGACTTGGCATACACTGAAACTTTTCTGCTTGAATTAGTACTTTTGTGTCTCTGCGTTCGCCAAGTGTTTGAATTCTTCCCATTTTCTGCATTTCTACTATGGGTGGTGATTTCATTGCTCCCAACATTATCCTAAGTGCCTGATTTTGCACTTTATCTAGATCTTGTAATGTGGTGTTTGATGCAGGACACCAAGCAGCTGAACCATATTCCAGGTGTGGTCTTATGCCTTGCTGGTAAACTTTACGGAGTATATTCCCACTGGCTCCCCATGTGGTTCCACTTAGTTTTCTCAGGATTACTAACTTCTTCCTGGCTTTTGTTGTTGCTTTGTTTATGTGTTGTTTCCATGTCAGCTTATCATCAAAAGTAACTCTGATGTATGTGGGTTGTTTGTCTTCTTTCAAGAGCTCTCCATGTATCTTGATATGACCAGCTTTTTGTTTTGGTGAGAGGGGAAAGAGTGTAGTGCTGCACTTATCTGTGTTAATGCTGACGCATCATCTATTTGCCCATAAGGTTAGGGCATCGATAGCTCTTTGTATTTGTTTAGTGGCCACTGTCGCATGTTCTTCCGTGCACCAGATCACCAGGTCGTCAGCATACATTGCCACTTTGATCCCATGTGGTAGTTCAGCAACTAGGTCATTGATGTAAACCAAGAAAAGTGTGGGTGACAGGACTCCTCCCTGGGGGACTCCATGACGCAGTAAGACTTTCTTGCTCTTGCGACCATCTAATTATACCCTGGCTCTTCTATTATGGAGGTATGCTTTTATCCATTTGTACATTCTGGTATAAAATACTAAAATCATGCTGAATTCTCAAGAATGCTACATTTCTATAAATTTGTAATACCTCCTTCCAATTACAAACATTCATTCTCTGCACAATGACAAATGTAAACTATTGCCAGCTAAGCAATAAACAACAAAACAATACAATCCATTCTTTGGAGTATATTCTGTTACTTTCAGGAATTTGAGAGCAAACACATGAAAAGAATGGAACTACAAGTACGCAATGATTTATAGTAATGGTGTGTACAGGTTATACATGTCATTCAATACGTTGTGGTACTTATACATGTCATTCAATACGTTGTGGTACTTATACATGTCATTCAATACGTTGTGGTACTTATACATGTCATTCAATACGTTGTGGTACTTATACATGTCATTCAATGCCTTGTGGTACTTATATATTTATTCAATGCCTTATGGTACTAATACATGCCATTCAATGCCTTGTGGTACTTATATATGTCATTCAATGCCCTGTGGTACTTACCCTGACATTAACTTCAGCTCCCCTTTGAAGCAAGAGCTCAAGAAGCTCTGTGCTGCACTGATGCTGTAAGCATACAAATGTTAACGGACTAATACCGTTTCTGTTTGGTGTATTCACATTGCTTCCGGCATCCAACAACCTCCGGACTATACAAGTATTCATGTTCCTTGGTACCACCAATGAAAGAGATAGAGCTGCAAACAGAGGTGTGACATCATTTTCTCCACAAGCTTGAGGAGAAGCTCCCAACTGGAATATAATAAAAACAAGATATATAAATGATGTTTACTTTACAAGGTGATTCACATAAGTGAACACTTAACACAGATGGAAAACATAGTTACAGGCACTATAAACTTCACATAGACGGCACATATAGTTACAGGCACTATAAACTTTATATAGAAGGCACACATAGTTACAGGCACTATAAACTTCACATAGACGGCACACATAGTTACAGGCACTGTAAACTTCACATAGACGGCACACATAGTTACAGGCACTATAAACTTTATATAGAAGGCACACATAGTTACAGGCACTATAAACTTTATATAGATGGCACATATAGTTACAGGCACTATAAACTTCACATAAAGGCACATATAGTTACAGGCACTATAAAATTTATATAGACGGCACATATAGTTACAGGCACTATAAACTTCACATAAAGGCACACATAGTTACAGGCACTATAAACTTCACATAGACGGCACACATAGTTACAGGCACTATAAACTTCACATAAAGGCACATATAGTTACAGGCACTATAAACTTCACATAGAAGGCACACATAGTTACAGGCACTATAAACTTTATATAGACGGCACATATAGTTACAGGCACTATAAACTTCAAATAGACGGCACATAGATTTTCAGGCACTATAAACTTCACATAAATGGCACATAGATTTTCATGCACTATAAACTTAATATAGACAGCACATAAAGTTACAGGCACTATAAACTTTATATAGATGGCACATAAAGTTGCAGGCACTATAAACTTAATATAGATGGCATGGCACATAGAGCTACAGGCACTATAGACCTAACATAGATAGCACATAGAGTTACAGGCACTATAGACCTAACATAGATGGCACATAGAGTTACAGGCACTATAGACCTAACATAGATGGCACATAGAGTTACAGGCACTGTAGACCTAACATAGATGGCACATAGTGTTACAGGCACTATAGACCTAACATAGATGGCACATAGAGCTACAGGCACAATAGACCTAACAGAGATGGCACATAGAGCTACAGGCACTATATACCTAACATAGATGGCACATAGAGCTACAGGCACTATAGACCTAACATAGATGGTACATAGAGTTACAGGCACTATAGACCTAACATAGATGGCACATAGAGGTACAGGCACTATAGACCTAACATAGATGGCACATAGAGTTACAGGCACTATAGACCTAACATAGATGGCACATAGAGTTACAGGCACTATAGACCTAACATAGATGGCACATAGAGTTACAGATATACATTAAATTAATGTTTTGTTGAAACCCAAGCACAGTGCATACCCCCCCCCCCCAAATATACAAAAAAAACTTTCATTGTTACCCAATCGTTGCCAAGACCCGAAAGAGAAGTATAGAAAAGCGACAATGTTACCTGCACTTGCATGTCATAAGAGGCTGTGACTGGGGAGATTTGGGGGAGGGGGTGGAGTTGGCTGTCTCATCCTATAGAGGGTCAAAGTAGCTAAAAAGTCAGTAGCTAAAATGTCAATGTAGCTAAAAAGTTATTGTAGCTAAAAAGTCATTGTAGCTAAAAAGTCAAGTGAAGTCAGATTTATCCGATCATAAGGCATGTATATTTCATAAAATGAAGACCATGAAACAGCACATTCCATTCTCTAGACTACATCCTGCTAATCTGTAAGAGTTTGAGAACTAATGAAGAAGAACAGGACCCTCTATATATAAACTCATCCCGCGTTAAACATCCGGAAATATACATCATCCGGATTCACTAAGATTCAGATGGCAAACATGGTCTACAATGTATAAAATATCTGCTCACTTCAAGCAACCTTGAGACCAGCTCTTCATCCTGACACTCAATTGCTCGAATCAAAGGTGTTCGTCCATTAGTGTCAACTGCATCTGGGTCAGCTCCAAACCTGACCAACATGGCCATAGCTTTCCTGAAAGACACAGGATTAATGTTAATAACATGATGATGATGAAGGAGGAATGTAATCTCTTTAATATTAAAAAATCAAACATAAGCCTATGAGATTAGTCATAGTGTCCATGAGAATTAAACTAAAAATATGCAGAGTATTGACATGATTTCAACTCGGGTTATCCAACATGTACTCTACTGAATTAAAGTTGCCGAAGAGTGCAAAACAGCAAGCTATGCAATCTTCTACGTCACAGATTCATTTGATTTGATGTTTTACAACATCAATGAATACTGAGAATAAAATGGTTACTTCCCTTCCAGCAGTCCAGACAATGATCTTCAGCTGAAAAGATCGGTGTTCAGTAGCAAATCCAATACCCCTTCTCCTTATTGCCTCTTAAGACAAGCATATCAAGTGTAAGGTTTACTGTTCTTGGTGTCGTTAGCCGGATTTGTCAGTCTGAAAAGTACAGATATCGTAGCCGCGATGTAAACCATGACACATCGCATTCCGTTGTCCGGGCTACATCTTGATAACCATTTGCATGACTAATGTGAACTAATTCAACTTGTTCATATACTGCACATCTTCTTTAGTTTAATTCGTCATGCTGAAATCGGATGTATTGGGCTGGATGAAGAAAATAAAACAGCTCCACTGTAAACCATAAGCATACCGTATTTCATGCTCTCCTGCATAAAGCACATTATTAGTGCTGGTTATCAGAGAGTTGTCCGGCTCTGTGGTACAGAGCGCGTCTGTGACGGCAAAGGTACCGAGTTCGATCCTCACCACAGGCAATTGTGCATCCGGACCGTTCAGAAAGCAATGGCAACCTACTGAACGTATTTATATTTCCTAGAAAATCACCCCAGCCAACAAATGCTGGGTTGATAGCTACGTCCTGGATAGGATATGCTACCAATTAATTAATTATCAGAGAGTTAAGGAAGAACAAGAAGAATATAACAAACAAACAAACAAAGCAGTAATATAAAACGTGAGAAAACTCACCAGTGCTCACGGAAACAGGCATAGTGAAATGGAGTGTTTCCATCATCAGATCGCAGGTTAACATTAGCCCCCGCTTCTGCCAGTTCGTTGATGACACCAGGAAGATTAAGTCGAGCAGCATGCAACATAGCTAGAAAATAAAAACACAATAAATATATGAATACAGCAGTTAAATATGATTAGTTTACACTTTCTATTCAAACAACAATCGACACCACCTGGATAAGGTGACATTCATAAATAGTTTATCGACTGACATAGTATAGAAAAACGACAAAATGAGAATGAAATTTTGTTTATATTTCTATCCCCTCATCCACAATGCGCCTATTCCCTTATCTATGAGGATGAAGAAGAAGAGGCGGAAAAACAAACAAAGAATTGTATGGGCATAATTTTGTATACACTCATCCGAATGGCTGAGGACGGAGATGCTTGTAGGTTTTTTTTTGTTCATTTCTCCAGAGTGCCACCTCTTGACGCTGACGAATTATGGGTATTATTATTATCATTATCTACCGGTATGTTATGCGTTAAATCTTCCTCTATACTTTCTTACTTGTAGCCGGAATTAACAAGATCTGAAAACCAATATTGTATTTTAAACAATATTAATGAACATAGAAATAAAAATGTGCTTTAAACGCCTACTACTAAAACTAAAAATATAATAGAAGCTGATAGATGCATCCGGAGTAGATACTAGCGACTCTAAAATAAGTTTTTATCAATATTTCGTTTCTTTAAATAATATAGGAATTTGTTTCGTTAGAAATTCTAGGCACTTATTCTTGCATTATACCAAATTTGATCGTGGAATCGTTTTTTCTTTATCCGTTTTTATTATAGTTGTTTCTATTATCATTGTATGAGTAGTTGAAGGTTTATATAGCAAATTTTCTTATTTTCAAGATTTACTTTCGCATTTTTCTACTATGGCCTATACTTGATCTTTGGATCTCCTGTGGCTTTTTTGTTAATTTATACCAGTATTGTTAGTGGGCCATATTAATGTATATCTTATTGAAGCCAGCAGACCGTATAGGTAATAGTTACGTTGTTAACTCGATATTTGTTATCTTCATTTCATTAGGTCATCGTCCCCATCTAGGCCAACTCCTTGAAGTGAAGATGGGGTCCAGCCGACAGAAGCTGGAAACTAAGATTGGTCGGGCAATCCCTGATATCGAGCAATACCACAATCCTTCATAATCAATCACTTGTGCTGAAGTTGGAGATACCAAACCGAGAGACGCGCCAGCAACCATACAATATGACTAAATAACATGTCTTCATAACACATACAAAAATCAGGTCATCGTTAGTGACAGTGTTTCTATCGTGTCCGGTGTAGGAAATATACGGGTGATACAATTTCAATGTGAAAAATGCTATCAATGGACCATAATGCCAAACCCTGCTACAGCACATCAGATTAAAGAATACCCTGCGTCGAGGTTATAGTGTAGCAGGTTCTGATAGATAAAAAAAAATCATCACCAAATGCCAAATGTCTACTGGCGTAAACAAGCATGGATCATCATAACTATATTCCCAGTGTCTTTCATCTGGATCGTTGGAAACCCTAATCCAAGTCCAACGATAGGGGTTCCAACACCCCTCCCCAGCCCTCCTTAAAAATAATTAGAACATGACGTTTAACACTGGGAACTTAACCAACTCCCCAGCGACGTTTCACAAAAAAGGTAATCAAATTTCATAGCTACAACAGAGAGTTGCTCACGAAATCTGATGATAAATATTTTTTAGGTCAAACATATACGTTGCAACGTTGCCACTAAACAAACAAAAAAGAAAACGTAGTCTTACAGACCTAGATCTAATCCATGCCACGATTTATTGTCTAAATCCATGTCTAATTTAATTTTTCAAGCTGTCATCAGCCATCTCTCTTGTCTTCAATATTACCGCTGATGTAATGATTTTTTTAGATCATTGTGTCAGATAGCGTGTCCAAAATATTATTAACAGTCGTCGCGTATTTAACTCTTTCAGCACCTCCTCGTTAGTATTTCTTGCTGTCCATGTACTCTCATCATTCTTCTGTAAAACCACATCTCTGTTGACTCCTATTTAGTTTTTGCCCAATACTCATTCATGTTAAAATCAGTGTTATGTGGCTCGGAAGAACTTTCTTCCTGAGTTCTAACCACAGGGGACATATCACACATTTATTGTTAAGAATGCTGCATTTAACACCAGGAAAATTAACAGGACTCAAGAGTAGGTAATAGTTAAATGAAATGATACCAATGCGCCATGATGTAGAATTTCGAACCAGCAAGTCTAAACTTAAGATAAACGTATTAACAACTATGTCATTGAGATCAATCATTGCTGCCCTTGTTCTATTTTGACTTTTATCTGCCTTACTTATTTTACGTTCCTTTGCCTGCCATATTATACGTTAATTTGCCTATCTTATTTGTAAAATAATTATCCGAACTTCGATGTATGCTTAACGCGCCTTCTAATGTAAGATAAAAAAATTATCTCGAAGATTACATAACAAGACAGGATGATCATTTCTTTATTTGTGATTGTCTAAAGTGTGCTGTTTTATTCATTGATAATTAAGATAGCAGCCGAGTATTGGATAACGTGTACAAAAATTAGAAAACACTTAGTAGGCCTCTCTCGGAATGTTCCTGCACGACGATTGTTTGTTTGTTAGATGGGGGATTAAGCCTCTTAGCTGAGGCACGACCCTTTCAACCTAAGACAGAAATCTATTTTGGTTATATCAGGCCGTATTAGCTTTTATCTAAATGTGACCTAATGGTCTGGGTTTTTGGAAAGCCGTGCGTGCTATTGCTATGTATTATCTATATTGCTAGGTGGAGTTGATGTTTATTTGTGGCCAAGATGCCATTTATCTAAGTGTGACCTATGGTCTGGGCGAATTGAGAACCGTGCGCGCTATTATTGCAATAGAATGTTATGTTGCTAGTTGTATAAACTTTATTTCCGGTGGTATTGCCTTTTTATTTAAGAGTGACACTAATGCCTGGGGGAGTTTGAAAAACCATGCGTGCGATTATGCCAAAAATTGTCCATATTGCCAGTCGTATCCTGTGGTGAGCGTTCATCGGTTGTTATTTGTTGAAAGCTGTGGAGAGAGGCCTGTGGAAAGACTGATGACAAACAATGACTTATTTGGTTTAGATTTTTAAATTAGGGCTTTAGTCCTGGTTATAAATTGTTTAATTAGTTTTAGCCTATCTGGTGGTACATCATGGCCCAGAACCTTTTCTAATTTATATGAAATTTTATTGTTTTGGTAGTAATCTTTTAGGTCTTGCCTATGATGGTTGTATTTATGACAATGGAGTAGGAAATGATCTATTGTATTTTCCTCTTCACATATTGGTTCGAGTATATAATGTAATGATTTTCCCAGTCTAAGTCGTAGTAGTTTCCTATTGGCAGGGATTTTCAGCTCTTCCTTTATTTGAGTGGTCCTAGTGGGTCCTTTTAGCATTGCATGTGCATGTCTTCCGTTTGCACTGTTGTCCCATTTTTCTGTCCATTCCTTAATTATTGTGTCCTTTATTATGCTTCTGGTTTCCGATCTGCCAAGTCCTACCTGGATTTCTGTTCCTTGTGTTCGTCCTTTCTTGGCTTCCTTGTCCGCTGCTTCATTTCCTGGTATTCCGACATGGGCTGGAATCCATATTACATTAACCCTCGTACCAACGTGAGCTAGGTTTGTTGTTATGCGTAGTATATCTTCTACTATATCTGGCCTTTGGCTGTCTTGTTTATTTTGAATAGCCTGGACTGATGATAATGAATCAGTCAGGATTGTTAAATTTTTAGGTGGGTTATCATTTATTATTTCTAGTGCTTTTAGAATTGCAACTAGTTCAGCTGTGAATATTGATGTATGTTCTGATAATTTAAAGCTCTTATTGATATTCCTGTCTGGTATGACTATTCCTGCACCAGTTGGGCCTTCCTCTCCTTTGGACCCATCTGTGAATACTTTTAGACTATTTATTGTTCTATCATTTATGTGGTTTATTGCTCTATTGTTAGCTGAATCTCTATTTTGGTGTTTTTTCCCTATATAAGATAAGGAAATGTCAGTTGCTGGTGATATTAATTCCCAAGGGGGTATTATTGCTTTATATTGGTTTTGATTACATATTAAATCTTTAAGCTCTGGTATTTGGTCAAGCTCTGCATTTGATCGCCAACCTGCTGGTGTTCGGTAGCTTTCAATTGAGAGCTTGCCTGTGTTATCAAAGCTATTGAATGATTTATATGCAGGATGTGTGGTATCATTTCCTATTTTAGACCAGTAGCTAAGTCTCAGTTCTTTCCTTCTTAGGGATAATGGCATTATTCCTAGAGCTACTTGAACTGCTTCAGCCGATGTTCCCCTGGTCGCCCTAGCTATTGTTGAGAGAGCCTTATTTTGAATTATATCTATTTTAGAGATATTGGCTGGTGCCGTCGACTCATACACAATGCTGGCATATTCTAATTTACCTCGTATAAAGGCTTTATAGAATGTCGTCATTGTCTTAGTCGACGCTCCCCATCCGCTACCACTCATGTACCTAAGCATGTTTAGGGCTCCTCTGCTTCTGTCTACTATATAGTTTATATGTTTATGCCATCTGAGGCTTTGATCTAATACCATTCCCAAGAATTTGGTGGTTGGTGAGAATGTAATTGGTTCGTTATTTATAAAAATATCCTTTATTTTATTTGTTCGAGCACCATTTATGCTGAATAGCATTCCTACTGTCTTGCTAGCATTAATTTTGAAACCCCATTTTGCCATCCAGCTTGTTACTTCATTTATTTGTCTTTGTATTCCTACTTTTAGATAACTGATGTTATTGCCTGAGCGCCAAATTGCGGCATCGTCTGCAAATTGTGACAGGCTGTTCTTGATATCCGAGAATTCTTCTCCTAAATCATTAACCATTATTGTGAATATTGTTGGAGATATTACAGACCCCTGCGGGATGCCATTTTCCTGTTCATAGGAGTCTGATAAGTCATTATTTATTAGTACTTTAAATTGTCTATCTTGCATGAAGTTTTTAATGTAGTTGTATGCTCTACCATCTATACCTATGTTCTTAATTTTAAATAGGGCTCCTTCTCTCCAGCACTCGTCGTATGCTCTTGCTACGTCGAGAAAGACAGCCGCTGTTTTTTCACCTTTTAGGAAACCCTGTTTTACTTCATGCTCTAGTTTTAGTATTTGGTCAACCGTGCTCCGGCGACTCCGGAAGCCCGCTTGGGTTGGACTATATATATTATGTTTATTTAGGTGAAATACTACTCTTTTATTTATTATTGTCTCTAATATTTTACCTAGGTGAGAAGTTAGTGATATTGGTCTATATGAGCTTACTTCTTTAGCTTCTTTATCTGGCTTTAGTATTGGTATTATGGTGGCAGACTTCCATGCCTTTGGTATGGTGCCAGATTCCCATACGTTATTGAAAAGGTGAGTTATTATCATTAATATATTTGTAGGTACTTTTTTAAGTATTGCATAGCTTAGGATGTCAGGACCTGAAGCTGTGTTTGATTTCTCGCCTATTGCTTTAATTACTTCCCCTATTGTTATATCTGCATTTATATATGATGATTCTGCATTATTTATTGGTTTAGTGTTTAGTTCCTGCAGAATTGTCTGCCGTCTATTTATCTCATTTAGGTTTAGGTTGTTATTAGCACTAACTGAGTAAAAGTATTCGGCCAGTGCATTAGCCTTCTCTTTATCAGTTTGTGCTGTATTTAATGCTGGCATTATGCTACGTTTGGATTTGCCTCCACTGATAGCTTTCAGTTTATTCCATACTTCTGATGATGGCGTTCTGAAACTTATGGTTTCACAGAAAGCTCTCCAGTGGAGTTGTTTAGCTTTAAAGATTAGTTTATTTGTTTGATTTCTTATTTCTTTATAGTTTAGTATATTCTCTTCTGATCTCTTATATCTAGCTAGTTTTAGTGCTTTATCTCTAATTTTAATCTGCTCATCCAGTTTAGGGTTCCACCATGGTACTGGGTTTTTAGGTTTATGTCTATTAGTTCTTGTTATATTTACTGGTTTAATATTAATAGGCATGTTTTCACTTGGTATATATTTTACTGCTACTTTGAGTAGTTCATTTGTGAGTTTCTCAGCAAATTCTTCTACATTGTTGGTATTAATATTATTTATTCCTACTGTCATTAGCTCTGTTGTTAGTGCCTCCCAGTTGGCTTTTCTATAGTTAAATGTTGGTTTTTGGTTTACTTCACTGAGAGTACATTTAGCTCTAATATTAATTTCAATTGGTAGATGGTCAGATCCACTAGCATTTAATCTAGCATAGAATCCTGCACGACGATTCCAACCAGCGACACTTTTCTTGATTAGCCCGATATTTCCTATGCTTTCATTGGCTGGTGTCTCTTTTTCTCCAACCACTTTCAAACTCCTGCAGATTAATTAGTATGACGTAATTTCCGGAGACTAGAATGTGTTGTACCGTGGCTCTAGACGGTACACGCCATTTAGCTGAATTAATTTGGACCTGTTTCGTTTCTTTTTGATTATTGTTGGACGTTTAAGTCGTCGCTATTTACATACTTGGAGTCGCTTGCCAAAAATAGCGAAGGCCAACCCATATGGATCTCAATAACTATATTTCCAGTATTTTTATCCGGATCGTTGTAAACCCTAACCCAAGTCCGTAGATAGGGGTTACAACACCCCCCGGCTTCCTTAAGAAATAATTAGAACAGGACGTTTAATAAGTAAGAACTTATAGACAAATCACGCAATTGGAAATTAGTTAATGATTATGTTTTAGTTGACAGGTCTCCCATACTGCATACGGTAGCGGTTGTACTTACTATAAAGTATACCTAAAGTGACCAAATAAGTGGCACTATTTGGAATCAAGCACAGGATTATTATGAAGAGCTTGTTTTTGAAGAGAAAGATAAACACTTAAATACTAATCAAGGGCAGCACAAAATGCTAGGGGTATGTAGGTTGCAAAGAGAGGCCAAAATTTGGAGGAAGTAAGGTAAACTGGTTATTATAGCACAATTGATTAGCGCTAGAACGTGACCATCCAAATAAAACACATGCTGACTCATTGCGAATGATCCTTCTAAAGTGACGCTTTGTCTGTTACCGTGATTATCATTAACTCTGCACAATATGCTCGAAGTGACCAATAAAAATCATGGAAAAAGTCAAATGTATCACTAGAAGTATTTGTCTCAATGAGCCAGCCGGTCTAAAATTTCACGATGGTCACAGCTAGAGCCTTAAAGATATAGAACGCTGGATGTGTGTTCCTAGGCATGTTTTATTTTATGGGTGGCTAGGCCGACCATATTATGTGAAGGTCACGCACCCAGATACAATCAACTGGGCTATCGTCCACGGTTGAAAAGTGCAGGTTAAAACGATGACTTTTAAAACCATTCTGAGGTCATTGTGACAATATCACCTGAAGATGTGACATTTTTTAAAGTTGTCGTACAGGTTGTTATAAACTGGTAGATAAGGCATGGGGGTGTCCGACACCCTCTCCTGCAGATTAGCAGGATATAGTCCAGATAACAGAATGCCTGTGCTATAAATTACAGCTTAACTGTGATATTTGCTCCCTCTCTTGGCCTGACACATCCTACTTCAGCAAGGTCACTTTCCCTCTCTGGGATAGGACATCCAACTCCATCACCCAAACCTCCTTAGTCGCCTCCTAGCATGTAACAGTGCACCTATTCTTTGCTCTCCTTTCTTGGTCCCGGCAACACACCAATGAAGCAGTACTCAAATAATCTCTAAACAGTACTCATGGGATCTCCCCGGCGTAATGGTTAAGCTGTTCGCTATGTGTTGAAGAGTTCACGGGTTCGAATCCGGCTCGTGTCGTCTTGTTTATAAGGTGGATTTTTTCCCCCGGAGATCCCTGTGGATTATCACTTGAAGCTACGGAGTTACGTGCTATGAGTGGTACTCTCGGCAGACGGCATAGTACATATGGGAAACCGAGTACAGTGAAGTCAATTTTCTACGGCTTTTAAACCCCCTTTTAAACTAAAAAAGAGGTAAAGAAAGCATAGAGGATGGACTAAATTTCACTTGATTTACCTCATAGATATCAGATAGCTGGCTTGCTTATACAGAGACGTTTGAAAACAAGACGTCTAATAATAGTTTTGAACCCGCAACATCATAATATAGACAAATATATTAACCACTGCACCACTGAGATCAAACAACGCCCTTCAATTCATCTATGTCTATTGAAGATGTCAGTGTAACCAAACAAATATTACTTGGTTATTTGCTTGTGAGTTCAAAACCTAAATTCTAGACATGCCTCTTTCAACATATGAACTAGGTACACCTAATTATAATTGATACTTGTGATTAGTTAGTTATGGAAGGGCTGTCCATTTTGAAGTTTGTTGTTTGTTAAATGGGAGATTAAAGCCTATGGCCGAGGCACGACTCTTTCAACCTGACAGAAGTCTATTTTGGTTACATCAGACTGTGACTAGATTGAAGTTAGCTTAGGGAAACATTTTATATTTTTAGATGATTGGTGTACAGTAAACTTGAAAATTAGACATAAACAGTAGTTACAGTACAGCTTTATTCCTTTTAAGGGAAAGTTATTTCATTTTTTCAAAATATTTTGCCACGTATCCAAAGATTACAAAGTTTTCATTTTATCAAAGTACCTACACCGATGCCGCGTGCGATATTGTTTGTAAATTATTGTGCTGCATCATTGCAGCAGGCTACACAGAAGACTTTGTTATTAGTGTAGGAGTAAAACAAGGATGCATATTGTATCTACTACTTTCTATTACATACATGGACCATATAAAACAAAATAGCAAATTCAAATAAAACAAATGAACTGCTTTTTGCCGATGACCAGGTTTTATTCAACAACAGTATAAAAAATCTGCAAGACCACCTAAACATAATAGACACAACAGGCAAACAATTTGGAATGAAAACCAACATAGACAAAACAGAAATAATGAATATTGGAAGAGAAAATAAGAACACGAACATCCAGAAAACATAACAAACAACCAAAACAAGATAGATTCAAGATGCAATAAGGCCTGTCAGATCATCGGTCAATTAACACCTTTACTAATAAAGATATTACACTAGAAACAAATAAAGCGCTATTCAACACCATTTATATACCAACGTTGTGTTATCAATGTCAAACTTGGACATTGGATTCTAGAACAATTCATACGATTAACACCACTGAAATGAAATGTGTGAGACGTATGATTGGAGTTAATTTAGTCAAAATCAGGAATGAAGAAGTAAGAAAACAATTAGGAATTACGTCAACATTATGTTCAGAAACAACAAGTTCAAAGGTTTGGTCACATAACCAGACAGAAAGAGCAAGTTATTATCCAAGAAACCTTTAATAAACGATACGAAAACAGCAGACGTATTGGACGCCCTCGTAAAAGGTGGATATATAGTGCATTAGAAATACTCGGCAATATAACAGCAGAAGAGGCAAATAAAAGGGCAAAAGACCGTACACTCACTCTCCTCTCAACACCGAAAGGTATATGAGGACAGAAAGAAGAAGCACTGCATCATTTGTCGAAAATATTATGTCTAGGCTCCCAGTTGGAGAGTCCGAGGCAGGACAGTAATGCGTTCGTGTGGTTCAGTATCAATATAGTTCCATTAGCAGATTACAGAAGTTGGTATGCCAAATGTATTTAGGTGCTTAGAGATTAACACCATATGTCAATTAATTATTATTGATCGACGTTCAGTGAGTTATATTAGTAATTATGATTTCTACATCCAAAATGTCGCCGGTTCACGGCCAGCAATTATTTTGAAGTCCAATGCTCTTTCAATGGTCCACTAGTTTCCCAAGAGGCCTGGTACACTTTGCGTGACCTCATCGGGTGCCATATTTGGACACATACAAACTGACAGTAAGGCACAACACAATACAAAGAACGTAGGTGGAGATTTCTTTGTATCGCGGCTGATCATTCTACCGTGAAAGGTGATGAATTATTTCCAATTAACTATCTGGCAGGCAGTTTTATTTTTTATTATAGTATTTCCTGGACAGACCGTTCAAGCTTAACCATAACCTTAAGACATAACCCCCCCCCTGCCGAAGACGGATGTGTCGGGCCATTTGTGCAAATAAAACTGCGACACAGCGCATTAACATTCTCTGGACTATATCCTGCTGGAAATATAATAGGGCCATTGTCCTACTGCAATAGAGATCCAGCAGGAGTTTGAGAATGAACGCTGAAGAAGAAGACATAACCCGATGTCCCGAATTGAGTGTGGATCACACATCCAACGCTGTGATTTGGGTATCCAGGGAACTAAACTGCCCATGTTGTAGGCACACAATTTTTGGTAAAATTGTTTAAATTGTTCGTTTCACTTGAAGCACATGTCAGCTTGTATAGGGATTACTGTCACACTAGTGCAGATTGGAATGTGGTCTTTTTGTTAAATTGTCAATATTCCATGTAGTCTTTCCAAACACATCCGGCGTCTGAAGTGGAAATCCCCAAAGGCTTAATGCCAACAGCTGTGTAGGATCATCCGTGACCCTCAGAATGATAAGACTTACTGGTTAACGGGAAAACAATCTTTCTAAATGACTCATTTGAGTATTCCCTTCATTTTCATTGATTGTCACACAAGTATTCTTCTTCTTCTTTCGTTCACTTGAATCATGTCTATATCTGTAATTCTGTCTCCTTAATAAAACTCACTGTCTTTTGTAGTTCATACAGTGTCCCATAGAGTTTTGATTCCAGTGTTGTTTCCTCTGGCCAATATGTCTGCCTCAGCGTTTCATGCTCAGAACACTCTTGAAGTATATGTTTGGCACTCTGTACTGCCTGTCCACATGTACACATGGCCGTGTTGCCAATTCACACAAGTATAATAATAGTTATGTTTTTCCAGGGCCATAAGAGGCGCATAAGGCAGAAACCATAGCTTTCCAGTTTTGTCTTTGTGTTGCCAGGTCTTTCAATTTGTGCGTGTTGTTTAGGTTCATTGACATGCCTTCTCTATTAATGGTTCTTCGTAGAGTTTCTCTAGGTCTCCCTCTTCTTCTTACTCCTGGTGGCACCCAAATAGTGACTGATGGGGAATTCTTAGGCTGTTCATTTTGAGAACATGGCTGATGTAAGTCCATCGCTTTAGTCTAATGAAGGAAGATTATAGGTTTGTTTGCTTTCCTCTCTTATAGTAGTGTTAGATTTAATGTCAGTCCACTTAACGTTCAGGATGGTACGTAGGCATTTGTTTTCAAAGGAGTCTAGTCTCTTATCTGGGCTTTTGTGGCTTTCCAACTTTCGCATCCATATGATAGAATAGGGATGATGTTGGAGTTAAACAACCTGAGTTTTGTGATGTTTCTTAGTGTGTTTGACGTCCAGATGTTACGTAGTTTATTGAAAGCACCCGCTGCAAGAGCAATACGGTGTAAAATTGCTTTTGATCAGTCACCATCCAGTGCTAGATTGGTGCCTAAATATGTAAAAATGTTGACTTTTAATAATGGAACATTTTGAATTTTTATGTTGTCGTTGGATCTCGTAAAATCTAGTATAATCATAGCGACCAATGAAAATCAAAGGATTAATCAATTATTTTAGAATGTCTGTTTCCCATTAGCCAATATGTTTTATATTATCGACGGCCACAGATCATAACGCTGGACTATTCTGGATGTGGACTTTATATAAGTGACTACTTTGACTTTTCCACTGATATTAATTTATCGATGTACATATATTTTATGTCAACAGCCAATGAAAATCTCGGACAAGAGACTGTCCATAAATGATGTAAACGCATATTTTTTGGAGAGTATTTCTATGGGGAAAAAAAAATAGACAGCTGTTGACAAGGGTGTTAGTGTCATCAATACCGGTTATATACAGTAATTGAATTGTTTGCATTTGAATTTTTGGTTTTATCATATATCATGTGCCTACCCTTTTTCAGAAAAGTGGACGACGTTCGATATTATGCACATGTTCATTTTAAGTGTGGGATGGTGTGCGCAGTATTCGTGTTGTCAATGAAATTGCGTCAAAAGCATACCGTGTTGCCAGAAAACATTATTGGTAATTTTAGCGGAGATTAAATTAGTCCACTATTTAATGCCACGAAAGCGCATTGGGGGATAAGGGATGATCGTGGACGTTAGGGACTTGTTGAATGTACCGATCTGCGCGCTATCAACTGAGAGGCCCCATCCCCACGTCCAGGGTCATAGAAGATAAGCAGTGATAGGGACCTCTCAGTTAGTAGCGCACAGATCGAAACATCTATACGGCATTCATTTCGGTAATAGAAAAGAACCGGCAGAATGACGTCACAACTACTAAAATATTACGATGGGCGCAGATTACTTAAAAACTGTGACCGCGGTAGGCACGTGATACGTGATAAAACCGATTTTTTTTTACAAATGTGATACAAAAACATCTTTTTTTAATACTTTCCTCTCTTTCCTTACTTTGGAGGAGGCAGATATTTTTTAACTTGTAGGCTAGGAGGGTAAAAATAGGCACACAAAAAAAAGTTTACGTATTTTATCGGCTGTACTAGAATCAAATACCTCCGTTTATAAGAATGATTCCCAAAGAGCCAGAAGGACTTATATATGTCGATAGACACGCTATACTGGTGAAAATGTCTCATGGACGTTATAACAAGCTTAACATATACTTTTATCAGTATAGTTAAAAATATTATAAAACGCATACTGCAAAAAAATGGAACTCCCGTTAATGTGTGTTTACAACCAACCACTATCATGAGGTGACCATCATTGTATCTAGAGATCATTGTGTGCACCCATCTATTTTTGGTCATGGACGTCTACAATGTAAGACGTACTGGCTACTGGGAAATAAGCTTTCTTAATGACTCATTTGACTATAACCGTGATTTTCATTGGCCACTATGATTATACTGTGTGTGACAGCCAATGAAAATCAGAGAATAGTCGAATGAGTCATTAAGAAGACTTGATTTCCCATTAAGAAGTTGGTCGTAAATGGTAGACGATTATTCTTTGGGTTAATTGTCACCGTTTAACAGCAAGAATTTAAATTACGAGAAATCACGGTAAATAATGAGCTTAAGATTCCGAATTATAAATGTCACAATCGTTGAAGTACAATACAAGGAACGGTGAAATGAGCCACAACCAAACAGTAATCTTATAGAATGAGAAAGCTTCAAACTAGATACATATTTCCCCAGTGTTTGAACTAGACGTGAAACAGGTATACGTTTGGGAATGCTTAATGTGGAATGAAAGCTTAAAAGAGATAGACGATTGTGAAATGTTCAAATTAAAAATAAAACCATCAAAACAACCAGCAGGTAAACTGTTATATTGACTGTTCAAACGTGACAGAAAACATGCAAAGGCATATAAGAAGTTCAAAATAGGAGAAAAGAGGCATGATATAAAGATTACAACACGCACAATGATAAAATGGCAGGAACGTGTCGCAGATTAGGGTTATTGAATTCAGATACACAAGGGGAGACATTTATTTAGTGGCTCTACAATTCTCAAAGAATTAACAATCATTTTGTACATTTAAAACACATAAGCACTTCAACAAGATTTATAAGGGAAAATACAAATACAAATTGAGCAGGTGATAATAATCAGGTGAAGTACAAGCGTGGGAGGACATGTGAAAATTACGTAACTGAAGGGTTAATCACAGGTCGACAGCCAGTCATGCGCGTCAATGACAGGTTACGCTGAATTGTTCTGGTAGTTGTGTTTTTTTAGGTGTCCACCCGAAAACATTTAACGTTATGTGGTGGTATTTAGCTCTAGAACAGAATATAAGTCGTTGTTTGTCTGCTTATTTTGCTATGATGAAGGCTTCTTAGTCGAAACGTTGTATATCCTTGTGTTTGTTCGCCAGTATGTCGTATCTATAAATATTGTCAACACTTGTACCAATTTCCGTTTTTCAATATGTTGCGGTGTATTTCAACAGCCCAAATATTTTTAGCCCGTCGGGTTGTTTCCTGGTACTGGGGATTTGTTTCTAAACTTTATTAGCTCTAGAACGGACTGCGTCACCGCATGTGCCGAAAGATCACAATCGGTAAAAAAAAACAAATCATTTGTGCCGCCAAGGATACAACAGGCGAACACATGACGCAGACCTTCCCAACATACGACGAAAAACAGAAAAGCACATGACCATGTTCTTGTGTTCTTTTATGGAAAAACTTTACGTCAATGCTACCTTTGACAGAGTCATCAATGTAGAAGCCTGAAAGAGAACGAAGAAAGCCATAGATCATGTGTTCTCAACCCGGTGTACGGGTACAATGGTGCTCTCATAATGATATGGTGTTCGAGCCATGCGAGATAAAAATGTGTTTGCGAGTGATCAATAATCAAGAGTCCCCTTTACATTTCAAACTTTGGTGCACAGCCTAAAACAAATACTGTTATTATCCATGATTATGGGGAAAATGAACGAGAGATGGTGTGTTACGTGCAATGAAGATAGTTTATATTGCCAGTTTTCACGTTCACTTTGAATTTCAATTTTTCCTTTTATCCTGTTGTATGTTATGTTGTTCTCACACTGACTTTTACATGTGGATGGCTCTCGCCGTTTGGAAATATTTTAAAATTGCATTTATTTAAAATATGGTTAACCTTTAGGTAACCACCTAACAGACATCTGAAAATAGAAAACAGTAGGTAAATATACCAAACTATAACTGCTGAACTTCAATGTAATGTCCGTATTAACATACGTTTGCGAAAGTTGGAAGAAATAAAATCACAAGAATAAATTAAATTCGTTTGAAAATAGATGCATTAGAAGACTTTTAAATATTGGTTGGGAAGAATTCAAATCAGACATGCAAGTAAGAGAAGTCGCCAAACACCAATATGTTTCTACAACATTAAGAAGAAAAGTATGGGTTTATATCAGACATGTACTTAGAATGAATAAAAACTGACTGCCACGACAAACATTAATTTGGGGTCCATCTGGTAAATAAAAAAGAGGAAACCAAGAGAGCTTTTTCGCAGAACAACCATCAAAGAGAGTGTGATATGGGACTCAACAATTTGCAAGAATTACACACAGTAGCAACACATCTCTCGGACTGAAGAGCTCTGATTTCTACCCTATGTACAGTATTCGGCGTAGAAGGAACATAGATAAACATTTTCACTGAAGTCTCCCATTCATTCAACTTATTAACAACCTAGCAGATGTGGAGAAACATGATCGCCTACAATACTCGAAACGGAAGTTGAATGCTTGATTATTCCAAATGCCTACCTGTAAACCCGGCTGCATCACGCTCATTCATATCTGGGTGTGATTTGATGGCTTTTTGTAGCCTTTTCCATCCCTTCTTTGGTTTACCAACTGCCAACTTCACTGCTTCAGTCAGGGAAGGAGTTGAGCTGCTTTTTGGGCTGTCTTGTTTGTGCCAGCGTCTCATGGTCAACATGTTGGTCCAAATCTGAGAAAATAATTAAAACATTTTAATTAAACTCACTAAATAAATGTCACTTTTTGAAGACGTGGATTTGTTTCAGCTTACATTAAACATGTTTGTCTTTCTTGTGCGCAAAGTATCGGCTGTGTATATATTTAATGTGAGAAAATAAAATGGACATCATATGGGAACTGGCTGTCCGTAAATTGCATAAACAATTAGGGATAGGGGCGAAAAAAAGTTTAAACAGTTGTTGACCGGGGTGGGTGGGGATGGAGTGTACAAAATAGTTTTCATGCACCAAATAAACTGCTTGAATTCGAAATCGTTTTCTAAAATATTCATGCAGTGTTTTCTTACCTTTTCTGTAAAAATATTGGGGGGAAAGGGGGAGGTGATATATGTGTTTTCTTTGTCATAATTAGGCATGTGGGAGTGGCTGAAGTCTTCACAATATGTTGAAAAATGGAAAATAAAATTGTTGATATTGTTTACTGACGGCTCTATGGTGGTGAACGTTTCTTTCAACGGGTAGACACTAGTAAAATTTGGTTATATCAGAGTTGTTGCAATATAGAATAGATGTCGTGGATGAAGGACAATGTCCAAAGTATTATTATACCTGCATATATTTTGGGTATTCTTTTTAAAAATCAGGTTCTTTATTCTCCAATCTGTCGGGATATTTATATGTATATTGGCTACAAGATGTAATGGATTATAAAGTTGAATCGTGAAGGGAAACGTTTCAGGAAAGAGAACAAGAAGAATTCCAAGACATTTGTCGAAGTACACAGGACATTGAAGACCTCCTTCTGAATATGACAATAAAAGAAACAGAACAGCGTGTACGGAACCAGGAGGATTGTACTGTGGCAGTGAGGCATGGCCGTGTAAAATAGAAGACCTGGAAAATAAAGCCTTCTTAATGACCCATTTGACCGTACTCGTGATTTTTATTTATCATTGTGATTATACTTTGTGTGACAGCCAATTAAAATCAAGGCAATACTTAAATGAATCATTTTAGAAGGCTTGCTTTCCCCTTAACCAATGTCTTATATTGCCGAGGGTCACGAGTGAGGGTTCCATGATGGACACGTCACTTAGTAGAGGATTATAAATGAAAAGACATAATACATGTGTATCTAAGCACTCATTGAGAAAAATATGTTGCACTTGGTAAACCAGGTCACCTCTGAATGTGTTTCTATCCAGTGCCTCCTCATTATTCGAGACTATGTTTATGTATAACATAACATATTGAATGAATGATCCTAAAATAATATTATTCACACCGGATTTAGATCTGATTAGCATATGCATAATATAAACCGAATTCATATAAGCCGAATTCAAAGACAGATAATTAGTAAGTGAGGATTGAAATAAGATGATCCGATCACTATGTCTCAGAGAATATGGAATGTGTTAAATAGCGCAACAAGAACATGTTTTAGCAGCAGATTTATCAGAAGATTTGGCGCTGAAACTGAAAATATTCCAGCCGCTTCGCTGATAAACGTGTTAAACAAACAGCAACACCCATGTGTTACGAAATACCGGTTTTGATGCACTTGTAATATACACAAGTGGAAAAAGATATAATGGGTAAAGTTACTCAATTGTATTTCTAAGAGTGTGTCAAAATAGCAGGACAAATCGACAGCATAACCTTTTGGCCTTTCAAACGTTTCCTATCTTTGATATCTTGATTCTCTTTATCCGTACTGAATGTATCATTGATAACCAGGTGGGATATCTTCTACCTGGCTTTATAGAGTTTCATTTTACTTACAGTAATTCAAAGGATTCAAAAGAGTGTGAAAGATTTAATATTTAATTTGAATATATAATTTAGACAAGAAATATGTATGTAAATATCCTGGGACTAGATTACCGTTTCCAATAGCTGATATATACCAACAAAATGATGTGCGTCACGTCTTCCTTGGACATTGCTGTTGACGTTCATGCTCCACACGATTGATATAATCTTAAATATGAATATAGCACGTGACGAGGTCAAATTAAACCAACAAACAAATAAGAGAGTTCTTTAGTCTCGTGTGGAGCCAATTCTGCTGCATTGACTCCAAACGCGAGCATTATTTAAAAAAACGAAAGAATTCATACGCACGTAAAACTTTTAATAGCAGAATGGTAAACATATTATAGGGAATGAAATAAAGAGAAGTGATGTCTTGCATGGGGTCTGACGGAAAAGAAACGTATACCACAGGTTTTGGTGAAGGGGACATGGTATGTGAGGCATATAGTGAGTAGAGGATCTAATGGGGTATGTCCTCGAGCATTAAATACATTAGCAACGAGTGAAAGCTAACGAGCAACTAGGACAGTTGGTATAGATAAATCACACAAAAACACAAAAGTCCTGTCGGATTGATCTAACAGTTCGCCTAATTGACTTCGGGTATAGTCAAATGTACTCCGTCCTTCTAAACGAAACAACATCCAGCATACTGAGAAGAGTATCCCCCATAGCACGTAACTCCATGGTTTCAAACGATAATCTATAGAAATCTCCGAAAAATTTCCCTTTGTAAGCAGGGGGTCACGAACAGGATTCGAACGAGAACCTTCGTGGGCATGTCTTAAGGGGAGACAAAAGAAAGTTGTTGAATATGATGTTGTCAAAGCAGTAAGATTATTTTCAGTAGTACCTTGGATATCTTAGCAAGATTCTATTGCAGTACATTGTATATCATAGCAAGATTCTATTGCAGTAACTTGGGTGTCACGGCATATCGTCTGTAACGTTCTTTTTCTTCTTCTGCGTTCAGCAACTGTGGTCATGCTATATTGTCAGGCATGTCGTCAAGACCAAGTCCACCGTCTTCTCCTGGTCAGAGCGGCTGCCCCATAGCTTTTGCCTCGAGTCTGTATCCTCTGGCCAGGTCTGCTGTCTCTGCTGTTTGTATGTTGAGCAGTCCTGTAGTATGTGTTCCAGAGTCTGGGTTCCGAATCCACATGGACATTCATGTGTATGAGATTCTGCATCATTGAAATGTATAGCAGCTGATGTTTGAGATTAAAACGCTTATCGGAACATCATTTTACTGCAGTCTCCCCAATTATCAATTTACAAACGACACATGTTGTCAATGCATATGTCTCTCCAAAAAGTAAAAGAAATTTACTTTGTAACAAGACACTACGAATTGGATTCTTCTTCTTTTCTGCTGCACTCATGATCAAACTTCAGCGATTTAGCAGAATGTGGTAAAAAGAAAGAAAAACCGTTGTATCATGATTTACAGCTTAGATGCGATTTCTGCGTCTTTCGGCCTGACACATCCGACTTCAGCATGGCGTCTGGGATACTTTGTTCCTATATAGGATGAGACAGCTAAGTCCACCCCAAAACCACCTTAATCTCATATGACATGCATGGAAAGCAAACAGTGTTACTACTTTTGACACCCTTTCGGGCTTTGGTAACACAAAGGCGGAATAGATGCCAAGACCTCTTGAGCACAAGACATACGACCTAACCACCACGTAAGGAAGGTAATATACGAGAACAGGGATACTCAAACATGAGGGAGATAAAGTGGATGCGATAACACTGGGTAAACAGGAATATGGAAGGAAATAGGTGCATTAAAATACTACTAATAATACTATTAAAATTAGTAAAAATTACAGGCTAGCAGAAAATACATGTACCAGGGAAGTGGACATGGCATCCTGTACGAGAAGGATACATAAGTATGATAATTTGTTTTCTTCCACTTGAATACTCATTGCATGCAGTCAAGACCTATAGGAAATGTTCACGCCCACATGTTGTCGGGATCCGAGAGGGGAGCAAAGAATGGCAACATTGTTTTCCTACCGTGCATGTCGCAAGAGGCGACAAAGGGTGTTATCAGTTGTTCCATCCTATCCCATAATGAGTCAAAGTTGACCGCAATGCATACTGAAGTCATGTGTCATGTTAAAAGGCGCATATATATCGCAGCAAAAGCTGTAATCCATGAAACATCACATTCTATTCTCCAGACTATGCCTTGCAAATCTGCAGGGATATTAAAAAGAAAGAAGAAAAAAACGAAAGAAGAACATTGGATAAGAAGAAATCTTGAAGGTTTAGGAATTTTTTTAAACGGTCTATTCAGAATTGTTTCCTTTTGGGAGTTACAGGTAGGTGATACTTGTGGTTCTGCAATAAAAGCCGCAGGTCCGTGTTGTCACTACGTCGCCTACAGGTTGAGTTTTTTTTTTTAAATTGTCTTCCGACAGAAAAATCTCCAGTTATTACAGAGAAACGAACCATGGACCAAATGGATCAAACAAACGCTTTAACCTCTCGATCATTCTCACATGAAGATTTAGTAACCACAGGAAAGATCAAGGGAAGAAGAGACAGATGAAGACAATAACCAAAATTGCTAGTTGGAAGAATGAACTTCAATCAATCAATCAATCAAGTTTCATGTCGAATGGCGTAGGTGATCATGTTTCTCCACGACTCTCTGTCTCTTGTGTTGTCAATAAGCTCGGTTGGTGAGATTCTACCGTGCCACAATACTAGTCCATTTAGTAACTTTTCTCTTTATGGTCCCCTATCTCTTCTCCCCTTGATCTTTCCAGTGGTTATTAAGTGTTCAAGCTGTGTTCTCAACACATTCCCTAGAAACCTTAACTGTCTGACCCTAATGTTTGATCTTTTTACATTAGCATCAATGAGAACCTCTGCATTAGATTTCTTAGCTGTCCATGGTATTTTCATAATTCTTCTCAGAAACCGCATTTCTGTAGTCTCTAATTCTCTTTATATATATATTGACTCCAGCTTCAAAGTACACGGATGATTCACAAAGTACATCATCCGTGTACTTTGAAGCTGGAGTCAATCATCCGTGTGTTTGATACTGCAGTCGATCATCCGTGGGTTTGATACTGCAGTCAATCATCCGTGAGTTTTGCTACTTGAGAGCACAGAGTTAGACAACCATGTTAGCCCTGCATAATTGGGTATGGTGGGGAATGTGTAGTTGTCTGTTTCGATCATAATCATCAGTGACTATGGTTCAGAACTGTGTTGCTATGGCCACCTCTGATAGGTGACACAAAAATATTGTGAAGGTCGCGGTTCTAGCAAGCCATACACCACGAGTTCCAAGTTTTAGAACATCCTAATTACCATATTTCCAAGTTTCATCTGTACATAAAATACACAAGTTAAAAAGTAATTGAGCATCAAATGTATCTTCCTTACTCCGACGACTGTTTTCCTAGCATTTCTGTTTTTCTTTTTGACGTCTGCTTCACGTCTGCCCATCACGTATACTTGTAAATGTCAAAGTTCACGGTTGTTGCAATTACTAAATATACCGCCAAAATTGTTCAAGACACTACTAAACAATTGAGATGTTCAATACACTACTAAACAACGGAGATGTTCAATACACTATTAAACAACTAAGATGTCTACTTCTAATGAATTTGTAAGCATCCATAAAAGTTGTTTCCGTCTTATATAGTTACTGTTCTAACATACGTTTATATAGTCACTGTTGTAATATATATAATAAATATGTTTACATTGAAGGACACATTTCAGTAGGCATATTGTAGCAACATATAAGACTTAATATTGATTCATTTATTATGAAAATATAGTAGAGTGAAAAACACAATGTATAACTCACTGGTATTTTCAATTATACTGTACTAGATTCGTTCGGATCCAGTCCGGATAATATTGATTGGGTTGCTTACCCTGATATACCTTACATTACGAATCAACCAGGCTCACCGTATGGTAACAAACGCGAGTATGACATTGGATCCACATTCGAGCTAAGTATATTGATATTAATGAAATGCTTTGTTGGATTCTCTGGATTCAATGGGTAAATGCGAATGTCGCGGTTAAAAGGTTGATCTCCATCTTCGTTGACGAAAAACATGTTAAATGTTGGTTCATTATAGCGACGTTGATCAGATTAACGCTCGCGCTTGAAGACCATGTTTACTATTGGGATTTCTCTTCCAGTTGTAGCAGCATTCTGAACCTCTCTTGTTTCGATATTATGCATTAACTGATACAACTGCACTAGTCTATTGTATTGACAAAAAAATCGATAGATTTTACCGAGAATTTCTCTTTCGCATGTACCATTTGTTGCGTATGCTTGTCGAACGTCTGTTGCTTGAGTACTGTCTACAACATACAACTGAACGAACTGTGTAACTGTGTTGTATGGCATTAGAAGTTCGATAATTTTGTCTATGAACTTTTAAAACACATGGACCTCGACACTTTCCTTGCAATATAAATCAATAAGTTTTTCCTCATCGACGACGCAACATTTTTTTTTAAATGATGCGAATTTAATCAAGACGTCCAGCGTGCATATTCTTAAGCTGCTATGAATATGGATCGGTCGGTCGACACACAGGCAACAACACACATACTATACTGCTCAGGTACGTAAACTCCTCCAGAGCAACAAAAGTATAACATTAAGCCTACTCATTACTAAGTGCCAGAAGCCCTCAATAGTCACTGTACTACAATGACCAAATTAGGCCCTGCACTACAATGACCAAATTAGCCCTATTTGTAGGCTTAAACAATACATAAACAAGATTGTTTAAGATGTTGCTTTATCTTTCTTGAACACACAATGGGCTGGTCCAGATTTTTCTACTCATCATCGCTGAAGAACGTTGTTGTAGCGGTTAATGCAGTACCTCTCCTACCTTGACGGTTCCACTACTTATAATATATTACCAGAACCGCGGCCTCCACAATGTAGCTCTGATATAACCAGATTTCTACCACTGTTGACTGGAGCATACATCACCTTTAAGTCTTAAGATGTATGCGTACATGTTCCTTAGACCTAAAGTAAAGCAGCACGATTTTGTTATGCCTACTTAGTAAGTTACCACAGTGGAATCCCTGTATAGCGCATAGGGCCTACATTTCTCACATGCCCCTATTTAACAAAAGTCCCAATTATTTATGTTATTGTTGCTTTATAGGCCTATGGCGAATTACTGCTACTACGTGATAGATAGACACCACATTTCTGTTACTATGGTGATAGATAGACACCACATTTCTGTTACTATGGTGATAGATAGACACCACATTTCTGTTACTACGTGATAGATAGACACCACATTTCTGTTACTATGGTGATAGATAGACACCACATTTCTGTTACTATGGTGATAGATAGACACCACATTTCTGTTACTACGTGATAGATAGACACCACATTTCTGTTACTATGGTGATAGATAGACGCCACATTTCTGTTACTATGGTGATAGATAGACACCATTTCGTAAATATGGTCCAAGTTGTTATAATGAAATTTGACTGTGCTATATAATATTTTAGGACCTATAATAAATTCATGTGTTACAAGGGAGCAAATAATAGCGGCATAGTTGCCTGCCATGCATGTTGTAAGAGACAACTACTAAAGTGATTTTGTGGGAGGACTCGCTGTCCCATCACGTAGACTGCCATAGAATGTTAAAGTTAATCGTAATTCATGTTGAAGTCGGATATGTCAGTCAGAAAGACACAAATATCGCATATATTATCACACATTTAGACTTCATTTGAGACTGGGCTGTGTATACTGTATAGAGACATTGATGTTTCATTAAGCTTGTCAACTACAATACAATTCAATAGAGTAGGATTAGTTAGTTCTACATTAGGGGCATAGGTTAGTTCTACATTAGGGGCATAGGTTAGTTCTACATTAGGGGCATAGGTTAGTTCTACATTAGGGGCATACATATTAAGCCATTTTTTCTACATAGGTCTATGGCCTATTCTAATCTAACATAGGCAAATTATTGGAAATATCACTTAGACTATACAAATAAATAATAATACAATAAATCCTTTTTCTACCATATGATATAAGCCAATGCAACAAATATAGCATTGATCACACAATAATGATTAGACGTCTACTCGTGTCTACTGTCGACACAATTTAAACATAACCATTCGCTAAACAATGCACAACTATCAATTGTTACAGCCAGAATGGAAATATATTTATATTGAAGCCATATTTATAACAAAGTGATTTCGCTGAAGTTATTTTAATATATTATTATACAATCTTACCTCTCATAAGTCCTATATATTGAATCACAGAATAACGAATCAGCCTCATCAATATCATTAAAAGTGTCCGAAGTTGGGACTTGACTTCTTACACGCAATAAGATTCTGATTATGTAGCTTGTGTGCTTCTTAAGTCTGAACACTCGAATGACTGGAAAGATGTTAACACCCGACCTTTTCAAAGGATCTACCCGCATTTCTCACAGAAAGTCGGACTAGAATTTACCGGTGGGCGCCAAACCGGTTGTTGATCACAAATATTATCGACGACAGTGGTTCTAAAACTGTTGAGTGGAAAATATATTACTGGAATCAAGGCTGTATAAAAAGAATGGGTTTGATAGAACATGATTTTAGTAATATAAGAGAACTCAATTGACGTGACAGGTCTACTTTATTGTACTCTGTTAGACCATATACTCAGTCCCTCTTAACGAAGCGGCGCACTACTCGCAGGGAGTACCACTCATAGGCACGTAACTTCAAGGATTATTTACTCTTCATATTTTGTGCACCTAGGAATCTCCGAAAAAAAATCAACTTTATAAACAAGACTACGCCAGCTGGATTCGAACCCATGACCTCTTGAACACAAAACAAACATATTAAGTACTACGCCATGAAGATCTAAGGCATTCGGAAATAAGGGGGTGAAACATCCACTACACTTTTTCAGAATGAAATTATTCAAAAATATCCAAAACTTTGGTTCAGTAAAATGTATGTTATATGTACCGTTTATGTTGAGTTATGCCCTCTTCAATCTAGGACGTGAGACCAATATGGTTATATCAGAGCTTTATCGACGTAAAAAATAGTGGCGGTCCAAATGGTAATTTTGGCTGTCACGTGAGTGTCAATAATGATGTTCTTGCTCGTCTTTTTTATGTTTAGTGTATGTAGTCTTGATAAAGGTCTTTTGGTCGAAACGTCAGTTTTTGAGTGTATAATAACACTGTGTTTCCAGTGATTAACATCATTAATCTGTTTTAAGCTTTGCCTATGCAGTTTTGAGAATCGTTTGGCTGAAATCCATTAACCGTAAGAATGACAATACATCAACATTCACCATCAAGGGAACCAACTAGAGAAATGTATAGGATACTTATTTGACAGATCTAGTTACGCAGTAAAAATAAAGGTTTAGCGACTGATGGTGACCTATTTTTCAAATTGTTCAACGTTGACCTGTTTAGACTCTCAAACAAATCCGACGTACAATAGTGGCAGAAACCGGTATTTTCAACCCCTGATAAGTTAACAAGTGATGTTTTGGGGGTATTTGTACGATAGTTGATAGTTTTGTTATTATTGTGTATTATTGCTTTGTGTGTTTGCGCGCGCTAATGTGCTGTTCATGGTGCGGCACGGAAGAACGATCTCTTCGGTGTAACCACGATTGCACCATTGCTAGGAAATGTGTGCACACCGAAAATCTTGGAGAAAAAGAAAAGTCCAGAAAATATGATCCCCCATTTGTTGCGGGACACATCAATCAATCAATAAACCCATAACCCTTCAGGGTCGTAGGGGTACCACATTGGATGCTTCAGCACACAGAGTCCTCCATCCAGCGAATTCTATCCTCAGCAATGCCGATGAGTGTGGAAAAATCTTGCCCTGTCCATTCCTTGATGTTGTCTGTCCATGTCTTTATTTGTCCTCCTCTGCTTCTTCCACCTTCGACAGTTCCCTGCAGTATTGTTTTTGACAAGGAATCGTGCCTGCATACATGTCCGAACCATGCTAGTTTTCGTCGTTTCACTATTGAAAGCAATGGCTCCTGAACACCTGCACACATCTCTATGTTATTTCTTACGTACACATTGGTCTTATGTTCCCTATAGGAAATTCGTAGAATTCTTCTTTAGCATTTGTACTCGAAAGCCTGTAATCTTCTCTCCATATCCGCAGTGAGTGTCCAACTCTCACAACCATACAACACAACAGAAAGCACCAGCGACCTATACAGTTTGATGTTCACTCCAACACTGATGTTGCTTTTCCAAATCACAGTTAGCCTTGACAAGGACGCTAAAGCCATCTCCAGCCTTATTTTTAGTCCTGCTTTGCATTTACCATCGCTGCATATACTGGATCCGAGGTATTTGAAGGTATTCACCTCCTCAAGCTTATGTCCATTCATCACGATATTAGTCTGGTTTTCTGTGTCTCTGCTGTTTACCAAGATTTTGCTCTTATCTGTATTGATTTCCATTCCGTACTGCCGGACACATATAAGGGAATAATGTAATAGCAACACTGTTTACCTTCCATGCGTGTTGATTAAGAAAATGATGGGTGGAGTTGGCTTTTCCTTCCAATATAGTTTAGTGTCCGTTCTCTGGACTGAATCATGCTTCTTCTTCTTCATCGTTCTTCAGTCAGATATCAGGTAACAGCGTCAGTAGCCTCAATGAATTGTGTGATTCGCTCCATTCATCCATGGAACCCCTCAGGTCTGGAAGTAGTGCCGTCTCAGTAGGCCATATTTCCTCCCTCTCTTCTTGGTAGAGTTGACATGCATGAAGAATGTGTTCTGCAGTCTCTGGGCTCGATCCACAGTTGCACAGGTCGGTCTCGTCAATTTTCAGTGTTAGGGACATGTGACTTGAATCCTGCTAATTTGCAGAAATTTGAGAGGGAACGTATTAAATAGCAAAGAATTGAATGCACAGCAGCTAAGCTGATTGAATACACAGCAGCTAAGCTGATTGAATACATTTGTAGCAATGGGTATCCTCGGGGGCTTCTTTGAAGTGAGTATCCTAGTCTCCTGCTTAGTTTGCCTAGATAGAATTTAACTGGCGACTGAAATATCAACACTGTAATGTTCAAGACACCATTTTAAATTCTTCCAAAAAATGAAAGCCAGTTCATTTATTATTCACTGTAGAAAATAGGAATGGTTGCTTGCCGAAAAGTGAGCTGATACATCTATGTGTCTGAATTCAGAGCTAGTAAACTGCGATAACCACTGATTTCTTGAAGTAGGAAATTATTAGTTTTTAAAAAATAGTGCATTGCCAGAAAGTTCACACACTATTATGTTGCCCGTCTCAACCAGATGGAGAAGCCAAGAATAGTAACATATTGACATGCCCTGCATGTTGCAAAAGGCGCCAAAATGAGTTTTTTTAATAATGGCATTGGCTATCCCATCCTATAGAATATCAATGTATGTCATATTGAAGTCGGATGTATCGGATCAAAATACTGTAGCAAAGTTGTATACCACACCACAACGCATTACGTTCTTCAGGCTACATCCTTCTAATTGGGACACAACCGACTCCACAGTCACATGTACACAAAATTCATAATTAGCAACACGGCCATGTGTTCATGTGGACAAGTAGCACAGAGTCCCAAACATATACTTCAATAGTGTTCTGGGTTTGAAGCGATGAGGCAGACATATTGGATAGAGGAAACAACACTGGAATCAAAGCTCTATGTACCACTGTATGAACTACAAAAGACAGTGAGTAATATTCAGGAGACAGAACTACATATTTGGACATGTTTCAAGTGAATGAACGACGAAGAAAAAGACACTACAAGTGGCTCCGCGTATTAAAGAGATTAAACCATCTCATGGATACATACCGTCGAGTGCAAGCGTTATAGGCCAATATTGCTCAGTCCCTATAGAGAGCATAAGACAAATCTGCACGTAAGAAACAGAGTAAAGAACAGTGAATGCTCACAAGAATCACTTATTTCTATATTAAAATAACGAACACATGCATGGTTTTGTACATACATTTGGACATGATTCTCTGTCCCAAAAAATCTTGCACGGTAGAGTTGAAAGTGGAAGAAGGGTGCCAAAGATAATCATGGGTAGACAATATCAAAGGATGGACAGGTCAAGATATTTCCACACCCATCCGAATCGCAGAGGATAGAAAATGCTGAAAGGACTGTGTATAGAGATATCAAATATAGTACAGCTAAGACTCTAATTGGCGATTGGTTTATGCTGGCAGTTTCAGTAGAGATATATTTTTGTATTCTCTTTTAGCATATCTGCCTGTCTGTCTGTCTGTTTGCCTGCCTGTCTTATATTGTGCGGAGAGACCTAAAGTCATATCATCTCTTATGATTATTCAGCGAAGAGTTTCTCCGTGTCTTCTTTTCTTTATTTTGACCTCAGATGTCCAATTTAATGCTAGTACAGTATCCTTAATGAAACTCTTTTAGACGTTCGCTGGTGGTATTTATCCGTGTTTCTGTATCTATATATTTTCCACTAAAGTTTCTATATATATATATATATATTTTCCACTATAGTTTCCGACTGTTGTAGACTATCATATATTTCGTACATAAGTAATCATTGCCCAAAACATCCGTGCTTGGCGGCGGTGTACAAATAGTGCTGTTTTATTGTAAATATAAATCTGAACTGGAATGCCTGTAGTCACAAAGCAAACATTATTTCATGATATTAGAGCAAATGGGGAAGATAAAGAAGAAAGAGATAATAGAAGGCATGGCAACAATAATATAAAGAAAAGATTTTCTGGGATCAAAAAACATCTCCAGTTCCAGCTCTCCACCCACGGATGACGGGATCGCTTGGTCGTCTCAACAAAGGCGGTCATACAACTAAATACACACAGAGACCATCTGCATTAGAAGATCTGTTGGCTAATTAGAAAACCGTCTACTATAATGGATCATTAAACTATTCCCATTATTTCTATTTGTCACTTTGATTGTACTTTTTGTCGACAGCTAATGATAATCACGGAAAAAATCACAGGAGTCATTTTAGAAGGCTGTTTTTCAAATTATCCAACGTCTATTACCTAGGATCAAACACACACATCTGTCAATGAATTGTGTACATTATTCCCATTCCTCGTAACATTTCCATGTTCCTATTCAACACAGCAAGAACGTATTTGCTAAGAAAGCAATGCACGATTTACAAAATATAATAAATTGGATTATAATATAATGAGAAATGAGATATTCATGTCCGTTTCTTAGATCAAATATGTAGATACTATTTTCTTCATTACGTTTATATTCTTCGACTGTTGGCTATGAAAATACCTTTGTTAAAATTGTTAAATACTTCTGTTTGTAATATTCTGTTAACGTTTATACACGGGTATATGGGGTTTAGATCGAGGCCGTTATCTGTCACCACCGATTCGCATGGGCCTTTACTACCAGACCACATGGAAGAACAGTACACGAAGCCAGTGGAGCCTTTACCGCAACAACAAGCAGCATAACAATGGAAGTATTTGCCGTAATGCAGGCACTTGACTGACTGGATCGAAAGTCTATTCCAGTGCATACATACTAAGTGACTCACTGAATATGATTCAGAAAGTCAAAACAGGTGATGTACGAAGGGGATGGGTGGAGTCATTAATGAGAGCTAAATGCGGGCATCACTTCGAAAACTCACGCATATTTTTGTACCCGGACACGCGTGTGTGGAGAGAAACGAACGGGCTGACCAATTAGCTAGCATCGCCACCATAACAGTTGGTCAGCCTATGGGCCGAGCAGACATACTCATTGTTCTACATGAGTCTGAACAATCAAATGATTTTGAGATGAATGAGCATGAGTCAATATCGAGAATGCGCGAACTGGGAGTGAGGATGTGCGTGGCCCGTAGAGTACACCTGATAAAGAAGTTCAGCGATCCAACATATAACTGGAACCATCAGCCGGTATGACCTGAGAGATTTACTGAAGCAGAGATATGAGCACCCATGGACGTGTCCGGTGTGCGAAGAGGACAATCAACATATTTAATACCTAATACCTCGTATGGTGAAGGACGCTTCTTTTACTACGAACGTTAGTCCAACTTGGATACATCTAGATAGCCATGGGCTGTTAGATATCCCTGTTTCCTCCATATACATGAGTAATCAGGTAAGGCATCTTTGGAATAATCAATAAATCAAGTGTCATGCCGACTGGCGTAGGTGATAATGTTTCTCCACGACTCTCTGTCTCTTGTGTTTTCAATAATCTCGGTTGGTGAGCATCTACCGTGCCAGAATACTAGCCCATCTAGTAACTTTTCTCTTTGTCGATCCCTTTCTCTTCTCCCCTTGACCGTTCCAGCGGTTATTAAGTGTTCAAGCTGTGTTCTTCTCAGCACATGCCCTAGAAACCTTGACTGCCTGCCCCTAATGTTTGATATAATTGATCTTTTTACGCCAGCATCAATGAGAACCTCTGCATAATAATGAATAATCTATAATTACTAAAAATCCAGAGACGATCCAGTAATTAGGTATTGCAGCAGTAACCGAAATACCAAAATAATTATAGGGAATAATTAAATGCGTGTTTACAATTGTCTATTGAATGTTCCCAGGTGGATGATGGTTGATAGTAGCCACACTTACCGTTACGCGTAGGGGTGGAAACTTCAGCTGTCGTTCCACGGCATGATATTAAACCAACTCTTTTCCTCATTTCCTCATTTTATCTAGTGTAGCAACCATTGCGGCTTTTCTCAGAAACTTCATTTCACATGTAACAATGTATTACAAATAACTACCAGAAACTAGGTATAATACAATACGGTGATAGCTGTCGCATATGTGTTTTTTGTACTTCTGTTAGGACGTAGTAATGCTGGGATGTTGGAGCACTAGAATACCTTCCTTCAGAGATTAAGCATGCATTTATAAAACCTCTTACACATCCATGACTTTGAGTCGGTATATGAGGTCACACAGTCCCGATGTCACCTCAGTTACACAACTGAGAAGAACCTGTGATTTTGTCAGAAAGACTATGGGCTGTCAAGTGTTACCTGCTCACAGGTAGGGATAATGTCATCGTCATCATCTTCCTCACTATTCGTATTTTATTCATTAAATTACAGCTCCTACCAAAAGGTAGGCCTACAAAGTAGACGTATTACTTTTTTCCGATTATGCATATAGCCTCTCCGGCGCAGGAAGCGTTCCGCATCAGTGACCAATATTTTACACTTTATACATGAAACTTATCTTAGTAATTGCTGACTCGACGTTTTACTTGAACTTATAAATGTAAAAAAAAAGTATTATAACCAACCAGGGCATTCTTCTAGTCAACTCATGACATAAGGATGTCACCCTTTGTCCCATTTTGCGAGGTCGTTGATCCACATTATCAATATTTGAGAGCAAAAAATGGAAGAGATGTCACAATGTGGTTAGATAACATTTCTTTTTAAAATAAAGAAAGTCATATGATGGTACCCTGATGTTAGTGGAGCAGTTAGAGTACTCACTGGTTGCTTAGTTAATATTATGTTGCGAAAAATTTTGCACTGTTGTGGCCAAACAAGGTACACAGCAACAGTGTGTGAGAAGTTAATTGTTCAAACCTTAACCTCTCTGACTGCAGACAAGTAAGACTACTTTCTAGCACATTCGGTTAAGTAAAATGGTTCCCGACTTAATGAGTTAAGGAAGGTCATTCCGAGTTGCAAATGAAACAGTGTTACCACAAAATTTTATGGAGTGCTGAGTCAATTGTAAAGACCGATTTCTTCATAGACTGATTGGGCGTATATGATTGAGTTCAATTGTATTCGGGTTCCCTCATATGTACTCCGACACTCTCAACTGAGCAGAGAGTATCAGTCGAGAGTACCAGTCATAGCACTTAACTGAGTACCTTCAAGGATGTTTTTAATCCTGCACATTTTCAGAGTCCTGTTCATATTTCCATGTTGGGATGGCAGTAGATTATTATATTGTGTGGCGCATTGTCGAGAGGTTGGAGCGTTTATTTCCATGATTAGATTCCGGGTAAGAACTATTTTTTTTCTGTCTGAGGGTACATTTAAAATTTCACCCTGTACATGAAGGGCGCAAGCAAGGGCATTCGGCATATCTCATACAAGCCACATCAAAATTTCCAGCAACTTCTTAACAGGGAAAAATTCAATATTGACAGTATTTTAAATATTTTGTGTTTTGGGCCGGAACAAATCTTGTGTGCTGTTCAATTTATGTTCTGCATTGATCAAATCTTGTGTGCTGTTCAATTTATGTTCTGCATTGATCAAATCTTGTGTGCTGTTCAATTTATGTTCTGCATTGATCAAATCTTGTGTGCTGTTCAATTTATGTTCTGCATTGATCAAATCTTGTGTGCTGTTCAATTTATGTTCTGGATTGATCAAATATGCGTGTTTCACATTTTTTTAACAATCGTATATCATTTTAATTGAAGTTGTATCCCAGTTTGTCAAGATAAAAGTTAACAAAATTGTTTTTGTGTTTTGAAAATAAGTACTTAAGCGTTTTTATGTATATTTATCCGGCATATATATATATATATATATATATATATATATATATATATATATATATATATATATATATATATATATATATATAGTGTGCTGTAAAGGGAATTCTCACGTACAAATTGTATTTACGATGGCCAACTAATGATATTTCTACAGATATTAACTGTTTATTGGAAATGGTAAAACACTGAACGTATTAGTTGTATTTGCCGTCATCAATGTGTTGCGCAATTGGTGCAAACGTCGTTACAACGCTTCTCCTTTTCGTGAACTATGTCCGGTTTCTAGTAAGTTCATTGTCCCGCTACAAGAGAGATCTAGTAGGTTCATTGTCCCTCTACAAGAGAGATCTAGTAGGTTCATTGTCCCGCTACAAGAGAGATCTAGTAGGTTCATTGTCCCGCTACAAGAGAGATCTAGTAGGTTCTTTGTCCCACTACAAGAGAGATCTAGTAGGTTCATTGTCCCACTACCAGAGAGATCTAGTAGGTTCATTGTTCCACTACAAGAGAGATCTAGTAGGTTCATTGTCCCACTACAAGAGAGATCTAGTAGGTTCATTGTCCCACTACAAGAGAGATCTAGTAGGTTCATTGTCCCGCTACAAGTGAGATCTAGTAGGTTCATTGTCCCACTACAAGAGAGATCTAGTAGGTTCATTGTCCCACTACCAGAGAGATCTAGTAGGTTCATTGTCCCACTACAAGAGAGATCTAGTAGGTTCATTGTCCCGCTACAAGAGAGATCTAGTAGGTTCACTGTCCCGCTACAAGAGAGATCTAGCAGGTTCACTGTCCCGCTACAAGAGAGATCTAGTAGGTTCATTGTCTCGATACAAGAGAGATCTAGTAGGTTCATTGTCCCGCTACAAGAGAGATCTAGTAGGTTCATTGTCCGCTACAGGAGAGATCTAGTAGGTTCATTGTCCCACTACAAGAGAGATCTAGTAGGTTCATTGTCCCGCTACAAGAGAGATCTAGTAGGTTCATTGTCCGCTACAGGAGAGATCTAGTAGGTTCATTGTCCCACTACAAGAGAGATCTAGTAGGTTCATTGTCCCGCTACAAGAGAGATCTAGTAGGTTCATTGTCCCGCTACAAGAGAGATCTAGTAGGTTCATTGTCCCGCTACAAGAGAGATCTAGTAGGTTCATTGTCCCGCTACAAGAGAGATCTAGTAGGTTTATTGTCTCGATACAAGAGAGATCTAGTAGGTTCATTGTCCCGCTACAAGAGAGATCTAGTAGGTTCATTGTCCGCTACAAGAGAGATCTAGTAGGTTCATTGTCCCACTACAAGAGAGATCTAGTAGGTTCATTGTCCCGCTACAAGAGAGATCTAGTAGGTTCATTGTCCCGCTACAAGAGAGATCTAGTTGAGTTTGAGAACACATGGTAAAAATTATAGTGTATGTTCAATTCAATCTCAATGCAGCATTTCTTTATAAATACGACTATTTATGTGTCGTGCACTTTCCCAAAACGTTATCCTTACTGCCATTCTGTAAGCCTCTCGGTTCTACGTGTGTTGTCCAGCCTTTCCATTATCATTTTCAGAAGGTCCATGTCATGTGACATCGTAGTCTGTGTCTGTTTCTTGTTCTCTTCCCTGCAATCTTTCCCTCATGATTCCTTGTTTAAAACCATTGCGTCTGTGTATATATTGTATACGTCTAAAATTTGTCAGCTTACGCGTTAAAAAATATTTTGAGGAGTGAGTCTTCATCAATGTCCACGTCTTCCCGGACATCTGCATTGGTTCGTTTTTCTGCCCATAATGTTCTTAGGACCTTTTTATAACAACTCATTATAATGTTGGTATTTTCCATTGGCGGATATCATTGCCCGCGGCTCACAACCATATGTTGCCACGTGAAAAAATATAGCTTCTCTACACTTTTATAGATGTAGTTTACCAAAATAATAAATTAGGTTCTTTCTGGATTTTCCCAATATATTATGAACGTATGGACACGAATCAAGGTCAATTTCAAATTATGAAAAGTACGTTAGCTAGAAAACACTTTAGACAAATTTCTTTCGGCTGTAATGTTATTCTAAACAACTTGCGAAACATGTGGAACATTTGACCGACTAAGTGGAAAACCATAACACGGTGAAACAACAAGAACAGTAAACAACACTTGTAAAGAAATTTGTTGGAATAGTTGTATGAATGTGAAGCTTTTCAAAAATGGTATCTCTTTTGACCGAAATATAGGACAGAAGATCCGTAATCACATAATGTTCACATTGAATTATTTATCTTGTTAGTAGTTGCTAGTTTAGCCGCCGATATGGGTGAGTGGCTGTGGTTTAACATTTCTCCGTTCTGGGTAGATGAATTGTAGGTCCAACAGTTAAATTGTCATTTCTCCCTACCAAGCACATACAATAAATTATTTTTTCGAAGTGTATTTATGGTAGCTACCATTTTACAATATTTAAACTATTTTCTCATTGCGTGTAAATGGTTGTTAGGGGTGTTACTGACGCAACATGGGTTCGATTATTAGGACCTAACAACTAGTAACACAAACTGGCTCACCTGGGATTGGTCTATGTTTTTTTTAAAATTGGCGAGCGACGCACAGTAGACCCCTATTATCAAAGTGACCAATCAAATAGTTTGATCAGTTGGATCAGCCAACATGAATGCCGTAGTTCGATTTTACTGTCATAATTTTGTAAATTCAATATTAGTAGAGCAAAAGAACGAAGGTTCAGACGGAATGTGCAGCTGTCCAGCAATGACATTTTGCCATATTTATTCTCCAACAGTCCAGCGATGACATTTCTCTATATTTATTCTCCAACAGTCCAGCGATGACATTTCTCTATATTTATTCTCCAACAGTACAGCGATGACATTTCTCTATATTTATTCTCCAACAATCCAGCGATGACATTTCTCTATATTTATTCTGCAACAAGTTAGCGATGACATTTTCCCATTGTTATTTTGCAACAAACGTTCATGGTAGATTTAGACAAGAAAAACATGTTTTGCTCCTTCCCGTTTAACTCCATCTGGTACTTTTTTGCTCCTTCCCGTTTAACTCCATCTGGTACTGTTTTGCTCCTTCCCGTTTAACTCCATCTGGTACTTTTTTGCTCCTTCCCGTTTAACTCCATCTGGTACTGTTTTGCTCCTTCCCGTTTAACTCCATCTGGTACTTTTTTGCTCCAGACCGTCGATGATGACGAATATAATCAAATATAATCACTGACTATGATCAGAATACATAACATACAGAGTAAATCAATGTGTGTTCTCCCACAAGAAGATGTAGGAATGTGCAATGCACGTGTATGTTGCTTTGTAATCGCAAGTTAAACACACTCATCAGTCCACCTTTCAAGGGTGACCAGTTGGAAATTAAAAAATCGGGATGCTAATTATATATACAAAATTCCCATAAAAATAAGTAATTGTAATATTTCTG
This sequence comes from Meghimatium bilineatum, assembly GCA_034231615.1. Lineage (NCBI taxonomy): Eukaryota > Metazoa > Mollusca > Gastropoda > Stylommatophora > Philomycidae > Meghimatium > Meghimatium bilineatum. Next base: position 12,828,729 of record CM067312.1, on the reverse strand, counting down.
TTCGTTAATTTATTGTACTGTGAAATCATGAGTAATTTATTGTATTCAGAAATACAATATAATTTATGGTAGTCATTGCACCACGGATGGCATATCTATGTACGCTCATGAAAATCTATATTATTTATATATGAATTATATTTAAGTTTGGACTCAAGTCATTGGACTTAATTCCGAATATTCATTTATTTACAATTGTGTTCGTGTGGTCCTTATTGTATTCTATTCATTTTGTATTGGGTAATAATTTGTTAAATCTGTTGTCATATCCCGTCCAATTTTCAACAAAACCCGCTTCCATGACTACATGTCTCCATATACTTCACTGTCACCTTGAACTTTGTATTGTTTACATGTCAATAGATTATCTAGTGCCTCTGTGGTGATAACATTGTTTTTACTGTTTTCATTGTTTTCAAATATCTGGGCAGCACATTGAGATATGACAATAAACAAGAAGCAGAAATAAACGCAAGATGTAATAAGGCCTGTCAGATCATTGGTCAATTAACACCTTTACTAAGAAACAAAGATATTACACTAGAAACAAAGAACGCGCTTTTCAACACCATTTTCTTACCAACATTGTGTTATCAGTGTCAAACTTGGAAATTAGATTCTAGAACAATTCATAATATTAACACCACTGAAATGAAATGTGTGAGACGTATGATTGGAGTTAGCTTGAGAGACAAAATCAGGAATGAAGCACTAAGGAAACAATTAGGGATCAAGTCAACAATAGAATACATCCAGAAACAACAAGTTAAATGGTACGGCCACATAACCAGACAGAAAGAGCAAAGCATTATTAAAAAAACACTTAACAAACGATACGAAAACAGTCGACCTATTGTACGCCCTCGTAAAAGCTGGATAGATAGTGTATTAGAGACACTCGGAAATATAACAGCGGAAGAGGCAAATAGAAGGGCAAACGACCTTCAACACCGAAAGGTAAATGAGGACAGAAAGAAGAAAAAAAAGAAGAAGAATTGTTTTTCACTGTTTGTTTTGTATATTCTCGAGAAAGACCTAATAGTTGAAAACGTTGAAAATGTCTTGTATATTGTCATTTGTATGTTTTCGTGTTTATACCTCATAACACCTTAGCGATAGTCCATCTTGTTCAAGAAACTTTCAAAAACCTGTGTTCTACGTAAGTACTATTATTGAAGCTATTAGTGCTGTAACCTGATGACTGACTAAATAATTGTAAACTTCTCTTAAAGAAAAGCAAAAATATCTTCGAAATTTGCTGACGGGTGTTGTCGATGTATCCAGTTAATTAATATACGTTAAAAGGTTAGAATGTGGTTCTCTGTACATATCGACTTGGCATCTAGACTCTACCTACAAGAATCCTATTCTATCTTTACGAAAGAACTGATGTAGACATCATTACGGTTAGTATTTGTTTATCATTAAGATTCCTCTCGTATCCGAATGCACTGTTTGTGTACTTAGACTGCAAAGTATGTAATGGGATTCGAGGGTCTGAACCCTTTCTTTTCTTTTCATTTGTTATTTAGGAATTTTGCGGTGAACATGTGGTCGAATGGCTAGAACGAGGTTAATGAAGCCATCAGGTATGCAGTTAAAACCGGCGGTTGGGACATGATTTTTATCTTTCGAAGGTAGAATAAAAATCCTTCCTGTACACGTCGTGGCTGCTGAAATGGCAAGGCAACTATTATTTCCACAGTATATGAAAAAAGACTACCTGCATTTCTTAATACGAAATCATCCAGTAATGGTAGGAAAGTTTATTATATGGTTCTCAAAGTGGAATATATATCTAACCACTTTAGGTATCACCACTTTAGGCATCACCACTTTAGGCATCACCACTTTAGGCATCACACTTTAGGCATCACCACTTTAGGCATCACCACTTTAGGCATCACCACTTTAGGCATCACCAATTTAGGCATCACCACGTTTTGTTGGAAGATCACAAAGCGGGAATGGGAATTGTGTCAGGGACTAGTCAGAGGGAAAGAGGGGGGGGGGCTATTAAGATAAGTGTTGATAAACCATGAAGAACGTTGGCATGTGTGTTTTTTATCCCCAGGGATAAGCCGCGAAGAAAGTTGACATGTGTGTGTGTGTGTGTGTGTGTGTGTTATTATCCACAGGAATAAATCATGAAGAACGTTGACATGTGTGTTTTTATCCCCTGGTATAAACGCGAATAAAGTTGACATGTGTGTGTGTGTGTGTGTGGTATTATCCACAGGAATAAATAATGAAAAACGTTGACATGTGTGTTTTTATCCCCTGGTATAAACGCGAATAAAGTTGACATGTGTGTTTTTATCCCCTGGTATAAACGCGAATAATGTTGACATGTATGTTTTTATCCCCTGGTATAAACCGTGAATAAAGTTGACATGTGTGTTTTTATCCCCTGGTATAAACCGTGAATAAAGTTGACATGTGTGTTTTTATCCATAGAGAACTGGAAAAAAAAACAATTGCTATTGGGAAAAACTATTAAGAGCCGCTGATCTTATGCCTTGCATGGCGTATTGAACATTTAAATATTTGTTTGTTTCTTCACAAAGCACTATATGCAATATATTTCTTGTATTTTTGTGTGTAATGAAAGGATTTCCTCGGGAAGTTTTCATGCAAAGAATGCTGAATATTATAATGTTCAATTTTGTGAGCATATACCCCAATTCTCTCAGCGGGGGAACCCACACATACTTTAAGTATAGATAAGGCCTATTGTATAGACAAGGTGCTGTGAGGCTTTCATTGTATAAATTTAGGGATGTGAGGCTTTCATTGTATAGGTTTAGTGATGTGAGGCTTTCATTGTATAGATTTAGTGATGTGAGGCTTTCATTGTATAGATGAAGTGGTGTGAGGCTTTCACTAGAGGAAAGCCTCATAATATGTGAATGTCATCTGTTAATGAGGTTTACTGATGTATGGAGGTTTATCTGATGTATGGAGGTTTACTGATGTATGGAGGTTTACTGATGTTTGGAGGTTTACTGATGAATGGAGGTTTACATGTATGGAGGTTTACTGATGTATGGAGGTTTACTGATGGGCCACTATGAGACCCTCATACGGAAAACATTGTGAGATAAAGATGCCGTACAAGATTTATTGGAGATGTTGAGAGAAAGATTGGGAATATTTAGAGAAAGTTTTGAGATGTTGAGAGAAGGATAGGAGATATTTAGAGAAAGTTTTGAGATGTTGAGAGAAAGATTGGAGATATTGAGAGAAAGTCTGGAGATGTTGAGAGAAAATTCGGAGATGAGAAAAAAAAAGAATGGATATATCTAGAGAAAGTTTGTAGATATTGAGATAACGTTTGTAGATATAAAGAGAAAATTAATTTGAAGATGTTGTGAAAAAAATATTGAATATATTGAGAGAAAGACTAGAGATGTTGAGAGAAAGATTGGGAATGTTGAGAGAAAGATTGGGAATGTTGAGAGAAAGTTTGGAGATGTTAAGCCTGGGTAGATTGAATGCATACTTTACTGAGGGAAAGGGGTTGGGAGGTCACAACCCTCAAATTAGAGTCAACATGGATCTAGATTTGATATTTGGTTTAAATTTAAAGGTTCTGGTTGCCTATAATTTTAATGAATCGAGCCACTTTTGCTGTCTTTTATGATTTTTATTTCCTCACTAAGATTCTTGAAGATCGCCATGGTGTAGTCAGGAGAACGTAAATACGCTGTGTCATGGTTTACAGTTTATCTGCGATACATGCGCCTTTCGACCCGAGACATCGACTTCAAAATAGCGCCTGGTTCACTTTGACCCTATGAGAGATAAGATCGTCAACCACAAACAAAACCTCATACGATATACTTGGCTGGTAATAGTGGTGCTATTATTTGTTCTCCTCTCGCGCCCAGATAACACATGGGCGAGCTCATTGTTAAAATTAAGTATCACAGTGTGTAAATGCTAATTGTTAAAATTAAATGTCACAGTATGAAAGAGATAATTGTTAAAATTAAGTATCATAGTATGTAAGAATTTATTGTTGTTAGCTAATTGTTGTTTATATTAATTTTAATATAAATGTATTTAAGGTTAGGGTTAGTTAGGCACACCAAAACCTCTCCTAATCCAAACCCGATTCCTAATCTTAAAGAAAAAAAATAGTTAAAATGATAAATATCAATATATCAATTGGCAAACATTGCTAAGGGAAATAATCAAATTAATAATCACATGGGGAGATGGGGGGGGGGGGGGGGGAGAAAAACAGGGAAGGGGGGGGGGGGGTACGCGTTACAAACCAGATCTAAACATAATTTTATATTTGAAGTGATGTAGGATTTGATAAAAAAATAAATAATTGTTCACATGAAGTATTGCACGATTTGATAAAATCATATTTTTATATTTGAAGTCATGTGAAATTTGATAACAGCATAATTGGATATATGAAAGATTGAAGTGTATATGTATGATTGGGCCCATGTTGTGTGGTTGTTGATTTGATGGGTCCCTATGGTTTGGTGGTTGGTTTGATGAGCCCCCTTCTGTGTAGTGCTTGGTTTGATGAGCCCCTGATTTGTGGTGTTTAGTCTGATGACCTCTGCTGTGATGTATTTGGTTTCATGGGCAAGTGTGTTGTGATGGTTGGCTTCTTCTTCTTCTTCTTCTTCAGGGTTCATTGTCACTACCGCTGGATCTCTCTTGTAGCAGGATTATGATCCATTCTATATTTCCAGCAGGGTGTTGTCCAGAGAATGGAAATGCGCCGTGTCACCGTTTTATTTACGCAAATGGTCCAAAACATCCGGTTTCATTGGTTGATGGTTGTTTTGATGAACCCATCGTGTATGGTGTTTAGTTTGATGGGTCTCTGTTAAGACCGTAACTTGCTGTATGACAAACCCAAGTGATAATGTATACCATCATTCGGAAAAATGCACTTGTCAACTAGATGTCACGTCCTCAATTGGAACCTTCTCCTCCTGAACACAATACAAATAGCAAATCGCAATAACCAACAAACTAAGACCACGGAACGACCCCCGCCCCCACTATAACAATCTTAGTCAAATACTTCTGATGCTACATTTATAACTATAACTAATAAATCAGACCGAATCACTTAATGCCCGTCTTTTGATGTTCCATTGTTATGGTTTCAAATTATTTTCTATTTTCGTTTTCTGTTGTGCTATCTATTTTATATGTTAACATAAACGTTTCATTTCCACTTAAACGGTTGTCGTCCGCTGTGTGTTAATATTGATATAAAACCAGCACCGCGATAAGGGTGTTATTATTAGCGGCACATTACACATGTTGAACTGTACAACAGAGAAAATGATATCAGTTGACAGATAATAAATCATACACACACGATCGTCAGCAGAAAGTCATTTCAAGAAAATAATGACTTCTTATCTCATGAATAGAGGTAAATTCTGATTGTGTCACTTGACCGTTGTGAGACATGTCTATTGGGTCGAGTCCCTTGTCGAAAATAGTTCTGAGTCTCATCGAAATCATTATTCAAAAGTTACGCTTTTTTGGCTTTTCCGTGATTTTTATTGGTTACTTTGTGTAATAACGTCACTTTGAAAGATGATTCCACCGGTTACAGGACTGCATAGGGACCGCGGGGCTTGACTGGGAGATAATACCTACAAACTTTCGTACGTTGTCCAAAATGTTTTTCATTTTGTTGGTTCAAACTCGAATTTATCAGCTCAAATATGTTACTTCTACCATCCCAGAATAATATAACAATTGCCCCCACTGTCCCAGCATAAAATAAAATTACTTCCACCGTCTCAGCATAATGTAACAATTACTTCCACCGTCCCAGCAGAATATAACAACTACTTCCGCCGTCCCCGCATAATATAACAATTACATCCACCGTCCCAACATAATATAACAATTACTTCCACCGTCCCAGCATAATATAACAATTACTTCCACCGTCCCAGCATAATATAACAATTACTTCCACCGTCCCAGCATAATATGAAAATTATTGATCAAACATTTTTAAAATAGCTGCTTTTAAGAAAAAGTGCACTAAAAAATTTTGGCCTCACCAAAAGTGTGGGAATGGCAGACTGATCCATAACAGAATTGATTATTTATAAGGCAGAGTTGATATTAAGATACTTTAGATATCACACTGAGATATTGAGATATTTTAGAACTCATACTGAGATATTGTGGTACTTTAGAGATCACACTGAGATATTGTAGAGTTTTATTTTAAATAAATTACCTGAGTAAGTTGCTTCTAGAAAAAATGATTCTCTCTTTTCTTGAAACATACTGTTCGAGTCCAGGAGTCTGGTATATTCATCCATTCTCGTACACATGGTTGCCTCTACAATATTCAAAAGTTGAAACCCAAAACCGGATAAAGAAGGTTCTTATAGAAGAGGTTGCTCTTTCCAGATGATGCTGCAATTACGAAACACTTTGAGGAGGAACTGCAAAACCTACTAGCTGCCTTTGCTAATGCCTGCCATGAGTTTTGACTAACAATCAGCAAAAACAGAAGATGCAAATCAGGATGCAGGATGCCATCAAGCAACCACAAATTGTCATCAATGGTGATGAGATAGAGGTTGTTGGCTACTTTACATATCTAGGCTATAGGGTCCTCAGTCAACAATAAATTATCCCCGAATTAAGAAATAAGCATTAGTATTATCAATGCACTTGCAACAATGAAAAGACTAGCACAAGGGTCTGGGGAACATGAAATTAACAATAAAAACTAAATTTAAGTAGGAAGCCAGAGGAAATTTTTTTTTAAATTCTTGAGACTAACGGGAATTGAACCAGTCCGTTCAAAGGCACCAAATCGCATAGCAACAATTGAACACGCGTTCTTCCGTACTTGACTAACCGCATCTCCAAAAAAAGATGCGATTTCGTCAAGCCATTTAAACCGTGCACACAAAGTCACCCGAACGGACCAATCGAGACAAAAAAACGGACCAATCGAGACTATTACAACAACAACAAACATCCCGTACAGGTAATGAAATATCCTCAGTAACAACAAACATATAACATAATAACCGTATAACTATCGGCCCTTGTATAACTAATACGGATATTATGCTATGTGTTTGTTGTTACTGAGGATATTTCAATACCTGTACGGAATGTTTGTTGTTGTTGTAATAGTCCTTGTCTCGATTGGTCCGTTCGAGTGACTTTGTGTGCACGATTTTAATGGCTTGACGAAATCGCATCTTTTTTTGGAGATGCGGTTAGTCAAGTACGGAAGAACGTGTGTGCAATTGTTGCTAGGCGATTTGGTGCCGTTGAACGGACTGGTTCAATTCCCTTTAGTCTCAAGAATAAAAACTAAACTCCGTTTACAAGGCTTATGTCCTCAGCACCCTCCATTATGGCAGTGATACGTGGACAACCTAGATACACCAGGAGAGACGACCAAACATCTTTCACATGCGGTGTCTACGAAGAATTCGTGGAGTCAAGTGGCATGACAAAGTCATAAATACAGATGTATTGGAAAGAGCAGGCAATACCACTGTAATTTCTATGCCCAGTCTGCGCAGACTCAGATGACTGGGATACACTAGGAGGATGAAAGATGGCAGAATACCAAAATATCTATTTTATGGAGAATTACAGTCTGGAAATATATATTGATCTGGGATCTGGGAGTCGACCTCTGCTTCCGTATAAAGACGTGTGCAAATGAGATATTCATGATACCGGCAGTGATGCGAAATCACGGGAACAGGTTGCCTTGGACTGTGTTACATAGAGGGGAAAGATCAGGAATGGTATAAAGATAAAGGAGAAAATTATGAGTAATTCAAGAGCTGCAGGTCTAAGAAGACACACAATAATGATGACTTGCTATGAAAAGAGGATTGGGCGTGGCTTGTATTATGATGACTTGCTATGAAAAGAGGATTGGGCGTGGCTTGTATTATGATGACTTGCTATGAAAAGAGGATTGGGCGTCGCTTGTATTATGATGACTTGTTATGAAAAGAGTATTGGGCGTGGCTTGTATTATGTTGACTTGTTATGAAAAGAAGATTGGGCGTGGCTTGTATTATGATGACTTGCTATGAAAACTGGGCGTGGCTTGTATTATGATGACTTGTTATGAAAAGAGGATTGGGAGTGGCTTGTATTATGATGACTTGCTATGAAAAGAGGATTGGGCGTGGCTTGTATTATGATGACTTGTTATGAAAAGAGGATTGGGCGTGGCTTGTATTATGATGACTTGTTATGAAAAGAGTATTGGGCGTTGCTTGTATTATGTTGACTTGCTATGAAAAGAGAACTGGGCGTGGCTTGGTATTATGATGACTTTTTATGAAATGAGGATTGGGCGAGGCTTGTATTATGATGACTTGCTATGAAAAGAGAACTGGGCGTGGCTTGGTAGTATGATGACTTGTTATGAAATGAGGATTGGGCGTGGCTTGTATTATGCCGTAGATATTTAAATAGCATTACAATATCATGCTGAAACTGGGTGCCAAAAATAGTATTATTGAAGGCAACATGAGTCATTATATAACATTCCACTTTCTTGAATACATCCTGCTAAGAAGATTTTGAGAAAGAGAATAGATGAAGAAAAGTAGAACACACATAAAATCAATGGCACTAACGATGTGCATGATAGAAAATGAATGACGCGCTTTATCGTTGGCATAGAACACTGATATATAGGCGGGACGACAGATTGGAGTATAAGGCATTGCTGGAGTCGAATGCGATATTGATTGGAAGCTAGACTCTGGAATTGATGTGATGTTTATGATACTGGCCTGAAGAAATCCGTGAGAAGGAAGTGAAGCTGCCGATTTATCTGATAATTTCACATTAGACGACTAGAGTTAGTATCAAATAATGAGATGTGGAAGAGAAAATACCAGTCAGTACATGATAGGGATAGAGAGAAAAAGTAGAAATTTTATGGATAGAAATGCCGAAGAAGGATGTGTCAGGACATTGGCGCAAATAAAACGGTGACACACCGTATTTCCATTCTGTTGACTACATTCTGCTGGAAATCTAGTAGGACCATTATCCTGCTACAAGAGAGATCAAGAGGAAGTTTGAGAATGAACTCAGAAGAAAAAGAAGATGGATAGAATACACCACGCCCGTGTATTGACGGGGCCCTAAAGGGAGCAAAGAATAGCAACACTGTTTACCTTCTACGCATGTCGTAAAAAGCGACTAAGGAGGTTATGGGATGGAGTTGGCTGTCCCACCCCATATAGGGTCAGTGACCCAAAGCCATGCTAAAGTCGGATGTGTTAGGTCGAAAGGCGCAGATATCGCAGCAATGCTGTAAACCATGATACACGGCATTCCGTTCTCCGGACTACATCCTGCTAATCTGCAGGAGTTTGAGAACGAACGCAGAAGAAGAAGAAGAAGAAGAAGGAGAGTACACCATCAGAAAGAATTCTGATATCAAAACCAGACTGGCTCTGGAGTAGAATCCACATGGAGAGATACGAATTAATTGAAATATTGAGCAATGTCCCGAGAAAAACAGTGCAGGAAGACACAAAATCAATTGGAGCCTTGTGGGAACAGATGAAGAAGCCATACTAGCACAATACTCGGATAGCGATAGTTGCAGCCTGTTTGTTTCTCAGGGAACCCAATGGAAATATAGTGTGATATTTGGACAGGACGAGATTAAATGATATATACACAAAGCGGACGCCAATCTTTATCTCACATTGCTAGTCACTCATGGTCAAACTTTAAAAAAAAATAAAATAAAATGAAAAACCTGTTATAAATTACCTCAAAGTTAATAAACGAAGACATCTACATTTTGCAGGTTGAATTATGGTTATTTATTTTGTGGTGGAAGGGGAAAAACTACAGGATTTCCGTTTCATTTGATATGAATGTATGTGTGTTTATGTGTTAGGGAATGCGTGTCCGTCCATGGTATATTTGGTCGTCGATTTCTGACATCGCAACAGCCATTCAAGTAAAAGTAACTATCGAATGTCAGTAGAACTTAACTTGAAAATGAGGACGACATTGTTAATGCTGCTTGCGATTCTGTTTGCTTTCAGTGATGGTAAGAATGCAATCTGACTAAAGATGCCTTAATTTTTTGTTGTACAAAATATTGTTGTAACTTAATTTTTGTTCTATGAAATATTGTTATAACAACTTTTTTTGTATGAAATATTGTTGTAACTTAACTTTTGTTGTATTAAATATTCAACTTAACTTTTTTGTATGAAATATTGTTGTAACTTAACTTTTGTTGTATGAAATATTGTAAGTTCAATAGTAGCATACATTTTTATGTTTAAATACTCAAGTATTGAAGTGCAGACCTCATAGCACTCAGTTCACACCCCATCGGTGCTCAGTCTCTTTTAGCACATGCTGAAGAGTATATATACTTATTGTTCCCGTTGCCAGTTGATTTTTCATGCTCCTAAATTCACCCACTTTCTAAGCCTTCACTGCTTCTTATTTCACGTTTCATCGCGAATTGCTTGAGTCTCTGTAATACTGAGTTGTCCAGTGAATTTTCATTCACTACTACTGACGATCCAGCATTTCTATCAAGATGCCACCTTTGTCCATATTCAAAGTGCCCAACACATGTGATCCTCAAGCCAGCGTTACAAATTGTATTTATACATCCTCTAATTGACCATGTGACATACGGTCTTTTAAAATCCTTTTGGAGATTACCCACATTTCAACCCATCATTTTTTGTCTGTAGTGATTTTTCTAGGCAATATAAATAGGTTCAGTAGTTTTCCAGTGCTTTCTAAACGGTCCGGATGCACAATTGCATGTGACGGGGATCGAACTCTGTACCTTGGCCATCACAACGGGCCCTGTACCACTTCGCCACAGAGCCAGACATCTCTCTGATAACACTGGTCAACATCAAATTTGCTGTGTATAGTTGTTTTTTTTACAGATTTATTATAATTTTATTGTGCTGAATCAAAAAATCATATTGGTTTTGCTCAATCAGGTCAGGTTTTTTATCTAGCACACAGGATGTTTTCTTATATGTGGGTCATATTCCCTGTCAAATAAATCAGTAAAACGACAATTGATTTCCACACATTTGATCAAAAGTGTGTTTTTTCCTATTTAAAAGTACAAATGATATAGAAAGCAAGTATTTTATTATCACATGTATTTTCAAGCCATATGTTGCACAATTTCTTAATCTATCTTGGAATATACAAATTAAGAAGATTGCACATGTTTAATTTTCACATCCTTTTTACCAAAATTAGATTAACGATCTTGTTCGTGATCTCAATTTGTCAAAGTCCTCAGCTGAGCTCTTGGCATCCAGATTAAAAGAAAAGAACCTCTTGTCTGTCAGTCCACACATAACTTTTTATCGCAACAGGCACCAAGAGTTCATCCATTTTTTCTTTGTAGAGAAGGACCTGGTGTACTGTACAGATATTGTTCACCTTCTGCAGAAGCTTGGAGTGCAACATTATGAACCCAGAGATTGGAGACTGTTGATTGACAGCTGCAAGAGATCGTTAAAATGTGTTCTGCTTCACAATGGCAATCAGTTTCTGTACCCCTTGCTCGCTCGACTACACTGAAGGAGAAGTATGAAGCGATGAAGTATGTGATGGATAAAGTTTCTTATTATCAGCACGAGTGGTATATTTGTGTTGACTTGAAGATGGTGAATTTTTCTATTGGGGCAACAGTCTGGCCTTACAAAGTAGACCTGCGTTATGTGCATCTGGGATAGTAGGGACAGGTCTCAGCACTATACTAAGAAGGCCTGCAGGAGAAGAATTGGTGCCGGGTAAATCAAAGAACATCGTCAACAATCCCCTGGTAGACATAAACAAGATACTATTCCCACCGCTGCCTATCAAGCTTGTCTTGATTAAACAGTTTACCAAAGCCCTGGTCATGGATGATGGCTGCTTCACTTACTTGTGCCGCGTTTTTCCAGGATTAACCATAGAGAGGTTGAAAGGTAGCATTTTTGATGGTCCCCAAGTTCGTCAGCTCATCAGAGATCCTGAGTTTGAAAAATCAATGAACAAATTGTAATTGGAAGCATGGAAGGCCTTCGTTCTGGTTGTGAAGAATTTTTTGGGCAACACCAAAGCCAGTAACTATGAAGAAGTTGTCAACAATATGCTGACTGCTTTCAAAAACCTTGGATGCAACATGAGCATAAAAGTGCATTATTTATTCTGGCAAATGGATCAGTTTCCCGAGAATCTTGGATCAATGAGTGACGAGCAGGAAGAGAGGTTCCATCAGGACATAAAAAAGATGGAGACCAGGTATCAAGGACGCTGGGATGCAGTAATGAATGCTGATTACTGCTGGACTCTGAAGAGAGATATCCTTGCTGCTGCTGAACACTCGATAAAGTCGAAGAAATTGAAGTTTATGACTTGAATTTTGCTCAGTGATGACATAATTTTCACGTCCTTACCTTTTTCAATGTCTTCTCTTCATTTATATAATTCCATGTTTGTAACATTTAAAAATACATTCTGTTAAATACTTTTTATGTAAGAAATGTAACACATAAACCAACTACTAATATTACCAAAATGTAGTTATGAATAGAAGGCTTATTTAGAAAAATGGATGCCACTTTTGGTTTCAGTGACACAAAATGCTCCTAATTCAGTTAAAAAATTATAGACAACTTTCAACTTCATTTTATTTTGTAAACCAGTGTAATACACACCCTAAATACACACATTTTCGCGAGAATATTCGCTCTTATAATAGCACTTTTTATTTTGCATCAATGGGAGCAAACATTATGGATTTTCAAGATCGAGGTCCATTATGTTTTGAAGGGTCATTGATAAACTTATCATCGAACTTCTCAAATACAACCGCCATACAATAAAGATCCATAGTTCGCTCAGTTGTATATTTTGGACAGTACTCAATCAACAGACGTTCGACAAGCACACGCGGCAAATGCTACATGAGAAAGAGAAATTCTTGTTAAAATCGATCGAAAATTTTTTCAGCACAATATGCTAGCACAGTCGTATCAGTTAATGCGTGATATCGAATCGAGAGATTCAGAATGCTGCTCAAATTGGAAGAGAAATCCCAATAGTAAACATGTTCCTCAAGCGCGATCGTCAATCTGATCAACGTCTCTATAATGAACCAGCATCTAACGAGACTGCAATGGTTTTCGTGGAAGATGGAGAACCATCCTTTAATCGCGACAGTCGCATTTATTCATTCATAAAATATTGATTATGGACTGTATTAGATGAATTGGTTATGGACTGTATCATATCATACTCGTTTTTGTTCCCATACGGTGAGCCGGATTGGCAAACACATCGTCAATGTGAGGCATATCAGGGTAAGCACCGCAATACATTTCGTCCCGACGGGTTCCGAACGAATCTAGTACATAATAACAATACAGTTATAGATTACAGAGATTACGAAAGAGACATAATTCTAATGAGATTTTCTGTGGCAATTGTAATCTAGCCAAGATCAATACTATAACGATTAAAACCATCGGGAATCAAAGAAACTGTCTTCAAGTCTGATAAAGTGCAGTTGTTGTGCTAATAAATGCTTCCCGCGTGTTGTCGGGGTCAGAAAGAAAAGAAAAGTATATCGTCACGATAACCAACCATGTATGTCGTAAGAGGTGGCTGTGAGGTTTTTGGTTTGGGCTAGATGTTCCACTCCACAGGGGGTCAAAATGAACGAAAGCCTCGTTGAAGTCAGATGTATCGAATCAAGTGGCGCAGAATCACGGATAAGATGTAAATCATGGCACAGTGCAATTCATCCTCTGGACTATATAGTGATATTCTATAGGAGTTTGAGAAGAAATGTAGAAGAATAATCACATATATCCAACGACGAAACATCAAGAAAGTAAGAACTGCTACTAGCTATGTCAGAATAGCAAGCCATTAAACTTACAAGAACTGCTACTAGTTAATAAACGTCAAGCCATTACGCCTGAAAGAACTTCTACGAGCTATGTCGAACCATCACGCCAGATAAAAACTGCAATTACCATTGACCATTACACTTGAGAATTTGGTGAATAAATCAACCTGTTTACTGCACATAATCAACACAAAATTAGTTCTAAATATAAAATATATACATGTATGAAAATTCTAACCGAGTAATCATCAGTCTTGATACAAACTTAACATTGTATATACAAATACTGAAAGCAAAGAGCGAGCAAAGCATCGAATGAAAGTCATGAGAAAAACGTACTAATTCAACTTTGAAAACAGGAGATAGAAGATAACGTTTAATCACGCCTAGAAAACTATTACATAATGCGGAAATCTGAGACAAAGGTTAAATGACTACCACCGTGATATTTAAAATGACATGAACCTCGTCCTAGTAACATGTCTACATATCTACCATGACTACAAGCTTGTAGACACGGTCACGATAAGACACGATTCACTTCCCAGATCTTCGTCTGCAGACAATGGATTGAGATATTTGATATGGTTGTACAATATCGGAAAATATGTAATGCAAGTGTCGATAAGTTACGCAGATAGTTACGCAATAATATCTCAGATAGGTTCTTCTGTATAACAAAAGTGTTATCATTTATTTACGTAGCAGCGTATCTTTTAACGAAATTGGAGAGACGTAGCAATGTAATGGACCTGTACATATCAGACGAGTGTCGTCTGAATCACATGTCAACTACAACGGATCTTCAACAAGACTTACTCTCTGGTACATTAGGAGAGACTGTTGTCTGTTTTTAATACAGTGGAATCCTGTTATAACAACCTGGTCCGGACCGACAAAATATGTAGCCTATGTTATAAAAGAAAATCGTTATGTACAGTACACACAATATCCTCTTCTTGTGGTCCACGCTATGTGGCGTTGGTTATTTTTCCGTGTGACTGTTTTCCCACAACCTTCTATTTCGTGTGCTGTCAATCATTTCCGATGCGGATGTTCTCCCATGCCATAATGCTAAGTTGTCACGCATCTTCTTTCTTGTTCTTCCAATATCACTCTTGCTCTTCAACTTTCCTGTTGTTACAGCGTGTTCCATCTTTCCTCTTCTCACGATGTGTCCAAAACGTTGTGAACTGTCTCTTTCTGAAGCTGGGTAATCAGCTATTTTTGAATTAACTTCTTTTCAGATATCATCATGACAGTTTTTATTTGTCCATAGTGTTCTCAATATTCTTCTATAAAACCACATCTCTGCTGCCTCAATATATTTTTTCCACTGTTCTGCTGAGCGTCCGACTAACTTCCATACATCAGAAGTGGTTCTATACAACTTCTAAGAACCTTTATTTATCACATCAACTGACAAATATATATTACAAAGGATAACTTCAGATTATGAAATGTTATCTTTTGCCTGGACAAATCTATATTAGACTTCATTAATACATCTTCCATCTGATGTTATTAATGCGGCGCCCAAATATTTTAATATGTTGACTTACTTCAGACATCCCATCTAATTTGATGTTACATTCCGGAGGACATTTATTCATTAATATTACCATTGCTTCAGTTTTTTTTTCTGCAGTTCAGACTAAGACAAACAATATATTATAAATATATTTGGAGATTTTGAAAAGTGTTGTTATATAGAGAAATATGTTATAAAGGAATCAACTATAGAGGGGTTCCACTGTACTGTGCTTACACTTGTATTAGTTTCTCTCTCCCTCTTGTCTGTCTTCACTTCTAACTCATATGGTCTTCAGCAGAGTGCCCTATCTTAATGTTATGTTATGTTATGTTCCTCCAGGGCCATAGGCGGCGCATAGGGCAGAAACCATAGCTTTCCATTTCTGTCTTTGTGTTGCCAGGTCTTTCAATTGTTGCGTGTTGTTTAGGTTCATTGACCTGCCTTCTCTATTAATGGTTCTTCGTAGAATTTCTCTAGGTCTCCCTCTTCTTCTTACTCCGGGTGGCACCCAATATAGTGACTGATGGGGAATTCTTAGGCTGTTCATTCCTTATCTTAATACAGATGAAATATATAATACTTATTTATGTCAGTGTCTTTTCATTTAAAAAAATAAATTATTGTTGAACTCGTCCACATCTGAGATCCATCGGCCTTTGCGTCGTCCATTTTTCTCTGAATCATATCTTCCTCTTCTTCTTTATCTATAATATTATATTTTCCTGCTTTACCGAAACACTTAACTTTCCTTATTTCATGATTTCCAGGAACATACAATCCCTATATTTCCAGGAACATACAATCCCTATATTTCCAGGAACATACAATCCCTATATTTCCAGGAACATACAATTCTTATATTTCCAGGAACATACAATCCCTATATTTCCAGGAACATACAATCCCTATATTTCCAGGAACATACAATTCCTATATTTCCAGGAACATACAATCCCTATATTTCTTGATCGACTAATCTATGGTTCGCGCTCTTAAAAATATATTTATTTATATTTTATATATATATATATTTGAGTGATTGTGAAATGTATGTTTTATCATATGGCCGCACTAATGTTGATTGTGAAATGTATGTGTTTTATCATATGGCCACACTTATGTTGATTGTGAAATGTATGTGTTTTATCATATGGCCACACTTATGTTGATTGGTATTCTTGTTACCAGCAAACTTACACCAACAACATTTGGATTTGGTGAAGTGCTCCCCTGGCATAGGTTGTGCCGATCCATGCCAGGATACTAAATGTTCGATAGGATCATTCTGTGTGTGAGTATCAATCAGTTTAATACATCGATCTATCAATTTAATGAATCGTTCTATCAGTTTAATACATCGATCTATCAGTTTAATATGTTAATAAATTAAGCAATGATGCCTATATATTCTCTGTTTTTATCTATCTGTGTTTGTGTCTGTCTTGGAGATACAAATTTTGAAGTGGACAACGGCCATGAGTTGCCGGGATCTGAAAGGAAAGCAAAGCCCAACAACACTTAACTACCATGCATGTCGTAATAGTCCCATTACGTAGGTTTGGGAGATGAGAGTTTATAATTGAAGGTACACGTGACTCAAATGCTACGGTGAAGGCAAAAAGACAAATGTAACATATTCAAGCTGTAAACCACAATACAAATAATTCCTTTCCCTGGACAACACCTGCTATATAGCAAGAATGTGAGAACGAGCGACGCAAAATGCACTTGTTTCAGTGAATCATGTTCCAGTGATTCATGTTCCAGTGATTCATGTTCCAGTGAATCATGTTCCAGTGATTCATGTTCCAGTGATTCATGTTCCAGTAAATAATGTTCCAGTGATTCATGTTCCAGTGATTCGTGTTCCAGTGATTCGTGTTCCAGTGATTCGTGATCCAGTGATTCGTGTTCCAGTGATTCGTGTTCCAGTGATTCATGTTCCAGTGATTCATTTTCAGTGAAACAAGCAGCAAAGAATCATTTGTCTGCATGAGTTAGTTCCAGATATTATGTACAACCTTGGAAGCTATGACGAACATTCTATACCCCTGGCGATGTCAGGAAATAAACGCTAGAATGAACAGACTTTTCCGTATGGTCGTCATGAAAGTTGTTATGTAAAATAAATAGACTGAAATAGTATCTGGATGAGTCAGAAATAATGTTCCTAGATAACACGAGAGTGTGTTTGTTTATTCTGTTCCTGGGTTCAAATCTGTCACGTCAACTCTGCTAAAAACATTCCTCAACCAATAGAGACTTTAATCCCGTAAATTAAGAAACAAACAAGGGTAAATACATTAACATTGGAGTCGAAGTAGAGCATTTGGTAAGACACTAAATATATAAGTTTGTGATACTTGGTTCAAGTTCCAATAGAGCGAGACGTGTAAAGACATTATCTGCTGTTGATACAGCCTTAGAAAGTTGGTATCTGCTGTTGATACAGTCTTAGAAAGTTGGTATCTGCTGTTGATACAGTCTTAGAAAGTTGGTATCTGCTGTTGATACAGCCTTAGAAAGTTGGTATCTGCTGATGATACAGCCTTAGAAAGTTGATATCTGCTGTTGATACAGACTTAGAAAGTTGGTATCTGCTGTTGATACAGTCTTAGAAAGTTGGTATCTGCTGTTGATACAGTCTTAGAAAGTTGGTATCTGCTGTTGATACAGTCTTAGAAAGTTGGTATCTGCTGTTGATACAGTCTTAGAAAGTTGGTATCTGCTGTTGATACAGCCTTAGAAAGTTGGTATCTGCTGTTGATACAGTCTTAGAAAGTTGGTATCTGCTGTTGATACAGCCTTAGAAAGTTGGTATCTGCTGTTGATACAGTCTTAGAAAGTTGGTATCTGCTGTTGATACAGCCTTAGAAAGTTGGTATCTGCTGTTGATACAGTCTTAGAAAGTTGGTATCTGCTGTTGATACAGTCTTAGAAAGTTGGTATCTGCTGTTGATACAGTCTTAGAAAGTTGGTATCTGCTGTTGATACAGACTTAGAAAGTTGGTATCTGCTGTTGATACAGTCTTAGAAAGTTGGTATCTGCTGTTGATACAGTCTTAGAAAGTTGGTATCTGCTGTTGATACAGCCTTAGAAAGTTGGTATCTGCTGTTGATACAGCCTTAGAAAGTTGGTATCTGCTGTTGATACAGCCTTAGAAAGTTGGTATCTGCTGTTGATACAGTCTTAGAAAGTTGGTATCTAAACTTCTCTTGTGTTCGTTCACAAACTTCTGCAGTTCACATGATATAGTTCAAGGAACTAATGATATAAAGAGACGTAACAATTTTATGACATAAATAATGGAAGGTATGGTTGCTGGAAAGGTTGTACATAAACGTTTGTAAGGTTTGGAGTTCCACATATAGAACTTTAAACCTAATATTTAGTTCTAAAATATATTTATTTAGAAATAAAAATTAATGGTAGTATATCCTATTCATGATGTAGCCATCAACCCAGTATTGTTTGGTTGTACTGATTTTCGAGGCAATATAATACGTTCATTAGTTTGCGATTGCTTTCTGAACGATCCGGATGCACAATTGCAAGTGACAGAATTGGAATCTTGGTTGTCACAAACGTGCACTGTACCACGCTGGCAGAGAACCAGACAAAAGTTCTAAAAAGCAAGCCAAAGTGTGGGTAAAACCCCACCTGTGGTTTATATAATGCCCCCCCCCCTTCCTCAGTTCAAAGTCACCACAAATTAGACTAACACACTAGAACTATCAACAAAAACGGGAAAACGAACCTTTTTATGTAAACTCTCCCCTTATAATGACGTATATATGGTGGTCATGATAATAGAAGTAACGCCCGCCCCATGGTCATACACATCTCAGGTTGTTTAAACATTCCCGTCAGAACACATCGCCCAGAATCGTAAAGGGGTCAGAACATCCACACAGAAGATTAAATTCTAGGGAAATTATGTCACCTGAAAGAAAGTTTAAAGAACGGTATGGCACATATACACTGTATCCTAACTTATAGTTAAGTTCAATACTGGGAAAAGTTCTTACATTCCGACTTTTTAAATATTATGCGCTGTCTCATTCAGCTTTCATGACGTCACTGAAAAACAAAGTGGTTAATTTAATCGGAGATTAAAAGGTCACTAAGTCTGCTCCTGAATCGGATCGATCTGCTCGATACGTACCGGGATCACTCCCCCTTCGCCGCCCCAGGGTAATCCAAGGGGGACGGGGGGGGGGGGTGTTCTCAGTGCGTAGTGCACATAGCGATCCGATTCAACAGCAGTATTTTCGACTGTAAAATGAGTCTTAACCGATATTTCGTGTCATTAAATAATGTAGGATTAGTTCTTTTCAAATTTATGATTTGTTTCGTTAAAACGTAGGTATTTCTCCGGGTATTGTAATATAGTTCTTGTTTTAGTCTGAGAGAGACCACGAGAAATGTATTTTGTTGTGAAAAGGGTCAGAGGCAAATACAAGTTGAGAATCACTGAATTAAAGCCTTTTAAGACACATGAAACTATGGTAATCCATTGCAACTGATTTCATCGTTAGCCTTCTCGAGCATTCTTGCCATTGGTTTTAGACCAAAAACGAGCAACCTTTTCGTATTGGAGGTCCGGATTGAGATTTTTTCGTGTGGTTTTGAGACCAGCACGATTTTATTTTAGTCTTTTGGGGCTTCAAGTAGTGTTCTCTGGAACCAGCGCATAGAGTACTCTTAGATCAGTGAAACACAACCACCTGATCGAACCCAAAGATAAAAAAGGTACACCTCTAATTGAATGGGGGAAAAAACGTGAAACAGGGTAATGCATTTTTGTTAATCACTGCATGGTAACAAAAGTCGACGTTTCGCGTTAAGATCTGCACCAAGAACATAAGACGAGCAGGACACGGCACTGTCCTCGTTTGTATAATAATAGTTTTACGGAAAAAAATCAGGAAGTTCGGAAGAATATAAATGATGAAAACTAAAAGGATAGAGATGGAACAAAACTACCCAGAAAGTTGGCAGAATATCACGGGTTGTCGAACAAATTTTTTTTTTTAAATTACTGAATATAACAAGATATCTACGCACACCACAACCTAAGTGACTTTTTAGGAAATATAAAAGCAATGCCCGTCCAATTGTGACTAAAAGCAATTATGATTAAAAAAAAAGACAGTGTGCACTATGAAATAAATACATAAACTCACAAAAACACGCACTTGTTTGTATGTACGTTAAATATGTTTTTTGTCATCTGTCAACAGAAGCTGCAACTGTCAACCAACGTGCATCCCACTGTTCAAGTATGCCATCAAGAATGACGAATAGAATCGTAATCATACACCCGGAGCACAAAATGACCGCTGATTTACATGCCCATTGATTCCATATTTGATACTGCCAAATAAATCGAGAAACGTATAAGAAGAATAATTACTTGAATAAAAGAGACATAATAAATATTTCGTTTTACGATGTTGCAGCTCCCAAAACCTATTTAGCCATTTCTTACAGCATACATGGTATGTCACAGTGTTGCCGGGGTGCAAAGGGAACGCATTGCTCTAGGCGGACCCAGGGTTAGCAGATAACCAAGATCCCAAATGTACCTCCACGCGGTGCACCCTGGAAACAGAAATACAGCAGCTCGAGCTGATTCTGGCCAAATCATTTGGGGATCGTGTCCGAGAATGTGGAGGTAGCAGATGGAAAGAGATTTGACTGCACAAGAGACAGACAATATCTCCGACACCACCAGCATCACCACATATAGCGACACTGTCGACATACAGTGAAGCAAGTCAGTCCAGTCCGAACATTGGAGGGGCGGCCAATGTAAAATGCACGTAAAGGTAGATGCATGGCGAGAGACAAATAGATTTCATACCGAGTACAATGAAACAATGAAAGGGCAGAACAGCGCTAAAGGGCAGCGCGAACTGCAAATAGAAAGTGAAAAGTCCCTAGGACAGGGGAACTACAAGCTCCGTCAGCTCGAGACGAGCTTCTAGTTACCTGTGTTCCTTACAGGCAGAGACCAAGACCCATCCATTGGCATTTGGTAAAACAAGAGGACCTAACCCAACTCTTATGTCGAGCCTTCCTAAACTGGAATAATGCTCGCGAAGAGAAAGGGTTCTGTACCCGCTGGGCTTGGGCAAGAAAGGACAACGATGGTAGTCCGGGCCCAACTCTACTGTCAAGGTTTCCTATAACGGATGTACACTTGCAGAGAGAAAGGGTTCCGTACCCGATGGGCTCAGGCACAAAAGGGACACCGATTTAGCCCTGGCCCAACTCTACTGTCAGGTTTTCCTACACCGGAAATACACTTGAAGAGAGAAAGGGTTCAGTACCTGATGGGCTCAGGCAAGAAAGGACAACGATGGTAGTCCGGGCCCAACTCTACTGTCAAGGTTTCCTATAACGGATGTACACTTGCAGAGAGAAAGGGTTCCGTACCCGATGGGCTCAGGCACAAAAGGGACACCGATTTAGCCCTGGCCCAAATCTACTGTCAGGTTTTCCTACACCGGAAATACACTTGAAGAGAGAAAGGGTTCAGTACCTGATGGGCTCAGGCGCTATTGGGACAAGGACGCTCAGCTCGAGAACGCCTTGCTCTCAAACGCGTGGTGTGAGACTCGAACTTGGACAAGGGGTACACAATGTCAGTGAATGACACCTCGGCTAAGAGGGCGAAAGAGCCGGGGTCCAGCTCCTCTGTTGAGTTCTTCCCCTTAAGGAACCAGGCTCACGGATGAGAAACGGCTCAGTACCCAATGGGCACAGGCACAGCACGTCCAATTACACAAGGCAGGTTCATAGACAGTGGAACACCTTGTGCGAGTCAGACGAGAGCAAAAATCGTCTGGGCGAAAAGTCACCACTACGCGTGCCTGGAGAAAGATATAGAGGCTGTCACAGGCTAAGGGTAGCCCACCCGAATTGTCAAGGCATGCCGAAATCGGATGTGATGGGCCTACAAGGCGCATAACGGTGGCACAACGTAATCACGCTCCCGGCGGAAATCGCACGGATATCCGTGATGGTTACAATGGAGCGAACGAAAAACAAAACAAAAACAAACAGTGTTGCCATTCTTTGTTTCCTTTTCAAACTTTTTTAACACCGGATGTGTACGCATTTCAAAAACAATAATTTTTGGCTATTTCCTGTTCCTTTTTTCTTCTTTCAAACACTATTCTTGTTGCGAAGTATTTAATTGTTCTATTCCAGAGATTCCTAAACTTTTTCAGACCACCGTCCACTTT
This sequence comes from Meghimatium bilineatum, assembly GCA_034231615.1. NCBI lineage: Eukaryota > Metazoa > Mollusca > Gastropoda > Stylommatophora > Philomycidae > Meghimatium > Meghimatium bilineatum. The sequence continues at coordinate 12,806,020 of CM067312.1, read as the reverse complement.
GCAAGACATAAATGTTGTAACGCCCCCCCCCCTCCCATTATAACTGTTTATGCAGTTAAATTATGGAAAAAATAGTGGCCAATATGTGCTTCATCTTGAACACAGTTATTTCTATACCGATTTTGATGAAACATAACCCATATGTAAAGATTATAAAGTGTATTTGCCCTAATAACTTTATGCATAGTTTGATACAATGTTTCCATATTTTAAATATGAAAATTTGGAATAGGCCTACATATTAAGAGGTTGCATTACAGTAGTAAAATACTTATTGTAATAAAACCATAAAATATATTACAAAATTGTTTATTTCAAACTAATAAAGTAGTAATACATAGAACAAAAATAGGAAATTAATGGGAAGAATGAGTCTGATGCATTTTAAACAGTTTCTTAATTTCAGGTTCAACTGTCGTTAAAAACTGTCGTTAAAAACAAACGCTCATTTATATGCAATCGGTTCCTTTTCCTAGACAGTAAATTCGCTGCAGCAATGAACACAATCGCAGCCAAATAAGAAGAAGGAAATGCAATTAATAATTTGAAATGATCATTTTCATTAAATATAGTATTATATAGTAACTTTATGAAAAAAATTGATCGGGCATAAGAGGAATTTAAAAATGTAGAATTTAAATGATTTTCCAATCACAACATAACGGAAAATAATCATTTGAAAATATATATTATTTATTACTTCTGTAAGGAGCTACCAACCCTTAGACCACCTGAAGTCGCACAATTGCTTCTGAACAAACTATATCCACCTAGATGGCTTCAGCGACCACTGGGGAGGAGGACCGTACCGCCCACTTTGGGAACCTATGGTCTATTCAATTCTTCGAAGTGGATAACAACGTTTCATCTAATTCGTATTCTTATGTTCTTCTTTTTCTTCTGCGCTTGTACTGAAACATCTATAAATCGGCAGGATATAGCCCGGAGAACGCAATACGTTGTATCATAGAATACAACTTATCTATGTTATCTAAACCTTTCTGCCTGACACATTTAAGTCTAGCAGAACTTCTGGCTTACATTTACCCTATATGATATGGGGCATATAACTCTACCGCAAGACCTCCTTAGTCGCGTCTTACAACATGCTTGCGTGATAGCAGTCTTGCTACTCTTTTCTGCTCTTTCACGCCCCGACAGGCGTTTATTTTTATCAAAATTAAACGTTCAAAGTAACATATCAGATTCTAGGTTTCCCGACTAATGCTGATAAAGCAGAAATGTAATTTACAAAACACGAGGGCTTGTTTTTCTGCGACACCATTGTCAGTAGTAAAAAACATGGTTCAAATTTTGATAGCGGTTCCGTTCTTCTTAATTCAACTTGGCTCAATGACGCAAATAGTGAATGGCAACACTGTAATGTATGCGTGTCTGTATAAGTATTTGCTGTCAAATTATGTTTATGTAGATATATGTACGTCCGATTTTCTATTCAAAAGGCTTCACGTTAATAAATCCTTAACACGCAACGCAGAAGACGTCGAAGATCTTTATTACATTTTATTTAGAATTCCGCCTGCGTTGCCGGAACCTGAAAGGGGAGCAAAGAATATCAAAACTGATATCTACCAGGAACATCGTAAGAGATGACTAAGAAGGTTTGGGGATTTAGTTTTCTGTCTCATCTCATAAATGGTGAAATTTATCAATAAATCATTTTGAAGTCAAATGTGTTACGCCGAAGAGGGCAGACGTCGCATCTAAATGTAAAACATGACACAATACATTCAATTCTCTGGACTACAATCTTCAGAAGTTTGAAATTATGCGCACAAGATCAACAAGAACATTAACATTTTAGTACATAAAATAATAAGTAAACTTGTGACAGCTGAAATGGCAAGTTTGTGCAGAACTCTAGGGATATCAATATATGACAGGATGAGGAATGCGGATATTAGACAAAGAACAGGTACCACCCAAATCTTGGACCATATTAAGATACAGCAGATTAAATTGTTTGAACACATCAGCAGACTACCATCAGACAGCGTATCACAGCAAGCTTTGCTACACAAATATAGTGAAGGCAGACCTAAAGGCCGACCACAAAAACGATTGACCACCGAGATAAAAGAAGCAACAAATTCAACAATATACTGAGCACACACGCTAGCCATCTCCAGAAAACACTTCTACCCCTGACGCTGAAAGGCAACAAAGGGTTTAGCGAATAGATAGAGATAGAAAGAACAAGTAGTGTTTCAAATGACAACCTTAAAAGCGTGATGGAAGTTATAATAACCAAGGCGTTGTAACTTGCTAAAACAGTTATTCCTCGTCAAGTCTGTCGCATAACACATCCTATTTTAAAACGTATAACTTCACTGATTTGCTTGCTGGATATACAGGCACACGTCTCCATACGGGTAACTAATTCACGGATGAATTGCTATATGTTACATTGATTTACTTATAGAAGCGCGCATGCGTCTGTGGGTCTCACCAATGGCTCACTAGACAAACCAACCATGCAACAGAAAATATTAGTAGATGACATGCCTTTATATTGAGGTTATTTTCTTATAGAAGCTTCATGGTACGTCATCTATACAATCCCGTAGTCGTAACCTTCGATAACAGTTACCACGTTGTTGAGGCAAACGTTGTGCTTGTACTAGGACGGCACGGCGTAGGTGGGCGGAACAACAAAGAAACCTGTCGCAAGGGCCAGAGTTGTGCCCCGATGTCGACGTCTGTTTCGGTGGCATTAGACTCGAAATACTATCGAGTCGGATGGCTGCTGGAACAGAGGGCGGAGCACTTATGGGAGTGCCCCACGTACTGTGAGGCCAGTTTCTAATCAAGAATCAATAACTTATAGAAGCTCGGATACCTGAATGCTGATCTTTGGTGCGTGTCAGTAGTGTGACTTTCGTTATAACATACCCTTGTTCGGAGTCACTATGAAATGAAAAAGCAGACCAACTGGCTATGGAAGGTGCTGCCGAAGACCAACCAGATGTACTAATCACCTACCATCAGAAAACACAGATGATCAAGTCAATAAGAAAGCTTACAAACACCAACACAAGATGATTATCACATTATGAATAGATCAGAACAAGTTGTAATTCTACGCCTCGGAACGGGACACAACCGACCCGGCAGTTACATGTACACAAAGTTCAGTATTGGCAACACGGCCATGTGCACATGTGGGCAGGCACACAGAGTACCAAGCATATACTTCAAGATTGTTATGAGTATGAAACACTGAGGCAGACATATTGGACAGAGAAAACAACACTGGAATCAAAACTCTATGGGACACTGTATGAACTACAAAAGACAGTGAGTTGTATTAAGGAGACAGAATTACAGATATAGACATGTTTCAAGTGAACGAAAGAAGAAGAAGAAGAAGAAGAGTCATGATATTACCATCATGATATTTGTTGGTCATGTATGTATAAGTTGCTTCGCCAGGCAATGAAAATCACAATAATAGTCGTATTGATCGTACACGGTGATTGTGTTAGCACACCGGCTTGTTAATATAACGAAGGACACGGACAATAGTGATGAGGTCATCTTTAAACTGTCAGTATGAGGTCACATTGTTCGCCTGCACTATGATGGTACGTGCAGGGCACACTTAATATCATTAACAACAATCGATTGTTTGTTGGTTGGCCTAAAAAGGAAGTAAAGAATAGTGACACCATTAATGGTACCAAGTAGGTCTTATTTCATAAGACTGTCATGATTTAGCGAGGACGAGAAAGGAGCGTATTCAAGCAGCGAGCTCTGGGAACTGTTAGCATGCTTATTATCTCATATTTGCTGCGGGAGACTGAGCACATATATGTGTTCCCGGAGTGTAAAGACGTTAGTTCTAAACATAGAACCGTTACCTTCGACATTTAAGCAAACCGGAGTGCTATCTCATTTATCATCACTGCGTTAGGTCAATGTGACTATCTCTTCCCTTTTCATTGGCTGGGGAAAGTATAAACAACAAAGTAAAAAAGTATAAATAAATTACTAATGAAAACCATGGCAATAGTCAGAGTGGCTTAAAGTAGTGATGCTGCACACATGCTGGTCACCGAAGGTCACGCAAAGAGCTGAAACTTTTAAAATACTATGAAATTTAAGTTAAGATCAGAGTTCACTCTCGGTGCTTGTTTCCTGCGTTTTATCACTGATGTACAGAACATATTAAATTCGGGCAAAATATCACGTCAAACCATAAGAGCGATTTTCATAAGAGATAAGAAGTAACGAGGGCTAAATATTTCTATAAGATAAACATAGATACGTCAATTAAATCGAAAAGTTTCAACCTCCAGATCTTTCTCTGTTGAGTATGTGCTGATAGTTGGGTCAATTTAACTTCACAATATATGTTTCAAATTCCATGAATATTTGTGTTTCTATGAAATCAGGATCTTTTCATAAATCAATCAATATCAATAAAACCCATATCCCTTCAGGGTCGTAGGGGTACCACATTGGAAGCTTCAGCACACAGAGTCCTCCAGCGAATTCTATCCTCAGCGATGCGGATGAGTGTGGAAATATCTAGCCCTGTCCATTCCTTGATGTTGTCTGTCCATGTCTTTATTTGTCCTCCTCTGCTTCTTCCACCCTCGACAGTTATTGAAAGCAATGGCTCCTGGACACCTGCACACATATCTACTTTATTTCTTACGTACACATTGGTCTTATGTTCCCTATAGGAAATTCGTAGAATTCTTCTGTAGCATTTATACTCGAAAGCCTGTAATCTTCTCTCCATGTCCGCAGTGAGTGTCCAACTCTCACAACCATACAACACAACGGAAAGCACCAGCGACATATACAGTTTGATTTTCACTCCAACACTGATGTTGCTTTTCCAAATCACAGTTAGCCTTGACAAGGACGCTAAAGCCATCTCCAGCCTTATTTTTAGTTCTGCTTTGCATTTACCATCGCTGCATATACTGGATCCGAGGTATTTGAAGGTATTCAAATATATATATATATATATATATATATATACAGTTCCCCAGTACTGTCTATTAGTACCTTCTTGTGTGTTATAGACGAATTGTGCCCATTTCCTATTGAAAGCATAAGACAAATATGTACGTAGGAAACAACAGAGAATCTCGCAGGTCCACAAGAATCACTAAGTTCAAGAGTAAAACGACGAAACTTGCATGATTTACATGCAAAAAGTTATCCAACTAAGACAGAATACAAAAACAAACCAAAAATTTGTAAAATATATATCTACTTGCCAAACTAATAAGATATATTGTAAACATAGGTGATGTGTAAAAATCAAGTCAATGTTTATATATATTCACATATATATACAGACAATTTCATCACTTTTTATCAACACAAATAAATATATTTATGATGATTATAATTATCGATAGGTCACCATTACTGTGTCCTATACAATTTTATATTGATTATATGGAGGCGCACGCTCCAGCTTATTTATTGTAATGTGTGTTCTTGTCTGGAACTCGTGCCTATCAACTAATTTTATGGACAACTAATCTAAATATTATATCAAACATTAATCAATAATTAACTTAAATATTTATAATTTTATTGTTAGCTGTTAGGGTTAAGTTGTGTTTTCCATAACTAATATAAACCCCAACACTAAATAAATTTATATGTAAATTAATAAATAATAAATATGAACTGATAAACATAGCCAAGGAAAATAATCAAATAGGTAGGCACGTGTTCCAGACAAGAACCGTAATTTGTATTGTTAAAAATCGTCTCGGTGAAGAGTAATTACACACCCGCGTGCCCGGCGACAGATAGACAGGCTGTCACGTACTAGGGAAGCATACCCGAACTAAAGGTATAACGAAAACGGATGTGCTGGACCTCGGAAGTCCAGACCACAGAGTGGCCAACCGTGGTGTAAATAACACAGTTTTACTGTGGAACTTGCAGCACAACGTACTTCACGCTCCCCGGCTGAAATCACACGATATATTCGTTGTGGTTATGTGAAACCGAATTGAGGATAAGAAGAAGAAGTATTCTCAAAAGAAAAAAATAAATATTCATGAACTAGTCACTGGAAATTAACTCATTCCAAACATTATATCAAACGATAATGAAATCATTTGTGAGACATTCATATTATAAAATAATATTTAAAATCATTTGTCTATTACTAAATGAAAGCCATTTGTAAAAACATTTACAGAACAGTAATTACTAATTACTAACTTGTTTGTAATTTTTGTTTATAATTAGCTAAATTTACCAGCTAAATATTGATTGAATCATTTAAACGTCAATCTCGATTTTTCAAATTAGCTTCTATTAAATTACTTTCTGTTTGGATCGAATTAGCAGTTTTGCCTTCTTATATGGGCCAAATGAAAGGGTCCTGAAATCGTTCTTTCACGTTTCGGAGATGTCCCTGTGGGCTCGTGAAAAGCCCATTAGCTGTCTAAGGTTAAAATAAGTGTGCCGTGCCACAATCAGGCAAGTATCTTCCTAATATCAGCACAAAATCTCTTCAATCTCTTTTGAGGGGTTGCCATAGATTACGCTTGGGTCTGAAAAATGTTGATAGTTGTTGAGAAGCGGAAGGTTGGTTTGATATAAGTTGGCGTAATTGTAATAATGCAATGCCTATTCATAAATTAAATTGTCTATATTATATTTTCCCTGAGAACGTGAAACGGAAACAGAACATACATTTTTGTCGTATTATTACTGAGAACGATGTTGGGATTTTAGAGGGGGGTTATAACTGGCAAAACATTGTTGAAGTAATTTATGAACAGTTCCTAAATCACGTGGGTTTGAATCCCAAATATTTATTATGTTCTTTCTAAGAAAACCCTAGTGAAAAAACTTAGTATTTATAACATATATCCTGGAGTAAACAGACGGGAACAAAAGTGTTAACAGAATTAATATTTCAAGATATGTTATTGGATGGCGAACATTCAGGACAAGAAAGAAATGTTTACTATTGATGCAGTGTACAGTAAAGGGGGAGTAATTCGATAAATTATGTCCCATTTTTCTGCTGCGTAAATTTATACAGTGCAAATCCGCAAGGTTCTCAGTTATAATCTTCAGAGGTCATAGTGATTAGACTACAAGAACCGCGACGTCCACTATTTTATTATGGTTATGAAGCTCTAATGTAACTAAATCAGGCTAACATTCGCGGTTGAAATGGAATTACCTCACTCTAAGAGGTACATTTGACTTAACCAAACCTAAGCAAAGGCTGTCAGAGCGCTTTAATTTAACCACATTATACTTAGATTATATTAATCACATTCCATCGATAGCCTTCAATAAAATATCATATGAAAATAGAAACAGGGGAAGACCCAGACGAAGATGGATAGATGGCATCAGAGAAATACTATAACACAAAAAGGCTGCACTATGGCAGCGGGAACACAGCACAAGAATACTTCCGCTCCCTAAGACACCCGGCGGCACACATGGACAGGAGATGACAAGACACTTAAGATTGGAAGCCTCGGACCATAAGGCTTTCGTTTTCTTCTTCATCTTCTGCGTTCATTCTTAAAATCCTACATGCTAGTATTAAGAAGTCGAAAGATAGCGGAATGCGTTGTCTCATGGTTTACAGCTTAGTAGCGATATCTGCGCCTTTCGGTCTGATATTTGACTTCATCATGTCGCGTGACGCACTTTGATGCTCTATTGGATGGGACAGTCAAACACCCCCTTCCCATGATCGTAGTACAGTTAGTTCAAGGGCTGCATAGCTAATATGACGCATAACAACACACGATGTTACAATAGAGTCTGTGTTACTTTACTGACTGAGGATGCCTCCTTATGACTCAGATTGTCCGTGCGAGCCCCATCTATCATCACCTTGGACTGTAGATTATGTTTCTTATATCACATGGATAATATTAACGTCTTTACTCCTCTTTCGGGTCCCGGCAGCACACTTGTTATATAGGCTTTATTACACTAGTTGGCAGTCAGATATGATTTAACAAAGTGGAAAACATGATGGGGAATGGGCTGCGGCAACAATAGAGGTAATGAGGAAGAAAAAAAACCATAGTATAAACGAACTTTAGCAACTGAAAGTTCTACAGATATACAATAAAAATATCCCGAAATGATGTAAATAGACAAAGACCATCACCAGGACTTGGGAAGGAGGAAGTCAATCGGGAGTTGGGGGATATCCGTGATATAGTGATTTACAATTGGCTATATGTTCACAAGATCGTAGATACTTACACATGTATTTTTGATAAAGAACTCTTGATAAAGGCGTTTTGGTCGCAACGTCAATTTGTGTGTGTTATTATGTGTGTATCCAGTATATAACAAGATTTAATTACCCTGTTCCAAGTTTCTCCTGTTGGATTTAAGTTTAGCAGCAATCAGTACATATTATCGATCTTCCTTAAAGAAGGGAAGGTGTAACTTGCCAATAATTAGTTAGTCGTCGGATCATCATCACTGCAAACTGGACACGTCCATATTTTCTCCGATCTCTCCCGAGTGTATCTGCCATTACACTTCTGCTGACAGTACCGGACCTCAGCTAGTTGACCATCTGCGTCCTCTAAAATGTTAACTTTTAGCAACACCGCATTTCAATACCTGATCTTAATCCTGGACATTGAAATATCATCCACACTAGTCTCACTCTCGCGTGATATATCTCTTATAGAGTTCAAGACTTCAGTGTGATCCATTGCCGAATCGTCCTGTGCAAACAATCGCGCACGACGCCAGTTGATCTACTCTTTCATTGCCTCGAACATCCACATGTCCGGCACGAACTATGTCCCGGAATTACTCCTTGTATCGACGCTGCCTGCGGCATTACAATTTAGCGTAAAAGTGCAGCAAAAAAAGATTATTACGCAAAAGTGCGGAAACTACAACAATAAAACCTTTATGATACACTTGAGTTTAGGAGGGAAACTGCAACAGCTCTTGGTAAACATTCAAGAATGTTAGATCAAATTAAGCCAATAAATCAGCAAATATAAATTAAACAACTATATATATATTGTGATAACAAAAGTAATCAAGATGTAACTAATCATGTAGAAATTGTGGAGTAAAATAACAAGATCAAGTTATATGAATTTTCTTTAGATTATGTTTTTATCTAGCCCGTAAATAAAGGACGTGGAGTGCAGGGATTAAACCTTCCTCTACCACCGCTTTAGGAAGTCAGAACATGACATGACTAGGAGGCAAGTAAAAGAAAAAGATGGCAAATCTCTCGTTCCTTTAACAACTTTCCAGGAAAGGTCACCAAAAATTTATCGAAGGGGAAGAAATTTCCTCTCAAAGGTAGATCTCCCTCCTCCTATTTGAGTATGTATCTGCGCCCCTGATCTTTACGTGGCAGTACGTGCAATTATGTTAAATAAGAAATGGGACGTGTCTTCCGGTTAGATAGGAATTTGGAAAGGTGGAGGGGGGGGGGGTTCCTGAAAATATATTTAAACAAATTAGTTGGACCCCATTCGTTACGTGTTTTGATTATTGTTTACTTTCAATTGGTTACTATCTATATACTTGGAATCGAATTCCAAAAATAACCAAGGCGATTCCAAGTATATAAATACTAACCAACTGAAAGTCGAACAATAATCAAAACACATAACGAATGGGGTCCAACCTAATTTAGCGGACAGATCTTCTGTTTACGGCGACTATATAACTACCTACGATCTCGGTTTTGTATGACCTTTTTTTAGGTAACCCCTGAGTACAGTCTATATTAGACTGATAATCCGATTTATGTTGTCTCTCTTGATGCATTCAGTGACACGATTATGCCTATCTGGTGGATATCAAGTTGATATTGAGTGTATTACTAGTGAATATTAAGTTATTATCGAGTGTATATCGAGTTGGTTTGGCCAATTTATGAGAATGCATCACAACAAGTTGCCCGTACAGGCATATAACCAAATGAGATCAGGGTACAAAGCCAGAGGAAGGTTACGGAAAAGATGGATAGAAAACGCCAGGGACATCCCGAACAGATACGATCATAGCACAGCCGAGGTCTCACATCCCGTTTTAAAACACAAGCTCGAGCTTCAATCACCCCAACGCTTAAGAAAAGAGTGGATAACAAACCACCCGGGGAAAGACAATAGACAATAGTATATCGAGTGGATATTAAGTTAATATCAAGTTAATATCAAGTGAATATCAAGTTAATATCAAGTTAATATCGAGTTAATATCGAGTTAACATCAAGTTAATGACGGATGAATAATGTTAAAATGTACTTGCTATAAGTGATACTCTGAATAGACAACATGCTCCATCGCTGAGAGAGATGTAATGCAAATAGTGTAGCTCGAGAACAATGACGTCAATCCTTTAAGCTGTGTGAGCCCTTTGAGAATTAAGGGGACGTGATCAAGAGAAAATAAACAGGAGAGATACATCGTGAGGTGAATATCATAGTCAAGCAGACTGCACTAGTCAACTTTCAATGCGGAGAAGACACGTGATGGTGATGACGTGGGGACTGATAAGAGTAAATTTCCATCAAGTACTATATAAAGAAGACTATTGCACCTGAACGCTGTGTCTTGCAAACACTGTTTGCACCAAAGTGCACCGCTGACGTATACTCTCCATTCATTTTTTACATTGATAACTCTCCAAGCGTGACAATTATGGTAATAATATATATGTACGTATATACGAGGTAGCTTCAAAAAGTTCCCGGAATTCGTGGATTATATAGAAATAAATAATAATAGAATCATCTACACTTGTCCGTGTGTTGCCGGAGCCCGAAAGGGGAGCAAAAATAGCAAAATGTTTACCTATCATGCATGTCGTAAGAGGTGACTAAGGAGGTTATGGGATAGAGTTGGCTGTCCTATCCCATATAGGGCTAGTGACCCAAAGCCATGCTGAAGTATGATGTGTCAGGCCGAAAGGGGCAGATATCGCAGCAGTGCTGTAAGCCATGACACAACGCATTCCGTTCTCCGGACTACATCCTGATAATCTGCAGGAGTTTGAGAACGAACGCAGAAGAAGAAGATCTACACTACATTTCCTTCAAAGTAGTTCCCTTCGACAACTACACATTTTTATCAACGTACAAACAGTTGGTGGAAATATTTGTGGAACCCATTCGTTGACACACCTCTCAGTTGTTTTGTCGCATTGGTTATAACGCCATGTGCATCCTTGAATCGACGTCCTTTCAGTGCCAATTTCAGTCAAGGGAAGAAGATAAAATCAGTATGTGCAGAGTCTGGAGAATGTGGAGGCTGTTTCAAAGTAATAACATTGTGCTTTTCGAAGTACTGCGTTACCAGTAGGGATCTATGTGTGAGTTATTGTCATGTATCACAATCCAACTGATTGTTTACTATTTGTGTGTTCGATTTCTTCCTATTCGATCTCTTAGACCGAGGATATCAATGTAGATTTCCTTGTTAACTGTTACACCTTCAGGAATTAAATAATGGCAGACAAAACCCTGGGAATAAAAAAAATATCAACATAACTTTTACTTTGGCAGGACCCAAACGAATCTCTGTGTCCTGAGAGATGCAATATTTTTCCATTTAGAGGATTGATGGTTTTGTTCCATCTACTGATAGGCACTGAAGGAACAGCGATTCAAAGATACAGAGGGTGTTATCACCCATGCGACAAGACAGCCGAGAGAGATGCCAAAGAATGGACTCCAGAAATGTTTTCAGCAGCTGTATACACGATGGTAAAAGTGCATAGTTGCCGAAGAGAACTTCTGTGAAGGAAACGTTATGTAGATATTTATATTATTACTTATTCCAATATAATCTGCTTATTCCGATAACTTTTTGAAGCTACCTCCTTTCCGCCTAGAAGGTTGGTTGCAATGGACATCCATCATTAACGGACAAGAGTTAAAGAATGGTACTCGTGAGATTTTTAATAAATAAATCCGACATTGAAATTTTTTTTAAACTAGAAAGTGTAACCAGCTTACATTCTGTAACCAGGATGTGAAGGAATGTATACTGAACGGTTGAATGATTAGCCAGCATCTGAATGATTGAATACAGGATACTGGGATGAATGTGAAGGAAAGTTCACTTCCCAGAAACAATACCTATACGTTGATTATCTAAATAGTTATGGTGCGTGTTTGGATCAGTGCTTCTCAACGTTTTTGCCCGCGGTCCCGTTCTGCGATACATTTGTGTGTGTGCCTCCAGCCCCTGTTACCTAAAATAGAAAAAAAGTCATTGAATTTCTTTGAAGATACCAAGATATTTTAAGTTTTATAGCTATAAATGTCGTTGTTTATTATTCAAATAGTTATCTTCCTGTCAACATCCGGGTGGAGGATCTGTGCACGCCCAAATTTAGAATTTTCTCTATAACCCTCATGGGACTAAGTGGTTACTTTGAGAACCACTAGTCTTGATAACGATCCAAACAGTGATAAAACTGTCAAACAACAATTTCCATGAAAAATTATGACTAGTGACATAAATAGGATAGCGAGCTGTGAGAGCGATGCTGATAAAGAGATTGCGACGCACTGGGTATAACATATAGCATATTATTGGTTACCGACGTCAAAATATAATGTGAAATTGGTAAAACACTGAATGTAAACATACCACTGCCAATGTAGCGTTCGTCGGGCTATTGGTGCAAATAAAACCTTGACAAAGCGCATATATATTCTCTGGACTATTGTTCTGCTATATCAAAGATCTAGTAAGACCATTGTTCTGCTATAGGAAAGTTCTAGTAGGAACATTGTTCTGCTATAGGAAAGTTCTAATGGAATATTGTTCTGCTATAGGAAAGTTTTAGTGGGAACATTGTTCTGCTATAGGAAAGTTCGAATATCTGGTACCTCTTGCGCTGAGGTACAACATTTTCAATAACGGACGTTAGTCCACTGCGATTACATCAGAACTTTTAACAAAACAAATATTCGAAATCGTGGTTCAGATAATCCAGATACCACGACCCTGGAGATGTTGTTTCAACAAATGATTTTCATATCCAGTGCTAGCAGATATTAAGGAAGGAACATATAAGAATTCTTTATTCTTAAATAAAGAAATATACCTTCCTATCAACAAATAATTTGTGGGTAATGGCGATGACAACGAAAATGATGATGATGATGGTGGTGATGATATTAATAGAATAATCCTCGAGTAAGTGAGAGTTTATCACCTTGTAAGGCAGTGGATTTTACATCTAGATCCAGAAGATTTATGGCATTCCTTTTGGTGAGGTGGTTTTCTGGCATTCGTTTTTGGTGAGGTTGGTTTTCTTGTAATCCTTTTGGTGAGAAGGTTTTCTGCCATTCCTTTCGGTGATGAAGTTTTTTTCTCGAGCACGTGCAAGTTTCAGCTGACCGTGTTAATTCAGCCGAAGTGAACGATGCTACGTGCTGGACGCTCTTGTGTTCCGGAGGAGACTGTTGGGATTTTCTTGCAATCTCGCTGCAAACAAACATGATTCCTTCTCAGTGCCTTCATCAAGCTTCATCACATACTTTTTGTTTGCTTGTTTGTTTATTTTTTCCGGTAAAAGGGTAGAAGCGATGAAAGGGACTGGTAGTGTTTAAAAGGACTGGTTGAAGCCTCATTGTGTGGGATAATCAACCCCGCACATAAATTGTTTAGTCGTGTCTTCTGACAGGCATAGTTGGCGTCAGCGTTACTATTCTTTGCTCCTCTTTGGGCTCTTGAAACACACACGTGATATAAAAAATTATTGATTCCTTCCTTCATTAGTACCATGCCTTCCACCGTAGGCGATCATGACTCCACATTCCTCTATTTGCTATAAATTAAATATAGTTTCCGATGAGTCTGCATCATGTCAGGCTTTCAAGCCCTCCAACATTTTCTCACGTTGTCTTTCTCTGAATTTGTTACCCTCGATCTTTCCAGTTGTTACGATGTTCTCCAACCCACCTCTTCTCATGACATGACCCAGAAACTGTGATTGTCGTCCGCTAATACAGTTAATAAATTCTCTATTTGAGTTGACAGTTGTAGAATTGTAGTATTACTCTACTTAGTTGTGGATGATTTTTTCAACATTCTTCTACAAAACCACATCTCTGTGGCCTCCAGATGTTTTCTTGCAATATTGTCAATTCTCCATGCTTCACTACCATATAACAGTATGGGCTCTATGTAAATTATTGATAGCATATCCTATTCAGGAAGTAGTATCAACACATGACACTGCTCACAGAACGATAATCTGGCCAACACGATCTTCTCTGCAAATACAAGTTTTGGGAAACCCAAGATGATTTAAAACAAATCGCTCTATGCATGACCAATATATTGGGCTGGATGTTAACAGCTGCTCGCAGAAGAAGAAGAAACCTATCATTTTTGTCTATATTCATTTTCACGGCAGTATTTACGTCGAGTAGTTTTGCAATTGTATTATAAACGATCAGGATGTACAATTACCCGAGGTTGGATTTGAATCCGGTACAATGGCCCTCTTACTAAATAAAACGAACTTTTATTTTTCCGGTTGCAACATACCGCTGTGAAACATGGACCCTAAGTAAAATAGCCGCAAAGAAGATCAATGCCTTTGAGATTAAATGCTACAGAAATATACTTAGAATATCATGTACTTATGTAAAACACAAGTTTTTATAATAGTTTCACTCAGACACGACGGACTATCACTAAAACTAGTGGGTAATGTTGTGCACACACGACAGCATACAAATTACCCACTAGTTTTAGTGATAGTCCGTCGTGTCTGAGTGAAACTATTATAAAAACCTCTCTTTTACGTAAGCGCAATTGTTGTTACGTTTCACGCAGTTACCTTATATTGATTGTAGTATTAGATTATCATGGAAGGAAAAAAAATAAATTCAGATATTATAAACACATTGATGATTCCAAAGTGTTGGTTACTAAACACAATAACAAAAAGAAAACTACACCTGTTTGGTCATATAAAGAGACACAACTGTTTAGAAAGACAAATAATGGAGGGCAGATTACCTTGAAGAAGGGGAAAGGGCAGACCAAGAAGACGATGGACTGACGACATTAAAGATAACATGAATACATCGTTGGAAAATGCAAGCAGCATCGCTCAAGACACAGAGGGGTTCAGTCAGTTCATTGGGAAGACAACGTTCTGAAAAGAATAGGTCACCTGACACACAATGGCCCTCATAGACTCCACAGAGCATGGATGCACAGGAGATCGTTTGTAAAAAATGTGGCTTTTATTTCAGAAGGAAAAAAGAAAGGGGAGAGGGGGTAATTATTTAAACCACAACTTTTCGTGACAGGCCGGTGTCCTTCTATATGTAAACAAACTGTGTGCTCAATATAAAAGTACAACCAATTAAAATTATCCGTTGTTTTCGTGCATTGAGATAAGACGCTTTATGACTGGAACATGTCTTCTTGGTAAAAATTATGGCTGTGCGTGATAGCGTGATGGCAGTGGAATGACACAAGTTAGTGTCATTTGTTCATTAGTTTTGTTTTGTTACATATCGACTCGGTGCACAAACATTGGTTCATACGAAACCGTCGACAATAAAGACCCGTGTCCAGAATTCGCAACGACTTCATTCATTGTTTTGTATTATTGTCGAAATTTTCGTTTGCCATTATTTATATACTAGGAGTCGCATGACAAAAATAGCCAAGACCGATCAACGAAATGTACGGAAATAATCAAAATGGACTTTCTCGGTCATATGTACATTTTCTGTGCACAGGTCTTATACACCGGAGAATGGTCATGTTTACATTTTCTGTGCACAGGTCTTATACACTGGAGACCTGTTGTTTAACTAAACCTTGGATGACTCATATGTTTCTCATTTTGCCCTTTTTATTGTTTAGTAATTATTTCTTCATGAAGGTTTTTAAGAACGAAACGTTGATTCGTTTTAATGTACATATACTATTATAGACTGTCGCTAATTTCATGGCCGTAAATACTTCTTCGGAAAGTAAGGGGGGTTAATTTGAAAAAGATCGTTTCTTTTATTTTGTGTGAGTAGTTTCCTCCTTTTCGTGAAGTTTTTATTGAACATTTTTTTTGGAAAACCGTCATGTTTTGGAGGGGCTTTGCCGGCCTTTAGCGTGCTTCCTACTAAATGTAACGTTCTGATTTGTTAAAGGGGTCCCTCAACTGCCGCTTTATCTACGGGGTTGGATGATTTTATATGTAGCTTTTTTTTCCTTGCATATTTTTTCCGCATGTAACACTCTGAATGTATATCCGATGGCAAGACTTGACCAACAACACTGCAATAACATACGCTATTAGAAGATGGCCTAAATATTGAGATATTGTTCTTGTAGAAGACACACAGCAATCGAACTTGACAAGCATCCAAGTAGGAAATCTATTCTTCTCTATTGTGAATTGGTCTCAAGGTGGTCAAAAGAAGCGATACAAGGACTCGTTAAAGACCTCACTGAAAACCTTTTAAATAGACCAAGACACATGGGAAGAACTTGCAGAAAATAGTTACATGACACTCTGCAGTAAAAAAAATTGCGCAGTATCTTGTGAGAAGAAGAGAACTGTAGCAGCTAAAAAAGGGAGAGTTGTTAAAAAAGTGACGGGCAGACAAAAAATCCGTCTACAGTGGCCATTCCATGTCCGAACTGCCCAATGGCATTTGCGGTTCGAATATGGTTTATTAGCCAACTAACAACTCATAATCAAGGACATAATTCTAAATGAATTTCTAAAGTGAATGTAACGAATTTCTTCACTTGTAACGGACGAACAACAACAGGACGTTTATTCTCGAAGAACTGCATACCAATGGTAGTAGTTTTCAAGATATTAAATAAAACTCTAGAGAGTCTCTTCTCTCATTCCATGCACATTCGGCGGAGGCTAACAACCTGTTGACTCACATTGCGAAGCTTCTTCTTCTTTTTCTGTGTTCGTTCTCAAACTCCTGCAGATTAGCAGGATGTAGTCCGGAGAACGGAATGCGTTTTTTCATGGTTTACAGCATTGCTGCGATATCTGCACCTTTCGGCCGGACACATCCGACTTCAGCATGGCTTTGGGTTACTGACCCTATCTGGGATGGGACAGCCAACTCCATCCCATAACCTCCTTAGTCGCCTCTAACAACATGCATGGAAGGTAAACAATGTTGCTATTCTTTGCTCCCCTTTTCTGGCCCCGGCAACACATGGGCGACATTTCGAGGCGAATCGGTGACAGATGAACGGATCTGGTTTAAACTCGTTTGCAACCTTCGGATTTGTTTTCGGTCATTTCTTGATGTTTCCAATTTATGTTATTCTGATCATTATGGTCTAATGTGTCCACATCCGCGTGATCACAGTCCATCTGTTTAATAGTGGGTGTTATATTCCTTCCATTCAGGACGGAAATGAAACTACTCTTAAGTGCAATTATTAAAAATCTAGACCTGGTGAGATTTTGCGTCAAGCGGCCAAAGTTGGAGTCTGAAATATCAAATTACTTTTATTGACATTGAAATACATTGTTCCCATTTTTATCTTGGATCAGAGGAACAAGCAGTTAGCTACGTGACATTACAGTTAGAGAGTTTTTCTTGAATTAGAATAACGGCCATCGGGTCTAGAAACTGTAACAATTGTCTGCAAAGAGTATGTTCAGTCGCTAAAGTGAAAAAGTGTCTCCACACCAGCTCAACAACTGTGAGAGTGTCAACTCTTTTAAACACATCCACTATTTACTAATCATATATCTGGATTCAGCTTGTATGTATTTTTTTATTATTAAAAACGTGTTCTGTTTCGGAATTCGTAAATTTAAAAGTGCATTATCTTAGAGTACTCACATCTGTTATGGGGGGGCCTCTCTCAGACATGTCCCCTTGGTAACCTAAGCAAATCCTTAACATGCTTATTGGTTGATCCAGGTCTGTAAATATGTCATCTAAAAAGACGGGAAGTGATTGGATCCTGACTACACTTCTCAACAAAAGAGGTTAATATAACCTTATTCTTCACATATAATCGAGCGTCAACAGAAATACATACATTACAGCTAGGAATCCGTTTCCATTCAGTAAAACCTGCACTAAATAAATGAATTTTAAACTGTCACAAAATATCCACCATGTTCATTGACCCGGAAGAATATGCTTACTGATGCGAATATTGGACTTTGACAGGCGTAATAAAATAGACACGTGCAGTTCATGCCAGTGCACGCGCATTCTAGAAATTTGTCTTTTTTTCTTCGAATTCTTTCAATAATTATAAAGCATGTAGGAATCCCTGGGGCATTTTTTAAACACATTAATATCGAATATTATGTTTTTATGTGACATATGAAGAAAAAAGTGTGAATTTCATCTACATGCCACAGCAGCAACGCCAAAATCGCTTCCAGATATCTCTTGAAAAAATTCTGAGTGTATCGGAAATAGAAAAGGGCGGCTATGGTCACTATTACGAGTTCTTCATAAATTATACAGTCATGTGAACTCATTGGGGATCACCCTTCAAAAGTGACAGTATTCGACCTTTCCCCGTGATTTTCATTGGATGTTGACAGAAAGTTACCAATGATAACCACCGAAAGAAGATTGATTTGAAGTCCTGACAGTGTTTCTTTGACTTATCTCGGTGGAGATCATGTTGACAACTTCGTTCAAGCCAGACAGGACATTTACCGGGCGTTCCAAGTCGACAAGAAGCAAATTATTAGCAAGTATGATTCCTTGACCAATATGACCCTAACAAGCCACACGTATGTCTCGCTGGTTTGTGCCCTCCATGACTGCTGAAATATTCAAATACGTGAATATAGTATTAATTAAATACGTGAAAGGCCGAGATATAGGATTAAAGGATAGTGACACAGTCACGTGGTAAGAGGCAATTAAGGAAGTTTTTGGGGGTGGAAATGCCTTTCACATGATTATCAGTTATTTCCAACAAAGGTTCAAAGCGACCCAAACGCTGTGCGGAAGTCTGATGTGTCAGATTTAACGCGCAGATGTCGCAGCCAAGCTGAAAACCATGATACAACACATTCTATTTCTTTGGACTATATCCAGGTAAACTGTATGAGCTTAGAATGAATGCAAACAAAGTAGAAGACAAGGTAGAGTATACTTGAATGTACCTCATAGAGTGATACATATGCCCAGCAGTGAAGGATACTTGAATGTACCTCATAGAGTGATACATATGCCCAGCAGTGAAGGATACTTGAATGTACCCCATAGAGTGATACATATGCCCAGCAGTGAAGGATACTTGAATGTACCCCATAGAGTCCTACATATGCCCAGCAGTGAAGGATACTTGAATGTACCTCATAGAGTGATACATATGCCCAGCAGTGAAGGATACTTGAATGTACCCCATAGAGTGATACATATGCCCAGCAGTGAAGGATACTTGAATGTACCCCATAGAGTGATACATATGCCCAGCAGTGAAGGATACTTGAATGTACCCCATAGAGTCCTACATATGCCCAGCAGTGAAGGATACTTGAATGTACCTCATAGAGTGATACATATGCCCAGCAGTGAAGGATACTTGAATGTACCTCATAGAGTGATACATATGTCCAGCAGTGAAGGATACTTGAATGTACCCCATAGAGTCCTACATATGCCCAGCAGTGAAGGATACTTGAATGTACCTCATAGAGTCCTACATATGCCCAGCAGTGAAGGATAGTTGAATGTACCTCATAGAGTGATACATATGTCCAGCAGTGGATACCTGAACGTACCTCATAGAGTCCTACATGTGCCCAGCAGTGACGGGTAGTGAAGATCTTTAGCTCATATAAATCTCGGTCTGCCAATGTTGTATATTTTCTTGTAGAAAAATAGGGCATGATATTTAGTAGTAATAAACTAATAAATCAAGGCGTTACAGGATTAATTCCCTCCCCATTTCTCCCGATTAGCAGTTCCCTCAATAAGATCATAAAATCACCCACAAAAGTGATGTGACTAGCTATTTTAGGGAGAACCCCCCGCCCCATTTACTATCATATCTTCGACCCCCTTCACAAATAATAATAAATAATGTTAGTAAAAAAACTTCAAAGTATTTTATTGTTACTTTGCAGAGAGTGCCTAAAAGTCGTGCAGCACATAGACAGTGAAGTGCCCTGTCTATTGTATATAACACACAGGCACACAGGCACTCAAGTACTCTGCAATTTGTGTAACCTGACTAGGGCCGTAGATATGATTACCTCAAGGAGAGGGTTCTAACAAAAATTAAAAATTCGTTCGTCCTTTTTCGTGTGTAAATTTCACTACTTGATATCTTTCTGATAAATTGCCACATCTGAAGTTTCTATCGACCTTTTTGTTAAGTTCCTATTGCTAACAGTCACGTTAGATTTACTAGGGGAAAGGGGGGGGGGTTTGTACACTCTAAATTATGTCACTTATCTACGGTCCTGAACCTTACACTGTATCCCAGTCTATTTCGGCACATGACCAAGAGTGAAACTAAGCGTATGCGACCATCCATCTGAGAGCCATCTCCAAGTGCACCACAACCGAAATGAATTTTAAGTTATGCAAAAATGTTATGTACAGTGGTGCTGGAGCCAGAGTATAAAAGTACAGCTTCTGCTCTGCACATGACTAGGGTTCCTGGAGCCAGAGTATAAAAGTACAACTTCTGCTCTGCACATGACTAGGGTTTCCGGAGTCAGAGTATAAAATTACAGCTTCTGTTCTGCACATAACAAGGGTTGCTGAAGCTATCTCTTTATAAATGTGCTTTACCCCTCTTGCTAGAACCAGCTAACTTCATATTGTAATACAAATTTGTTTCAGCATTATATTTAGTTTAATACTTTAAAATCTTACTAGCTAAAATAATTTACGGTGTCATGCACTACGTCCTTAACCTTGAGATTATATGCCCTTTCTGACTAGAATGCGTGATCGTCATTCTAATACTTTTCAATACTCAAGTGTCTGCTTCAAGTGTGATCTACATTTGCACTATTTTTAGCTCATCTAGTCCTAAAATATATCCCATATTTTATGCAACATTTATTATGCTAATCAGGTCTATATATAGGCATAAGTAGGCTTGTTAAGAAAGTCTTTCTAGAAGCTGTAAAGTATGGAGCATTGCCCTTAAAAGTATTCCATACCTGGGTAAGTATTCTATATATCCTTCATACACTTTTCAATCCTGACCCCATGAATATGTTTGAAAAGAAAATAGCAAACAAAATTTTAGAAGCCCATTTGTGAAATTGATAGCTTTTCTCTAATTATTTGCTTACGAAACACAATTTCAGACTAGTTGTACTCATGGCCGGATTTAGACTTGATAGGGCCCTAAGCTATTTGAAATATGAGGCCCTAAGCTATTTGAGATATGGGGCCCTTTAACGATTAAGAATATATAGATAGTGAAATAAACAATTTTTTGGGGCCCCCCAAGAAAGTAGGGGCCCTAAGCTATAGCTTATTTAGCTTATAGGTAAATCCGGCACTGGTTGTATTGCTGATAATTTTGTGTGTACTTATTTCTGGAGCCATTAACATAGACTTGCATATGATGTAGTACAGAAAAAAATATGTATAGTTTCTGAAGCTATTATTATAGATTAGTATATCATGCAGTACTGAAAAAATATGTATAGTTTCTGGAGCTATTATCATAGACTTGTATATGATACAGCACAGAAAAAATATGTATTCAATTAGAAAATTATAAAGAATTGCTGCCTGTAGAACTTCCATTATTAAACGTATGCTAGCAACGAGGATGTAGCATGATGAACGGAATATGTTGCGTTGTCGTTTACAGCTCGGTTGGGATATCTGAGAAATCCAACTGGTTACATGCAGCTTTTATATTATATTTTAATATCACTATGGCTTTAACTGGTTTAGAGAATCCACCCTAATGACCATAGTCTCTTTTCAATATATGAATGAGATAATTCTATTTATTACTATCAATGTAATCTTGCTTTTATGAATACGATTTATGCTACTTCTTATTCATCAAGAGAAAAAGAAAAGATGCATGTCTATACTGTTGGATCTGCTGTAAAAGCCACAATCAAGGCAGATTATGGTGTCTATATAGAATATTCAGACAAAATATCTGATGAGTTCTTTGATGCCTGTGATGAGATATGCTCTAAATATGAAGCTGAAATAACAGCACTAGAAGTTGCCTTGTACCACCTGAAGACCATAATTGATGTATTTCTATCAACAGTCCAAAACATTCTGATTTATTCAGACTCTATATCCGCTCTTCAAGCACTAGAATGTGACGGATATTGTAAATCTGAGGTAGTTGAAATATATCACGATGCCAACTAGCTACCAACAGATTATGAAGTCAGCACTGTTATGCAGTTTTTGGGTCAAAGGGCATGAGCCCATGGACCACTGGATCAGCCACGATCTGTTATGCAGTAGATTCCTCGCCACTCAAACACACCTGGTAATGACACGGTAGACAGACTTGCAAAGAAAGAAGCACAACAAGAACAGCCATATACATAAATGACCAAGCACAGAGTTAAAATTAATGTTGAAATCTATGAAAAAAGATAACTAGACGAACAGATGGGCCATGGGAAACACTGCGAGGGAAGTCTATAAATATATGACCAGCCCAAATCCTAAAGACAATATCAACCTCCTGGAAATGAGGGGCTACAGCAACATTTTCCGACTTCACACACACCATTTACAGCTTAACAATCATATGAACAGAATACAACCACAACACACTCCAGAGTGTTGGCTGTGCACTCATCCCTATGGAATTCTTGACCACCAATGTTTTAAATGTCCAGCGCTGGATGACATCAGAAAAATGTTTCTTCCACTAGGTCTAGATTAAATGGAACATAGTATATTGAGAAAAACAACAGCTCACAAACTTATGCATATATCACAATTTAGCATTGGGTCAAAGAAGGTGAGCTATTCATACAGAGACACTTTTAACATCAGACAGGACCTCACTTCCTAATGTAAGACTTACAGATGCAAGATCAGTACTAGAAGAAGTACAATTCAATAAACTACCAGAGTTAAAAGAGCGTATAAAAGAGTATATAGCGTACCATCATTTTATAATCATACTGCATAGGATTCTAATTGAAATAATTTTGATATCAAAATTGATAGAGAAATTAAGATGAGGCGCTAAAGTAAAACGCTGTAACATACCAACAGTCACCGCTGCTTAAAAACCCAGAGATCAACATGGCGACCAAACGATATATAATAAACACCATCTTTATTAAAACGTTATGTTACCAGTGTCAGGCATAGCCCTCGACAAAAACACTCATGAGAAAGATTACAACATATGAGATGAAATGCCTGAGAAAGGCATATATATATGTCACCAGATGAGAGACCGACTGAGAAATGAAGACATCAGACGCCCGTGTGTTGCCGGTGCCCGAAAGGGGAGCAAAGAATAGCACCACTGTTTACCTTCCATGCATGACGTAAAAGGCGACTAAGGGGGTTATGGGATGGAGTTGGCTGTTCCATTCCATATAGGGTAATGACCGAAATCCATTCTGAAGTCGGATGTGTCAGGCCGATAGGCGCAAATATCTCAGCAATGCTGTAAGCCATGACACAACGCATTCGTTCTCCGGACTACATCCTGCTAATCTGCAGGAGTTTGAGAACGAGCGCAGAAGAAGAAGAAGAAAGACATCAGAAATATAGTAAAGACCATAGCATGCAAACAATATATAGAGACAACAGATCAACTGGTTTGGCCCGATAATGCGAATGGACCATCACACAACCAACCACCCAAGCATACAACAGCAGAAACAACAGCTACAAAGCAAGAAGAAGACCAAGAACAAGATGGAAAGATTCATTCAGAGATTGTTAAAATCACGGCCTAACCATGGCAAGCGTAACAAATATGGCCGACGACATAAAACTTCAACTCCGCGCGACGCCTAAAATCATTTGTGAAAAAAAGACAATAGATACTCGTAATAGACAGAAGGTAATGAATTCTATCTTACTGTGGAATACCAGGAAATGAGAGAGCTGAGGAGATAGCCAATGAAGGTTATAACTTGCAACAACATGATGTACCAATCAGCTGTCATCAAAAGAAATCCATGATAAGTCACAACGAAAACATAACTAACCTTCACAGGATGACTGCCATCTACTAAACAGACAAGAACATGTCATATTATTTAACTCAGAACTACTACACATAATATATTGACAAACCATATGTACACATAATTTAAAATTGGCTCATCGGCAAAGTACATATATGGACAAGACAACCAAACTGCCAAGTATATCCTTCAAAAATGTGCAAACTATGACACACTAAGGTGCACATACTGGCCATCTAATACAACTATGAGTATTAAACTCTACGGTACAACACAAATAGAAAACACTGTCCAATTTATAAAAGAAACAACACTGAAGATATAGACATTATTGGCCAGCAATATATACATGAATGAACATACCAGATATAGGGAACGGCAGAAAAAGAAGCTCCTTCCACCTTCGAAAGCTCTCTATTGTTTTGTTTTTGATAAGGAAGCATGTTGAAACAAACGCACAAATCATGCCAAACCAAGTTTTCGTCGTTTAAAAACAATGAACAAAATTGGCGAAAAAACACGAATTGTATGACCAATGACACTAGAAAAATATAAACTTTTTAAAATGTACATTATGGCAACCCTTGATGACCCTGGATACATAGTTTCCAAGGTGTAATTGACAATTCTAGACCATGGCAACGTTCAATGACTTATATATATATATATATATATATGAAACACTTCCTAGTGTTGCACATTTCTGGGTTTAAAATATCTTCAATAAAAAATATATTTACCCTATTCTAGCAAAATTTACGCATGAACTATAGCATTGCAATAGCGCGTGCTCAAGGCTTAAAAAAAATTATTTTGTCACTTACACATAATAGAGCGACGTAACCTACTAGAGGAGGACGGTATGGCGTTTAATCTTTATAGCTAATTATCGATGTGATCATTTGATATATGGTAGGGTTATACATTAAACAGATCACGAACTTTCGTGCATGCGATAACACGTTTGTTTTTAAGATATGATAAAGGAATCATCCATTATTATGTGTTTATATCGTCTTCTTTCTGTACTCATGTACCTTTCGGTGTTGAGGGGAGAGTGAGTGTACGGTCTTTTGCCCTTCTATTTGCCTCCTCTGCTGTTATATTTCCGAGTGTCTCTAATACACTATATATCCACCTTTTACGAGGGCGTCCAATAGGTCTCCTGTTTTCGTATTGTTTGTTAAGTGTTTTTTGGATAATACTTTGCTCTTTCTGTCTGGTTATGTGGCCGTACCATTTAACTTGG
Source organism: Meghimatium bilineatum (assembly GCA_034231615.1). NCBI lineage: Eukaryota > Metazoa > Mollusca > Gastropoda > Stylommatophora > Philomycidae > Meghimatium > Meghimatium bilineatum. Next base: position 12,780,633 of record CM067312.1, on the reverse strand, counting down.
TGTTTCTGTATGTATTCTATTGTTGGCTTGATAACTAATTGTTTCCTTAGTGCTTCATTCCTGATTTTGTCTCTCAAGCTAACTCCAATCATACGTCTCACACATTTCATTTCAGTGGTGTTAATCTTATGTAGTGTTCTAGAATCTAATGTCCAAGTTTGACACTGATAACACAATGTTGGTAAGAAAATGGTGTTGAAAAGCGCTTTCTTTGTTTCTAGTGTAATATCTTTGTTTCTTAGTAAAGGTGTTAATTGACCAATGATCTGACAGGCCTTATTACATCTTGCGTTTATTTCTGCTTCTTGTTTGTTGTCATATCTCAATGTGCTGCCCAGATATTTGAATTCATCTACTTGTTTTAGTTGTTTATTATTTATCTGTATGTTGATGTTCTCCTTTTCTCCTGCAATATTCATTACTTCTGTTTTGTCTATGTTGATTTTCATTCCAAATTGCTTGCCTGCTGTGTCTATTATGCTTAGGTGGTCTTGTAGGTTTTTAATGCTGTTGTGGAATAAAACCTGGTCATCTGCAAAAAGCAGTTCATTTGCTTCATTAGAATTTGCTGTTTTGTTTATATGGTCCATGTATGTAATAAAAAGTAGTGGGGATAATACACATCCCTGCTTTACTCCTGTGCTAATCACAAAGTCCTCTGTGTAGCCTGCAGCTGTTCTTATAGTGCAACTGCTGTTGTTATAGAGACTTCTACAAACGTTAATTAAATGTTGGCATACTCCATAAATTTTTAATGTTTCCCATAGTTTTTCTCTGTTTACTCGGTCAAATGCTTTCTCTTGATCTATGAAGGATATGTATAAATTTTGGTTGTATTCTATTGACTTCTCTGCCAACTGTTTCAGAATAAATATTGTATCAGTACATCCTCTGTTTCTTCTAAAACCCATTTGTGTATTGCTAAGTTGTGTTTCTATGTTACGATTATTTTATTGTTTGAGGAATCACTTCTCTAAAATACAGCACGTTATTTTTTTCTATGACGTGACAATCCTTTTGACTTGAACATGTGGTTCATGCCTGGAGCAATAGAGAAGTTCGCCATAACCAGTAGTTGATTGGTTGTGGTGAATGAGCACAGTGGGCCCTATCTTGGCTGCAGTGACTCGGAGCAGTGCATAGGTTGAAACACACCTTCCTGGAGGTGACATAGTTATTCTCTGGCTCTGTCCCGGGGTGGAACGAAAATTCACAGATTTCCCAGCAATATAATGCCATTTTAATGGCATTGTGTCGAAGGGCATGAGCCCATGGATCGCTGGATCAGCAATCAACCAACCATACGATGGGGTAGATTTAAACACCAAGCTCTCAGCATCTACAATATGAAAGACACTGTTTATAATTCATTTAATACACACAAAAGAGAAAACCACACATTTTCTTTAGTAAATTTAAGCAAGAAAATATGTGACAGTAGATATATTTTCAAAAATGATAACAATTGGTAAAAAAACATAAAAAATGGAGGAAATTATGAAATTCATAGCCCGTGACCTTTAACTGTAAATATGTAGGCTATGTGTATGTATATAAATAACTACAAAAAAATCTAGTTACAAAAACACCATAATGACAAAACTAGATGGAAAGACAGACTGCAGAATAGTATATATATATATAGAAAGAACAAATTTTAAGTTCAAAGAGGAGTGTCTCGACTTTAAAGACTTTAAGTGCACACTTGAGACACAACAAAAGAATACAGAATTGTGGGTAATGTTCGCTGTTGTGGCGACAACGATAAATAAAACGACTTTTCCAGATTTGGGGCAACAGAACAAACATAATGTTTATGGAAGAAATACCGCAAACTATATACAGCTTATGTTTGAATATATTTCTTGATTTCTTTCAGAAATGTTTTTATCTAGACATATGACGCACATTGCATAGAATAACAATTTTAAGAGAATAAAAATTGATAAGTCAGAGAGTAACGAATCATAAGTAATGCAGCGAAGCGAAGGGTATATATAAGTGCTTCTTTTTATATATTTACTTTGTTCCGGATTTTGTTGGTTTTTTTGTGTGGTTTATATTTTTAATCCTGCTTGTTACGTGTTTTCGTTCTACGCTCACGGTGTGGCAGCTATTGTAGAAAGTTGCGCTAATTTCTGGACGTTGGCACTAGATAGTGTGACACACTAGATAATGTGACGCACTAGATAGTGTGACGCACTAGATAGTGTGACGCACTCGATAGTGTGACGCACTAGATAGTGTGACGCACTAGATAATGTGACGCACTAGATAATGTGACACACTAGATAATGTGACGCACTAGATAATGTGACACACTAGATAATGTGACGCACTAGATAATGTGACGCACTAGATAATGTGACACACTAGATAATGTGACACACTAGATAATGTGACACACTAGATAGTGTGAATGGTGTCTCTCTTTTTTTTAAATTATGGTAAAGAAATTATAAAAGATGATCGTTTCAATAAGTCCATTAGAGTTCTCATACTTTTATCTTCCAACGAAGACGGATGTGTTGAGCCAGTGGCGCAAATAAAACGGCGACATATACATTTCTATTCTCTTGAATACATCCTGCTGGAAATCTAGTAGGACCATTGTCCTGCTACAAGAGATTCAGCGGGAGTTTGAGAATGAACACTGAAGAAGAGAAGAAGATACTTTTGTCTTCGTGATCGAAATCGATGTCACAACAAAGTAGATATGTTTCTTTTCTCATAAACCACTTCTAATCTATTATTGCTGCCGTGGTCGTGTTTCTTTTCTCATAAACCACTTCTAATCTATTATTGCTGCAGTGGTCGTGTTTATTTTCTCATAAACCACTTCTAATCTATTATTGCTGCAGTGGTCGTGTTTCTTTTCTCATAAACCACTTCTAATCTATTATTGCTGCAGTGGTCGTGTTTCTTTTCTCATAAACCACTTTTAATCTATTATTGCTGCAGTGGTCGTGTTTCTTTTCTCATAAACCACTTCTAATCTATTATTGCTGCAGTGGTCGTGTTTATTTTCTCATAAACCACTTCTAATCTATTATTGCTGCAGTGGTCGTGTTTCTTTTCTCATAAACCACTTCTAATCTATTATTGCTGCAGTGGTCGTGTTTCTTTTCTCATAAACCACTTTTAATCTATTATTGCTGCAGTGGTCGTGTTTCTTTTCTCATAAACCACTTCTAATCTATTATTGCTGCAGTGGTCGTGTTTCTTTTCTCATAAACCACTTCTAATATATTATTGCTGCAGTGGTCGTGTTTCTTTTCTCATAAACCACTTCTAATCTATTATTGCTGCAGTGGTCGTGTTTCTTTTCTCATAAACCACTTCTAATCTATTATTGCTGCAGTGGTCGTGTTTATTTTCTCATAAACCACTTCTAATCTATTATTGCTGCAGTGGTCGTGTTTCTTTTCTCATAAACCACTTCTAATCTATTATTGCTGCAGTGGTCGTGTTTCTTTTCTCATAAACCACTTCTAATCTATTATTGCTGCAGTGGTCGTGTTTCTTTTCTCATAAACCACTTCTAATCTATTATTGCTGCAGTGGTCGTGTTTCTTTTCTCATAAACCACTTCTAATCTATTATTGCTGCAGTGGTCGTGTTTATTTTCTCATAAACCACTTCTAATCTATTATTGCTGCAGTGGTCGTGTTTATTTTCTCATAAACCACTTCTAATCTATTATTGCTGCAGTGGTCGTGTTTCTTTTCTCATAAACCACTTCTAATCTATTATTGCTGCAGTGGTCGTGTTTATTTTCTCATAAACCACTTCTAATCTATTATTTCTGCAGTGGTCGTGTTTATTTTCTCATAAACCACTTCTAATCTATTATTGCTGCAGTGGTCGTGTTTATTTTCTCATAAACCACTTCTAATCTATTATTGCTGCAGTGGTCGTGTTTATTTTCTCATAAACCACTTCTAATCTATTATTGCTGCAGTGGTCGTGTTTATTTTCTCATAAACCACTTCTAATCTATTATTGCTGCAGTGGTCGTGTTTATTTTCTCATAAACCACTTCTAATCTATTATTGCTGCAGTGGTCGTGTTTATTTTCTCATAAACCACTTCTAATCTATTATTGCTGCAGTGGTCGTGTTTATTTTCTCATAAACCACTTCTAATCTATTATTGCTGCAGTGGTCGTGTTTATTTTCTCATAAACCACTTCTAATCTATTATTGCTGCAGTGGTCGTGTTTATTTTCTCATAAACCACTTCTAATCTATTATTGCTGCAGTGGTCGTGTTTATTTTCTCATAAACCACTTCTAATCTATTATTGCTGCAGTGGTCGTGTTTATTTTCTCATAAACCACTTCTAATCTATTATTGCTGCAGTGGTCGTGTTTATTTTCTCATAAACCACTTCTAATCTATTATTGCTGCAGTGGTCGTGTTTATTTTCTCATAAACCACTTCTAATCTATTATTGCTGCAGTGGTCGTGTTTCTTTTCTCATAAACCACTTCTAATCTATTATTGCTGCAGTGGTCGTGTTTTAGCTACATCTACGCACTTCTCAGATTTCTAGTCTCAGCAGTAAGGATAAATATAGGAAACAAAGTGATACGTCCATTCTTCGTCTTCTGAGTTAATCATCAAAAACTCCTACAAATTAGCAAGATGTAATAAAGAGAATGGAATTCGTTGTGTCATAGCTTACAGCTTAGCTGTAATATCTACACATTTCGGCCTGACACATCCGGCTTCAGCATATGGGATCAGACAGTCACAGTGCTGCCATAAATTACACCACCAGTTAGGGGGAGGGGGAGGTGTATGAATGAGTTTTAAGTTTGTTGCCGGCTGGTGGGGGGTGGGGTGGGGGTGGAGGTTGGGGGGGGGGGGAGTGTGACAAAATTAGACGTCAATAATATTGCTTTTTATACACCAATTAAATGGTGGATTTGGAAATATTTGGAAAACAAGTTAATACAAGAAATCGTGTAGTTTTTTAGTTATTTGTCTGCAAAAATGTATTTCGAGGGAAGGGAGAGGAAAGAAGGGGGGGGGGTACAATTTTATTGATATAATTAAAGAGGCTGTGTCAGTGAATTATTGAAATTTGTTCATACAGGGTATGGGATTAGAACTTGGCAAACACATTGCTGACGTAATGTATAGACAGCCGCCCCCCCCCTCCCATCATCATCCTCCTGAAATCACATTAATAGTCTCTTACATCATACATGGCAGGTAAGAGTGCTACATGCTATTCAATGCTAATCTTTTGAGTCACAACAACACAGGCGTGACTCGTATATTTTATTTCTTCATGTCAGTCCATGAATTTCTTGTCTTCCATTGTTTCTTCAATTTCCACTTGTTCCATACAATATCATCATCATAAAATGTGCCGTCTCCGCAACGAAGGTTGGCTGCAACGTATCTCCAACATCTCCTGTCTCTTGTCTTGGTGGTGCACTCTGCTAGACTGTAACCTGTCCATCGTGTAATGTTACTCTCCCACTTGTATCTCTGCCTACCTCTTGCTCGCTTCACTTTGACTTTACCCTCAAGCAAGGTCTTCAATAAGGTGTCTTTTAATGTGTCCAAAGTATTTTATTTGCCTGATCTTTATTTCTCTTAGTAATTCTTTCTTCATATTAAGTGTCTTTAGCACCTCTTTATTTGTTTTCTTATCTTTCCATGATGTTCTGCCTATTCTTCTATATATCCACATCTCAAAGGCATCAATTTTGTCTTCTAATTGTTCCATACAATATAGTTTGTGGCAAACAAATATAACAGTTTAGATGTTCGAACAATGATATACAAATATAACGGTTTAGATATCCAACCCATGAAAGACTTTGTCGTTTTATTATTGAAAGTTATATCGAGTATATGCTTAAATACTCGTACATGATTGTGTTGGGTATAATTCTTCAATCATGTTTCTTCAATCATATAGTACTGTTTTCTTCAATCATGTTTATTCAATCATACGGTACTGTTTTCTTTTGAAGATTGTTCATCTCTTTCATGATGTTTGTCTAAAGGTAGAGATGCAGGTACTATGAGCTATGAAGCAACGCCAGTATAAGTGTTCAGCTGCTGACTCAGCTGTTGAGGCGTTGACCAGAAATCTATGACTTCTACACTATGACTGCTTAGTAGCTATGGTGCAGTTTGTCGCCCTTCCCAAGTATGAGCACTAGTACCATATTTTCTGGTGGCTGAGTCAACAACGGGGGTCACACTAATATTTAAAAAAAAAGAAATATATTATATAGTAAAGAGGGTATATTTGGCAAGATTGATTTTAAAAAAAAAGACATTCCATATTAAAACATATAACCCATATTGGTTCTTGTTTGGAACTTGTGTCCCCCGATGTTGATTTTTAATTTGATTATTCCCCTTGTCAATTCAAAGTTCAAGATGACAATGATGTATGTTGAAACATGTAGTCATGGAAACGCGTTTTGTTGAAAAGTGGACCCATGTATTATGGCTTTCATGTTGTATTGGGTAATAATTTGTTATATCTGTTGTTATACCCCGTTTAATTTTCAACAAAACCCACTTTCATGACTACATGTTTCCACATACATCGTTGTCACCTTGAACTTTGTATTTTTTACATGTTAATGGTGTATCTAGTTCATCTGTGGTGGTAACATTGTTTTTACTGTTTTCATTGTTTTTCACTGTTTGTTTTGTATATTCTTGAGAAAGACCTAACGGTTCGAAACGTTGAAAATGTCTTGTGTATTGTCATGTGTATGTTCTCAAGTTTAAACCTCATAATCCCATAGCGATAGTCCGACTTGTTGAAGTGAAACATCAACAAATCTGAGGTTTAGGTAAGTTCCGATAAAACAGTACTGCAATTGATCCCTGGTCACTGTGGCATACTTGGAAATGGAAAAAACTGATCATGGAAAATATGAATGTAAGACTGTGTGGCGAATGGCCGAGAGGTAAGAACGCTAGTCTCACGCGAGTGGGGTCTAGAGTTCGGTCCCCCGGTTATGACTGGGTTTTTTTTATGTCGGAGGGTAAATTAAAAAACTCACCCTGTACATGACGTGGCGACAGCAAGAGCATGCGGCTTTTATCACACAACTATTCAATCCCCTCCCTGCAACACCCGAACTGGTAAATGCAGTACTGAGTTGTTTTTGTTTTTTTTACATAATGATAAAGGGAGAATATAATAAAAAAAGTGGAAACAGATGCACCAAACTGCAGAACCAAATGACCCCTACCATCAAATGTTATGCAAAGAACAAATCATCATCTTCAGACACGAACTGACTACAACAGACAGAGAAGTCACATGTTCCGAAAGCTGAAAATTGGCGAGACAGACCTGTGTAACTGTGGATTGAGCCAAGAGACTGCAGATAACATTCTTCAAGCCTGTCAGTTCTACCAAGAAGAAAGATACAAATAGGGCATACTCAGATGGCATTACTTCGAAACCTGTGGGTTCCATGGATGACCTAAAACGAATCACCCAATTCATTGAAGCTATTGGTGCTGTAACCTGATATCTGACTGAAGAACGATGAAGAAGAAGAAGATTCACTAAAATAACAGCTACTTTGCGAAGAATCACTGCTAATATCCATTTTGTATATGTTGAAATTAATGACAAATTGCGATAGAGCTGAACTTGAATGATCTAGTGTGTAACGGAACATAAAAATAGCGTCGAAGATTACTGACCAAATTGTTTCTTGCGAGTTTTCAAAAGTATTTTAATTATCAAAATCAATATTTTGACATTTTTTTAAAGTTTCGAAAATAGTGGGGAGGGGGGGGGGGGAAGAAAAGCTATTAGCTTTATAGTCTCGCAATACTTCACACCAGATCTGGGTCGCGTTACGTGAGAGTTTAATTTCAGTAAAATCAATCCGGATGTAAACTATTCAACGTGACATTGTTAAAATAATAGATAGGCTTATTTGAGCATCTAGACTAAAGTTTAATCATTTTTATGCAGTTTCACATCACCATTAACTTGAACATGGAAGTCCGTGTTATTGTCTTTTTAATTTCTATATGCGCTATTTTTGCTGTTAGTGGTAAGTTTTTGTTATGTATGTAGTGTTTCTGAATGAATATTTTAGATGTTTAGTCTCTGGATTCAAGGTTTTAAAACATCATATTAATTCAGAAGAAAGTTCGGTTTTTTCGACCACGTGAAGAGACACGATGGCATGGAAAGAGTTTTGTTGCATGGGGCGATATGAGACAGTAGAGGCAAAGGTCGACTGAGACGTCGTTGGACAAGAGATATTCAGAAATGCACGCATGAGGCGGGGCAACTTGCCAGAGACCGCGGGGATTTAAAGAGATTCGTAAGAAAGACTACGTTCTGGAGATTCATAAGGAAGACTACGCTCTGGAAAGAAAATGTCACATGACAATCGGTATCTCCCATCCTCAGATCTTGATTTCGTTTAATCGAAAACAAAAATATTCCGAAAATCTATTTGGAAATGCCTCGTGACATGGACTGTTAGATCTATTAATTACGGCTTCGCAGTAAGTTGTTGTGTTCAAGAAGTGTTGACCGGATGTTTTTTTCTTAGAACCATTTTTCACGAATATAGCTGAAAAATGTATGATCCTCGTGTATACAAGGTGTTTTTTCCGAATATTCATAGGCCACATGTACTGATCCCTGATAACGCACAAGTTGCGCTGAATCAACTTTATCATCTTTCAAAATAAATTGGCCTTCAGGTCAAAACTTCCAAGACTAAGTTAATGAATTTGACTAACTGTAATCTTAAAATTATCCTCAACGGAGACACACTTCAGGCAGTTTATAACTTTTCTTATCTAGGCAGCAAAATGACACAAGATGGTGATACAATAACAGAGATCTCTTCAGAATTGCATTGCGTTGGCATCAAGTGCATTCCACCACCTAACTAACATATGGAAATCAAAAACAATAAGCAAACATACTAAACTATGACTGTTCAACTCCATTGTGATATCCGTGGTGACATATGGTAGCCAAGGGTGGAAAATGACAAAAGTTATGGAGAAGAAATTGAATTAATTTGATAATAAATGTCTTAGAAGACTCGTAAATATTGGTTGGGAAGAATTCAAGCAAACATGCAATCAAAGGAGGATACAACACAGCAACATGTTTCTACAACAATAAGAAGAAAACGATGGATTTCTATGGGGCGTGTACTTCATTCATTTTCCTCTAGCGCTGAAGTTAACGCATAGGGTAGAGGTCAGATCTCTCCAATTCTGTCTGTTCAAAGCTATTCTGTGCAGTTCTTGAATAGTATGCATAGGCCCCCTATTGATTATTTTACTTTCTCTAAGTATTGTTCTTCTGAGAAAGTAAAACATTCAATATACATACTATTCAAGAACTGCAAATAATAGCTTTGAATAGAACGAATTGGAGAGAATTCTTACTTAGAATGAATGAAAACAAGCTGCCACTACAAGGATTAAAATGGGTACCAGATGGAAAAAGAAAAAGAGGAAGACAAAGAGAGACTCTTCACAGAAGAATCATATGTGAGGTTATGATTATGTGTCTCAACAACATACAAAAATTACACACAGTAGCATGACATCTCTCGAAATAAGAGCTCTGATTCCTGCCCTATGCACTGTGTACATAGGTAGATGGATGTACGGATCTTAGGTAGTGTTATTTATCATTGTTTATCCTGCCTTTTCCCATGCTTTTAATTCGACCAATGATAGGTTGCCTCATCCAAGTTGAGTGACGCTGCTTCACAGGATAATTCTGGGAAAAACACTTGGTAAATATTGTACGGGAAATCCCCTTCTATTTTTGTTAATAACTAACCCTTTTTTGTGATGCAGTCCTTTTTTAAATCTAGATGTCTGAGCTCCTGATCGTAATGGAAGTCATTAACTTGACTATCTTTTCAAGAATTGGTGATACATTTTGATGTAACATGTGCGGGTTGTGCCTAACAAAAAAAAACCCAACAACATGGAAACTCTAAATAAATACAAGTGGGCTGAAACTATCAGAACATAAACTACATTCAGACGCGTAGATTCTTGTGAGATAAGAAGAAGTGCGGGTGGGGTTTGAAGTGTTAATACTGTAACCTCTACCATAGATAAATAAACATACAACCTGAATGAACACTACACATAGTCAACAATATGAAAGTAATATAGTTGTACCTCTACACAACTACCACTTAAAAAAATAAACTACAGTTCGATGATGAAACAATTATTGATGTTTTAAAAGAAGATCACAGGAAATGAAGTGAACATGTTATTGCTTCATTTCGAAAAATATACCGATATATAGGCCTATAAATATATATATATATATATATTGTTTTTAACAGTGATTTCCAGTTTTGACTAGATGATAAGTTATCTTAATTGTCCTGATTTAAGAATGACCTGGGTCAAAGGGCATGAGCCGCTAGATTAGCAACCAATCCATGTTTCAACCAAGAATGACATGGAATCAATTGGATAATTAATTCCTTTGCTTGAATGTGTAGATGAGATAAGAGTGAGTTTATAGTTTAGCTAAATCTTTCTCAAACTATATAAACCCCTTACCGTACATACTTTATAGACGAACGCCTCTTACTGTTTATATGTTATAGACGAACGCCCCTTACTGTTTATATGCTACAGACGAACGCCCCTTATTGTCTATACTTTATAGACGAACGCCCCTTATTGTCTATACTTTATTACGAACGCCTTTATTGTCTATACCTTATTGTCCATACTTTATAGACGAACATCCTTTATTGTCTATACTTTATAGACGAACATCCCTTATTCATTACTTATCCCTTATTATTTACTTTATAGACGAACGCCCCTTATTGTCTATACTTTATAGACGAACGCCCCTTATTGTCTATACTTTATAGACGAACGCCCCTTATTGTCTATACTTTATAGACGAACGCCCCTTATTATCTATACTTTATAGACGAACGCTCCTTATTGTCTATACTTTATAGACGAACGCCCCTTATTATCTATACTTTATAGACGAACGCCCCTTATTGTCTATACTTTATAGACGAACGCCCCTTATTGTCTATACTTTATAGACTAACATCCCTTATTGTCTATACTTTATAGACGAACATCCCTTATTGTCTATACTTTATAGACGAACATTCCTTATTGTATGCATATACTTTATAGACGAACATTCCTTATTGTATGCATATACTTTATAGACGAACATCCCTTATTGTCTATACTTTATAGACGAACATCCCTTATTGTCTATACTTTATAGACGAACATTCCTTATTGTATGCATATAATTTATAGACGAACATCCCTTATTATCTATACTTTATAGACGAACGCCCCTTATTGTCTATACTTTATAGACGAACGCCCCTTATTGTCTATACTTTATAGACGAACGCCCCTTATTGTCTATATTTTATAGACGAACGCCCCTTATTGTCTATACTTTATAGACGAACGTCCCTTATTGGATGTATTTTAAAGACGACCGCCATCCAACAAGGGCCATATATCTACGATAGAGAGTGGTGGTGGGTGGGGCTTTTGTTACTGCATGTTTTTCTGTAACAGAATACAGGGAGGCTTTTTATAGGCTTGGAAATAAAGGCTGCTTTGCCATAGCAGACCCCGCGACACGTACAGGAAGAATTTTGATTGTACCCGTGAAAGATAAAATTATGTTCCAACCCTGGATTGAACCCGGGACCTCAAGGATCTGAGAATGACATTCTAACCACACGGCCTTGCGCTCCACAGGGTGGTGGATGTCGACCTAAATATGTCATTTCTTGGTTTTTATGGGATTTTTGTGACATTTGTTTCATTTGTGACATTTGTATAGACTTAATCTCGACAGCTGATTCCCCCCCCCCCCCCCCCGATAAAACGCAATTAATTCATAAAGTATTTAACACTGTACAACATAAATTTCTTCATGGGGAGTTTCTTCTGTCATGGTTGAGGATAGGAATTGTACAAACAACAGTATGATTTACGAAAACTCCATAGCAGAACTGTCAGACTCGCTAAAAAATATACTCGAATATAATTTTTGTTTTGAAGAAATACACACGTTAAAAGCTAAAACATAGTCTCCTGGTTAGCGATGTATTGAATTTACAGATTGAATTTCCAGGTTTCACTGCATCTGTAAACCAACATTTGCTGTAGTTTAAATGTTTTAGATAATTTTCATTATGATACAGTTGAAAAGCGTATACAGAAGCTTGCCACTGGTTTCAGCAATCATAGTTGTGTCAGGTTTAATTCATAGTTCAATTAATGTCAACAGAAATGTACCTCTTTTCTTATTGTACATATAACAAGTAGTAAGTAATTTAAATATTTTTTGTGAATTTGATGTGTTGAGTCTTCCATAAGCTCTTTCTCTCCCATTGTCTCTACATCCCTACATTGCTTCTTTTGACTCTTCACCCCCCTTCTCCTCAAGTGTTTCACCGTCCCTTAGAAACGTGCAGCCAAAGAGATGATGCCACCCACAAACTTGGAAAAAAGGAACAAACATTCATTTTTATATTGAGAAAAGACCAAAACAGTCTCAAATGCAACACTTGTACGGGAGGTTTGGAGTTGGCGACACTGATATGTGCCCCTGTAGACAATCTACAGAAAACACAGAACATACTTTGTAGAACTGTCCACTGTACCAACACAACAAGCAGAAATATGTGATCATATGGAAAAGTTCTAAAGGGTGTCTCAACGACCACGTCATGGACAGTTATTTTTGAATGAATTTCTCTAAGCATATGATCTCGACAGGAGAATGACTTGGTAGATTACTTTTACTTAATAAAACTCAATTATTTTATGTTTTAATATTCAGGCGAAACCTTGATCTGTGACCCTGACTATCCATGCAACGAGAATCCTTGTCATTTCACGAAATGTTCTGCTGGATTCGAGTGTTTGTAAGTAAATGAGAACGTGTTGTGCTGTATTCCAGTGTTTCTAAATGAATGAGAACTTTTTGTTCTGGATTCCAATGTTTGTAAGTGAATGAGAACTTGTTGTGTTGGATTCCAGTGTTTGTAAGTGAATGAGAACTTGTTCTGAAGAGACAAAACTAAAACACGAAAACACTGTTTCTAAATTATTGAATTACTATCAGACTTTTGTCTCCATAAGTTTTCATTCTCTTTTATTGATTCCCTTATATATATTTACTCAATCTTACAGTGTCAACATCATCATGTTGCCCTAGCGACTGGCCAAGGCAGCCATGGAACTTAATCATGGAGCACATTTAAACAGTTGTTGACTCTCCGCTATGGCACGATGTCAATCTATTTTCTTACGCTGTCATCCTCGATCTCTCTTGCCTGTTATGACTTTGTTCTCCAGACTACCTCATAATATATCCAAAATATACGATGGTTTCTTTGTGATATTATTGAGAAGCCAACATCTGGCATTGGCTATTTTATCACCTCCTTGTTAGTTCTTCTATCTTGTTAGCTCTTCTATATTGTTAGCTCTTCTATATTGTTAGTTCTTCTACTGTGTTTGTTTTTCTATCTTGTTAGTTCTTCTATATTGTTAGTTCTTCTAGCTTGTTAGTTCTTCTATCTGGATAGTTTTTCTATCTTGTTAGCTACTCTATCTTGTTAGCTCCTCTAGCTTGTTAGTTCTTCTATATTGTTAGTTCTTCTAGCTTATTAGTTCTTCTATCTGGATAGTTTTTCTATCTTATAAGCTCCTCTATCTTGTTAGTTCTTCTATCATGTTAGTTTTTCTATCGTGATATTTCTTCTATCTTGTTAGTTTTTCCAGCTTCCCATGATACTCTCAGTATTCATGTATATAACCAGATCTCTGTTGCCTCAAATTCTCTACTATTTTGCTTATTGAATTCCAATATTCTCATCCATATCTTAGAATTGCTGTCAAGCCGCTCTGAAGAACTCTATTCCTCATCTCTATTGACATGGACATATAACACAGTATATTCTTCATTTTTATTAATGCTGCGTTCGTTCTCAAAATCCTGCACATCAGCAGAATGCAGTCCAGAAAACTGAATGAGTTGTGTCATGGTTTACAGCATTGCTGCGATATCAACGCCTTTCGGCCTGACACTTCCGACTTCAGCATGGCTTTGGGTAAATGACCCAATATGGGATGGGACAGCCAACTCCATCCCCATAACCTCCTTAGTCGCCTCGTACGACATGCATGGAAGGTAAACAGTTATGCTATTCTTTGCTCCCTTTTCGGGCACCGACAACACATGGGCGTTTCGACAGTCCTATTCTATTTCTTAGGTCTGTTGATCTTCTTCTATCTGATGTCATTATTGTTACTAAATATTTGAATTTGTGGGCCTGTTTAAGTATTGAGTCGTTTCTTGATTTGGAAATGTTTTTTTTAAATAGAAACCATCATTTCTAACTTCTTGCTATTTAAGAAAAGATATTTGTTTTTGCTTTCTGATGTACATTGTTGGCTAGTTCTTGTAGATCTTTCTATTAGAACACTGCTATCTGCGTATCTCAAGATATTTATGTTATGTCCACCATTTGATATTTCTGGTAAAGGTAATATATGTTATGAACAATCGTCAGATAATGCGACTTTCCATAAGTGTTCAGATACCTAACCAGTGGTTGACCAGAAACCGCTTGACTAGAACCGCCTGCCTCACTTGCTCAGTAGTAATGGTGCCATTCCTTGACCTTCCAATAGCATGTGTCCTAACACTTTACATTCTGGTGGCTGGATGAACCAGGAGAGAATTTTTTATTTCAAACCATGAATAATGAATGTTTTCGAATCCTGGATTTACTGACCTGCGGGAGAATAATTAACATTACACTTCCACGGTTTCCAATTCCTGGAATATTATCAATTGCTTACAATATGTTTTCTCTATACATAAAAAACAAATCTGGTGAAAATAAACATCACAGTCTGACATCCTCAGAAAGAAACAATAAACATCACAGTCTGACATCCTACATGGTATAACATCCCTGTCCGACATCCTACATGGTATGTATTAGAAAGAAACAATCTTTATTTTGTTCAGCACCTTATGAGACATGGAAGTCTAAAGAGTATAACTAAAATGAGACTGAAGGCAAGAGTGATAGAGAGTGGCAACATGTGAAAATATTGAATGGTTTAAAAATCGTGGCCTGGCAAAGCGTCAACATTAGTCTTGATACAGTATGTCAGAAATAGAGAATTGTGAAGATCCATAGTCAACTACGTTAGTCGGCATTGCTATGAAGATAGGAGCTGAATTGTTGCTAGGAAAAAGACAAATTAAAAAATGAAAATGCAATAATGACATGCACATATTAATTTATTATATATACTGTATGGTATGCCATCGTTTCTGATGAGTCAACAAAGCCGACAGAAGAATAGTCAACTAGTTGACTCCAAAGCCAGTACTACATTCCAGCAATACTGCTGCACTGGAATGCCTCACTTCCAAAGCTAAATAGACAAAAATAAACCCCGTAACATAATCATGAATTTGAAACAAAAAACCGTACACTTTTGTAAGCTCAGGTTTCATCTCTGCTACTAAACTGAGGACCCGTGATTTTGTCAGAAATGATATGGACTTTAAAGAGCTACAACCTCACAGCTAAAGGGATTACTTAATCTTCAGCTGTATTATCAACAAAAGTTCTGGTTGCATAACCTGTTCAGGATGAAGAAATCAACTTAGCAATTTTAGCTGTAGTGATAGTTAGTTAGTTAGTTAGTCGTCGGATCATCATCACTGCAAACTGGACACATCCATAGTTGCTCCGATCTCTCCTTGAGTGTATCCGCCATCACACTTCTGCTGACAGTACCGGTCCTATGCTGGTTGACCATCATTCTTCTGCGCCCTCCAAAATGTTCACCTCTAGCAACACCGCATCTCAATCCCTGATCTTTAATCCTAGCCATTGAAAAGGAATCATCATCCACATTCGTCTCACTCTCGCGTGTTATATCTCTTAAGGAGTTCAAAACGTCAGCGCGATCCATTGCCCCATCGCCCTTTGCCACATTCGCACACGATGCCAGTTGATCCGCTCTTTCATTGCCTCGAACGCCCACATGTCCCGGCACGAAAATAAATGTAACCGCTTTCAAGCTCGCATTTCTCAAGGCCTCAATCCACTGTTCGCGAACGAGACCCACTTGTACCTTCTTAATCATACTCATAGAGTCACTCAAGATGCAGACCTGCGTTACTTTCTGTGTGCGTAGCCACTCAAATGCCTTGGTCACCGCCATAGTCTCCCTGGTCATACTACTCGTAGTGACCGCAAAGGCACCACTTTCCTCCTTGATCGTTTTACCTGCGCACTGAGCTGTAAAGGCCCAAGCACTGCGAACATGCCTAATTACAGATCCATCAGTGTATATAATCACATCCCCCTCTTTGGTATTCTCACTGATTAAAGCCTGCACTTCTTTCTCCACAGCTGTGGGACACCATTCTCTGCATTCCCTGCTAAGTGATATTACTACTCTCAAACAAGTTTCGAAATCTGTGGGTAGACCTATCCATTCCGCACCAGCTGCCACATCCTGTAATCGGCACACGCTTTGTATTACATCCTCAGCACGTCCCATCCACGACCTTCCTCTCTTGAGTCTGCTGCCTTTAACTTTCTGTATTTCGGAATGCAACGGGTGTTCCTTATCTGAATGTATTTGAAGCTGTAGTGATGTTTGTGTTTAGCAGGTTGTTACTGTTTTCTGAATGGTAAGAATGGTGAATTGTCAGTAGCTGTCAGATACTCCCATTACCACCCTGTCATTGAGTCAGATACTCCCATTACCTCTCTGTCATCGAGTCAGATACTTCTATTACCTCCCTGTCATAGAGTCAGATACTCCCATTACCTCTCTGTCATAGAGTCAGATACTCCCATTACCTCTCTGTCATAGAGTCAGATACTTCTATTACCTCCCTGTCATAGAGTCAGATACTCCCATTACCTCTCTGTCATAGAGTCAGATACTCCCATTACCTCTCTGTCATAGAGTCAGGTAATCCTATTACCTCCCTGCCATAGAGTTGGATACTCCCATTACCTCTCTGTCATAGAGTCAGATACTCCTATTACCTCACTGTCATAGTCAGATACTCCCATTACCTTTCTGTCATAGAGTCAGATACTCCCATTACCTCTCTGTCATAGAGTCAGATACTCCCATTATCTCTCTGTCATAGAGTCAGATACTCCTATTACCTCCCTGTCATAGAGTCAGATACTCCCATTATCTCCCTGTCTTAGTCAGATACTCTCATTACCTCCCTGTCAGAGTCAGATACTCCCATTACCTCTATGTCAGATACTCCCAATACCTCCCTGTCACAGAGTCAGATACTCTCACTACCTCTCTGTCACAGAGTCAGATACTCTCACTACCTCTCTGTCATAGAGTCAGATGCTCTCCCTACTTCTCAGCCATCGAGTCAGATGACTGATGTAATATACATCACTAGGTAGCAGTCATCACATCCTTTCAAAACTCCTACTGATCTTCCTGCTTCTGTGCGTGTCATAGTCAGGTGGTCTTTGATATTTTTCGTCAATCTTCTTTGAGGCTGACCTCTTTTATTATTGCTCTGGCATGTATTTGGCACTGTGATTTAACATTGATTTTCATACTGGCTTATTTCTGTAATGTTTCTATTAACTTGCAATTGTATTCTGTGTTGTTCCTAGGAACAACAACTGTATTCTATGTTGTTTCAAGGAACTACAAACTGTATTCTATGTTGTTTCTAGGAGCTACAACTATATTTTATGTTGTTTCTAAGAACTAAAACTGTATTCTGTGTTGCTTCTAGGAACTACCATTGTATTCTGTGTGGTTTCTAGGAACTTACAACTGTATTCTATGTTGTTTCTAAGAACTAAAACTGTATTCTGTGCGGTTTCTAGGAACTTACAACTGTATTCTATGTTGTTTCCAGGAAAATACAGCTACAGTGGAATTCCTCTATAGTGTACTTTTTGTAATAAACAAATTTCCCTATATAACAAGTTTTCAAAATTCCGAATTATATTTATTCTATATTGTTAGCACTGTATATAGTGAATTTTTGTTATTACAAACATATTTTGTGGGTTCGGACCAAGTTGTTATAACAGGATTACACTGAATGTTGTTGTGGTGTTTCTAAGAACTGTATTCTGTGGCATTTTCAAAAACTACAATATATTGTGTTGTTTCTAAGATCTTGCAAACATATTCATTTTTGTTTCCAGGAACTGCAACTGTACATATCACTGTGTGGCTGCGATAAGTATCTTAGAACCAGAACTTGAATAGAGCTAATCTCATCTATTCAGAAGCAACAACTTTGGTAACTTGAGTTGTTCAATGATTAAATAATCATTCAGATAAAAAAAGACTTGAGTTATGTTATTGAAGAATAAATTAGATGATAAAAACTTTCTTGCTAGTTTTCTAGTGTATTACATGTTGAGACTAAAGCTGAGGAGAGCCTGTGCATATGCCGTGTGGGCAATGGACTGTCAAGTGCTGCCTGCTCAAAGTGAAGGGGATTGAACCATCAATACATGTTAAGATCAGTTGTGCTGGTTGAATTTTAATTTCACTTGTATCATCTGTTTCGTGGAGCATGGTAGACTAGTTGAAAGTGAGCCTGCTTGCTATTACCGAGTTAACAGCATGCCAGGTTCAAAACCATGTCCGGACACATTAAAACATCCGGGTTGTGATTTATCGCTTGACATGACCACCCCTCCAGTCGACTCAGTTGCAAATGAGTACCTGACTCATGGCTTAGGGGAGGTAAAGACAGGAAGGAGGGGAACTGGCCACCACACCTAATAATTGCTGCTGCTTAGTATATGAAGAGGTAATTCTTCATGTACTTTATCCTCGATGGCAGGTTGCTGCCATGGGACATAACTTTACCTTTACATGTGCTTCTTCATTTCATTTTAGACAAGATAAAGATAATACAAGCAAAATTGTGCATCTTGGCAAAACTAATTTTGTAATGCAACTATTATTTGTCATTGAAAAATATAAATGTTGCATTTATTTAGATGTGAACAATCAGAATAGAAAATGAGTGAACATTACATGACAGTAAGAATGGACATGACTAACATAGGTTGAATGGGCATAAGTAATGAAAGATGAATAATGGACATACAGAATTGAAGTCGAATGCGCATGATGAATGGAAGTTGAGTGGACATGAAGAATGGAAGTTGAGTAATTGAGTGGACATGATGAATGGACATTCTTTCAAAGATGAATATTCCAGGCCATTGTCACAAATAAATCAGCTACACAACACATTTCCATTCTCAGGACTTCATCCTGGTGGAAATCTAGTAGAGCCATTGTCCTGCTACAAAAGAGATCCAGTGGGAGTTTGAGAATGAACACTGAAAAAAATAGTCAAGAGAAATATAAGTTGAATTTACATTAATAAACAAGTAGAAAAACAAGAACAAAACTATGGCCATGTGAATAAGCTGATAGATAAGCTCTATGGCTCTGTCTCAGGGATGTTGACCACACAGTACAGTTCATTACAAAGTTCAGAAACTTCCCCATTTCACATAGGAAGTAAGAGCTAATGCTTGCAATTCCTGGGGTTCTCAAACAAACAAACAAACAAATCCATATCAGCATCTGACTCTGATATGAGAACAAGGCAAAGGAAAATTTTTGTTTTTCAAATACTTGTTATAAAACTAACATTAAACAAACAGAATACTACTGTGTATATTTATTTGCAATATACAATCCATAAAATTTATAATTTTATAATTCTCATTTAAGACAATATATGTTGATCACAAGCATAAAGTTATAACAAGAGATTGTATCACATTCATTTGTTAATAGACAAATTATACTGGAATGTTGTGTATCTGAAAACTGACAATCTAATTGTGGATCATAATGAGTGTTTTACAAAATTAATGGACAACCTACCCAGGGCCATAAATACAGGAGCAGTGAGGATAAGTTTAAATACACACCCAAACCCCTCCAATTATACTTTTAGCGAATTATGTCGCATCTTCAAAAAAGTCCTCCATCGGAAACTGGGTACAGAATTTATATTTTTATTATTTTAGGAACCCCCAACCAATTCCCTTCTTCTTTAGCAAAGATATAACTATGGCCATGGACCTATCTAATTTACTAAGAATATTGGAAATGGAAAGCTGTAGACAATGAGGGTAACATCATATATGCACCTTGATATCTACTGGTGATATTTAAGTATCAATATTCACTCTTTTGGAGAATAGATATATTAACACTTCAGTAAGATGTGCCAAGCTATTGGTGCAAATAAAACGGAGACACATGGAATCTCCATTCTCTGAACTACATCCTGCTGGAAATCTAGTAGGACTATTTTCCTGCTACAAGGGAGATCCAGCAGGAGTTTGAGAGTGAACGCTGACAAACAAATATAAAAGCTCTCTGGAAACTGAGCGATGATATTGTGGATAAACAGTGTCATAATCATCAAGTGCCATCTCCGCAACAAAAGTAGGCTGCAACAGAACTGAAACATCACTTGTCTCTTGTTTTTGTGGTGCACTCTGCTAGACTGTAATCTGTCCATCTTGTGATGTTACTCTTCCACTTGTATCTCTGCCTACCTCTTGCTCATCTCCCTTCAACTTTACCCTCAAAAAAGGTTTTCGGCAAGGTATCATGTCTTTTAATGTGTCCAAAATATTTTATTTTCTTGATTTTTATATCTTTTAATAATTCTTTCTTCATATTAAGTGCTGTTATGACCTCTTTATTTGTTTTCTTCTCCTTCCATGATGTTCTCCCTATTCTTCTATATATCCACATCTCAGGGGCATCAATTCTGTATTCTAATTGTTTGTTTAGTGTTCAGCTTTCTGAGCCATACATTAATATAGAATAGATGTCACATTTTATCATTCTCATTTTTAGCTTGTTTGTAAATTGTTTAGATGTTAACACTTTCCTTATTGTCATTAAAAGTACTGTCAGCCATTCCTTTTCTCCTTTTAACTTGTGTTTCACATCTACCATATTTGTGATTTTGTGTCCGAGATATTGATAATGTTCTACTTGTAGTTTCTCTCCAAGTATGTTTATGTTTAGCACCTGTTCTTCTGTGTCCTTGCTGATTATCATGGTTTTTGTTTTTTGGATGTTTATATCCAGTCCATATTCTTTACTTGATTGATTGATTTGATCTATTAGTCTTTGTAGTTCATGTTCACTTTCTGCTAAAAGAACAGTGTCATCTACATATCTCAGGTTTTCTATTATTTTTCCACTGATCTTGAATCCTGGCATTTCTTCTATATTTTTAAAGATATTCTCTGTGTAGATATTAAATAGGCTTGGTGATAAAATGTATCCTGGTCTTACCTCTCTTCTTATTTCTATGTATGGTGAATAGCTGTTTTCACACCTTATTGATGCAGTCTGTTCCCAGTATATATTTCTAATCAGTGTAATATCTTATTCATGTGCCGTATGCTTATTAAAACAGTCTGTCATACTTAGGCTAATAAAAAACTTTTCATCATCACTACCTGAGTAGTGTTATACTTGTAGTCCATTCTTTGGTGTGGATGTAAATGTTGGTAGATGGGTAAATGTCAATAGATGGGTAAATGTCAATAGATGGGTAAATGTCAATAGATGGGTGAATGTCAATAGATGGGTGAATGTCAATAGATTGGTAAATGTCAATAGATGGGTAAATGTCAATAGATGGGTAAATGTCAATAGATGGGTAAATGTCAATAGATGGCTAAATGTAAACAGATGGGTGAATGTCAATAGATGGGTAAATGTCAATAGATTGGTAAATGTTAATAGATGGGTAATTGTCAATAGATGGGTAAATGTCAATAGATGGCTAAATGTAAACAGATGGGTAAATGTCAATAGATGGGTAAATGTCAATAGATGGGTAAATGTCAATAGATAGGTGAATGTAAATGTTGATAGTTTTGTAAATGTAAATGTTGAAAGATGGGTGAATATAAATGTTGATGGGATCATGTAAATATTTATAAATGAGTAAATGTAAATGTTGGTAGATGGATAATAAAATAATGAAAAAAACAACTGTAGGCTGCTAAACAATGGTTTCTAATAAAGATAAGGATAACATCTTGGAAAATGTATAACATAAATGCTGACAGAACTTTTTTAAACATTCATTTTTCAAACTGCTGCTGGATCTCTCCTATAGTAGGAAAATCATCCTACTAGACTTCAAGCAAAATGTAGTCCAGAGAATAGAGATGATGCATTGTGTCAACAAGATTTCTACCAGAATGTAGTCCAGATAATGCAGATGTGTACTGCCACTGTTTTATGTGCACCAATGACCAGACATATCCAAACTTTGGGGTGCTGGGTCATTAATACCAGTAAATGTTAATAGATAACATCATGAACACCATACACAAATGTATAAAAATAACAATATAATGTAAAATTATGTTTTATAAACAGTATATGGTGCCTCCCTATCTCATAAAATGACCAAAGCTTAACTTGCTCACTCTAACTGATGATGATTCAATCCCTTTCGCTGTGAGCAGGAAGCTCTTAACAGCCCATAGCCCTTCTGACTAATGCACATGTTCTCCTCAGCTGTGGTGCTGTTGTGTAGAGTATGTTGTATATAGTTGGAAGCGGTGGCAGTAGTTATTGTCGGATGTCTGTTAATTTTGGGCACTCAGTAGTAAGTGTCAGACAGTCTCCTTTTGTGCATTACAGTGTCTCCATGTGGTTTGTGTAATGGTATATGTAATGTAAATATATAGTAACACTGTAACTATATTCTCCAAGACTCCCTGTCTCACAACATGACCAAAGAATAAAGATTGTCGCTTTCAATATTATTAAGTAACTCATCTTGCATTTCTTCAGTATTATTTCTCAAATTCCTGCTAGTCTCTCTTGTAGCAGGACCATGTTCCTACAAGATTTCCAGCAGGATGTAGTCCAGATAAGGGAATGCATTGTGTCCCTATTTTATATGCATCAATAACATGACACATTCATCTTCGGCAGATTTCTCATTTGACTCTTTCAATAATCCCTTATTAGTATGAAATCCACAATTCTAATAAACAATTTGGAATGTGATTATTGTGAAGTGAAGTGTTCTCATACAGGTCTAGGTTATTTTTAAACTTATAAAAATTCTATTTATAACAAAAATGCTGAAAAATGGCAACCATGTGAAGAAAACAAAGTATACAAACTGTTATTGGAATGCATTGGGAAAAAGGTAAAGGGAGAGAACAATGTATTTACACATCATGAAGAACAGAAGCAAAGCAAGACTGTACATCCTCAGTGTATACACGGCCTGATAGCAAGAACAGGTCGTGTCATTCACATTGGCTAATCTGATTGATTTATATTTTTTCAGTGGCCAATTTTCATGTAATTTGTGTTATTAGCCAATAAACAACATACATCAATTAAAGATTAGCCAACTGGTGCGATCAGTTGTAAGGCTCTAATAATTTGAAAGCTGTGAGTAAAGTATGAAGTATGGCACAAATATAAATATTTTGTTCTGATAAAATATGAAGAAAATAGAACATTTTATTCTTTCCAAAGTGTATAGATCCTACAGCTGCAACACCAAAGATTTCATGTAGGCTGCTGCTGCCAATGCTGCATAACTCCTCCATTCCTGCTTGCTTCCATCCTCATAATCACACATCCCTAGGTAAACAAAAGTAAAATGCATGATACAATAAATTAACAAAAGTGTATTATTAACCCTTTAGCTGCTATATTCTTCTCAGAAAACGATCCTAGCTGTGCTAATTCTTTCCACAATGACTTTTTCCGTGTGCTGAATCCTGTTGTCCTACAGAATACAAGATTTTTCACAGTACTGGATTTTTATTGGCATAAAATATATACCACATGGAGTTGATACGTACTGGTGCTTAACAATTTCAGAGTTCTATCATTTTTCATTAACCTATAGACTAAGCTGAAAGTTTACAGATCAGTGGTACATCCAGTGCTGTTATACCCTTGTGAAAATGGACCGTGTGTAGACATCATGCAATGAAACTTAATCAATTTCATACAACTTGTCTCTGAAAGTTATGAATATCAGATGGCAAGACAAGAGTCTAGATACCACTGTCTTTGACAATATTCTGATGCAGACACAGATTCTTTGGGCGGGTCATCTAGTACGTGTACCAGATCATCGTCTGCCAAAGATACTTCTCTATGGCGAGTTGCAGAATGGCATAGGTTGATAAAGTGGTTAAAAAAGTACTATAAGGATTTGTTAAAGACTTCACAGAAAGCTTCTGAAATAGACCTAGATGCGTGGGAAGAACTTGCACAAAATTGAGATATATAGCCCTCTACTAAGAATATCTAGTCAAAAAAAGGCACAACATCTTGTGAAAAGAGGAGAAATGCAGCAGCTCAACAGTGGAGAGTCACAGGTGAACCAAAAATCATCTACAGTGGTCATTCCATGCCCGATTTGTCCAAGGACATTTGAGGCTTGAATAGGGCTTAATAACCATCATGCGTACTCATAATCAGAAACATAATTCTAACTGAATTCCAAAAGTGGATATAACAAATGGTCATCATCACTTGTGATGGACGATGTAACATATGGTCATCATCACTTGTGATGGACGATGTAACATATGGTCATCATCGCTTGTGATGGGCGAACAGCAAATCATTTTTAGCACTGAAGGATAGACAATAAAAAAACAGGTTAACTCATCCATAAAGGAACAAGTAAACTCATTTGTGCCAGCTAAATGGTTAGCAACTTCATAGATAACAATGAAGATGTAAAACGTTATATAGATTACTCTTCTCAGCAACATTCAAAGCATCACATAGATCTACTATCCAGGTTATATAACCCTACAGGTCAGTCAAGAGTAAATGATAGACATGATGCATTGGTGTGTAATGCTATAATGGATGGAACAGTGATAATAACGGACAAGGCTAAATTAATAATGGTAGTTATGGATACACTGAAGAGAGGTTGAAGTAATGAAGAGGTTGAAGTAATGAAGAGGTTGAAGTAATTCTTCTTCTTCTTCTTTCGTTCACTTGAAACATGTCTATATCTGTAATTCTGTCTCCTTAATAAAACTCACTGTCTTTTGTAGTTCATACAGTGTCCCATAGAGTTTTGATTCCAGTGTTGTTTCCTCTGGCCAATATGTCTGCCGTTTCATGCTGAGAGCACTCTTGAAGTATATGTTTGACACTCTGTGCTGCCTGTCCACATGTACACATGGCCGTGTTGCCAATGTTGAAGTAATGAAGAGGAGGTTGAAATAGACAATGTGCATTTAAGTGGAATTATAGAAATGGGAACGACACAGAGAGAGGGAAGAATGTGTCTCCTCTCTGGAAATATCAGAGGAATACACAACCAACAACTGTCTAGTAAAGTGAGCATTTACACTCTTATATGGATGACGAACTGGTGAGTTAAACCTTTATGGCAAGAGTGAGGAACATCTACATTGCTAGCCATAAGTGGACGGTGGGATCATGGTTTATACCAGAACAAACTCCTTGGAGTGAAAGGCATGGAAGATGGCGATGCAGACAGAACTATTTTGACATTACAATAGCTTCTTTATATTCTTCAGAATAAAGAAACTCTGTGGGAAGTCCCCTGAAAACCAACTTTCAGGCAAGTGTCATAAGATTCTACCCTACAGTAGAAGTTAGAAAATGTCAGTCAAAGTAGTACAGGGCTTTGGATGGTGCATCTACTCCAAGTAGCACAGGGCTTTGGATGGGACATCTACATTACAAAATGTAATCTATGATCCAAATGCCTGAAAAAGTAAGCTGTCAAAATATTGTTTAATAGTTCAGCAGCAAAACAAATGGCAGGGACCAAACAACCATGACTACAGCACTGTCCCAGCTGTGCAGCTCACAGAACAAGTGTGGAACACAAGAGAGTTTCTACAAACCAGATTGTGAAAAATCCACAGCAACTTAAAACAAACAGAGCTATAGATAATCAATATCAGATTGGATGAATAGTGATTGTTCACAGCAGAAGAAGAAGACTAAGCATACTCACCTAAAATAACAAGATAACTGTCACAGCAATTTCCTTCAATAGATTCCAACACTGCATCATGTTCTTTGTGAAATGCTTTAATGCCATTCATTTGAGCAAAGTCTTTGCGAAGAGGGTCGGATCGGGACACTTTCTGACCACACCCTATGACACCGTATCTAGTACAAATAAATAGATATATTACCAAGTATTGTGGCAGTTACTTTTTGACAAAATTCATTCAAATAACAGTTATTACGTGATCACTGATTCTGTCAAATTGTTAAACATTTGATTGACATTCAAAACAGATTTAAAAAAATGTAAAATCAATGATAGCTATAAAGTATAAATTTGGGGTAATTTTTTATAAAGTTGTGAAAGAAAAGATTAAGAAGAATTTTGTAATTGATATAAACATCTAAAAAAAATGTTCAAAAACTATAGAGAATTTACTTATTTTGTACGTGGATTTTCCTATTTGAATTTCCACTTCCTTCATTATAGAAGTACATCTCTTGCTGAGAGTATCACTCAGAGCATGCAACTCCGTAACTCAACTGATAACCCTCAAGAGCCTCTGGAAAATGGTATTGAAATCATGACATCCTGGCCCTGTTTTGAATCCACAACTTTATGAACAAAGAGATCCATAAGGTTTCACACTAATGTGACATTATGTGCTGCAAGAATGTCTTGTAAATATTTGATGAGCAGCTAGTACCACACAGAATAGTATGACAGAATTGATGCCTTCGAGATTTGGATATATAAAAGAATAGGGAGAACATCATGGAAGTAGAAGAAAACAAAGATGTTCTAAAAAACACTTAATATGAAGAAAGAATTACTAAGAGAAATAAAGATCAGGCAAATAAAATATTTTGGGCATTACAAGGCATGACACATTATTGAAGACCTTACTTGAAGGTAAAGTCAAAGGGAGGTGAGCAAGAGGTAGACAGAGATACAAGTGGGAGAGTAACATCACAAGATGAACAGGTTTCAATCTAGCAGAGTGCACCACCAAGACAAGAGACAGGGGATGTTGGAGGTCTGTTGCTGCAGCCAACCTTCGTTGCGGAGACAGCACTTGATGATGATGAGTACCATACACATGAAAAGCAAATTTCATTGTCATTTATAATATAAATGTATGCTGTCTGGCATCAGGTTACAGCACCAATAGCTTCAATGAACTGTGTGATTCACTTCATCAGTCAGTCATCTGGTAACAACACCAATAGCTTCAATGAACTGTGTGATTCACTTCATCAGTCAGTCATCTGGTAACAACACCAATAGCTTCAATGAACTGTGTGATTCACTTCGTCAGTCAGTCATCTGGTAACAACACCAATAGCTTCAATGAACTGTGTGATTCACTTCGTCAGTCAGTCCTCTAGTTACAGCACCAATAGCTTCAATGAACTGTGTGATTCACTTCGTCAGTCAGTCATCAGGTTACAGCACCAATAGCTTCAATGAACTGTGTGATTCACTTCGTCAGTCAGTCCTCTAGTTACAGCACCAATAGCTTCAATGAACTGTGTGATTCACTTCGTCAGTCAGTCATCTAGTTACAGCACCAATAGCTTCAATGAACTGTGTGATTCACTTCGTCAGTCAGTCTTCTAGTTACAGCACCAATAGCTTCAATGAACTGTGTGATTCACTTCATCAGTCAGTCATCTGGTAACAACACCAATAGCTTCAATGAACTGTGTGATTCACTTCGTCAGTCAGTCCTCTAGTTACAGCACCAATAGCTTCAATGAACTGTGTGATTCACTTCGTCAGTCAGTCATCTAGTTACAGCACCAATAGCTTCAATGAACTGTGTGATTCACTTCGTCAGTCAGTCATCTAGTTACAGCACCAATAGCTTCAATGAACTGTGTGATTCACTTCGTCAGTCAGTCCTCTAGTTACAGCACCAATAGCTTCAATGAACTGTGTGATTCACTTCGTCAGTCAGTCATCTAGTTACAGCACCAATAGCTTCAATGAACTGTGTGATTCACTTCGTCAGTCAGTCATCTGGTTACAGCACCAATAGCTTCAATGAACTGTGTGATTCACTTCGTCAGTCAGTCATCTGGTAACAACACCAATAGCTTCAATGAACTGTGTGATTCACTTCATCAGTCAGTCATCTGGTAACAACACCAATAGCTTCAATGAACTGTGTGATTCACTTTGTCAGTCAGTCATCTAGTTACAGCACCAATAGCTTCAATGAACTGTGTGATTCACTTCGTCAGTCAGTCATCTAGTTACAGCACCAATAGCTTCAATGAACTGTGTGATTCACTTCGTCAGTCAGTCATCTGGTAACAACACCAATAGCTTCAATGAACTGTGTGATTCACTTCATCAGTCAGTCATCTGGTAACAACACCAATAGCTTCAATGAACTGTGTGATTCACTTTGTCAGTCAGTCATCTAGTTACAGCACCAATAGCTTCAATGAACTGTGTGATTCACTTCGTCAGTCAGTCATCTGGTAACAACACCAATAGCTTCAATGAACTGTGTGATTCACTTCATCAGTCAGTCATCTAGTTACAACACCAACAGCTTCAATGAACTGTGTGATTCACTTCATCAGTCAGTCATCTGGTAACAACACCAATAGCTTCAATGAACTGTGTGATTCACTTCATCAGTCAGTCATCTGGTAACAACACCAACAGCTTCAATGAACTGTGTGATTCTTTTCATCAGTCAGTCATCTGGTTACAATACCAATATAGGTTACACTTGTTGTATGATGTTCCTTTTTGAACAAACAAGAAATAATGTAGAACACTGTCCACCATCTACAGTTGGAAGAGGATGATGATCATGACATAAACACTTTTAGCTGTGAGCAGGTAGTTCTTGAAAATCCCATAGGCTTTCTGACAACAGTCCAGGTCCCCTTACGTAACTGAGGTGACACCCTAATTTGTATAAGGTTTGTTGTCTCAAAGGCTTTGTTGTGTTGGGGGGGGGGGAGGAAGAGAGGGAAGGGTTTGAATGTTTGTTTGGTACCAAAAGGGAGGCATTCCAGTGCAGCAGTATCCCAGAATCATCAGGTCCTGTGCAATTTCCAGTTTTTTTTATTCAGATTTTTTTCAGAGGTGGCAAGTTGTCAGCCTATTATCACCCAACTTTCCTTAGTCACTTCCTATGAAATTCCTCAAAAGAAGATGGTAGATTTATTCTTTGCACCATGAGTTAGAATTCCAGGCCCCAATTGTCCCATGGGTGACAATTGAACGAGAGAACAGAGCTGCATATTAAGGATAAAAATGTCAGCATTCACTAACATATGTTGACTAAAATTACTAACAATTGCTTAGTGGCCAAGGAAGCTCAACTTCATATGTTTGTAACATTTGTTTAAAGCTTAGATATGGTGGATTTGTACGTAACAAATAAACAGTATTGTGGGAAAAAATATGTTGATGTTCGTCTGGAATCAAACCTGTAGATAGGGGAGGGGGGTTTTTATACAGTAAAACAACTACCCCTTAGGAAATTAGAACAAGACATTTAGTGCTAGGAAATAACACAAAACAAAAAGATAATTGACTGTATAAAACACACACACATCCCCCATTTTCCCCCACAATTATAATGTGAATATCTTTGTTTTTGCTTAAGTAAAAGTCAAACAGTACTCATAGCAAAATCATATTGAAAATATTATAAGTCAGTATATGAAGTGTAGAGTTACTTCCCTATCATCCTAGAATATAGCACTCAATTTTATCTCCTTTGAGTAGGTAGGAAAGTATTTGATCTCCTTTGAGTAGGTAGGAAAATAAACTCAATTCTTCACATTTGATATAAACTATGGGTTAAGAACCTATTTACTGTTGCATTAGGAGCCTAAGATCTATTATACTGACCTAATATTTGACCACCCTTCATTAAAATTTCTGGCAGCATATCCTTTGGGTATTGGGTGCTCCACCTGAATGACAGAACCATCAGGTTTAGTGTAGAACAGTCGATCCTTCTTGATCATTGGGCGGTGAAAATTAGATTCTTGTCCTCGAAGTATGTCCTTTCCAGTTTCAATGTGCTTGTCCCATGGTCTCACAGATGATGAGCTATATTCAACCTACAAGTACAAGATTAAGGATAATATAATTGTGAAATCAATTAATGGTACACTTTGTTACACTGTGATGTATTATTTCTTTAATTGTTTCAATTACTCTGCTGAAATAAATGTCCTAAGCTTTTCTGCAGAAATGTTGAATTTTAATTTCCAGAAATTACAAGCCATATTTTTAGGTGCGCTTGGGGAATAAGGTTTTCTCCAAAAATATCTTTCATACTCAGTAGACTCCCACTCTCAGTGGCATGCGAGAGAGGTAAGGAAAAAGTTTAGTTGAAGACAGAGGCAATGATGAAATTTATAGACATCCCGTAGGAGGGAGTACTGATCACAGGAAGAGTGAAGGAGAATAAATAAAAGACCCTTATTGAAGACTGAAAAATTATCATCAGAAAGAGGAAGGTCAGTGGGATACAGCAAACAAGTGGCATGTTTTGAGGTATGGGGTAAGGGGCCGTCAGGGTGATAGGGAAGGAGATGGGAAAGAAAGAGGGGCAGAAGAAGGAGAACGTGTTATACAGCTAATGTGGGTGGAAGGCCTGATGGAAAAGAAAGGGGTGAAGAGAGGAAAACATATGGGAGGAGCAGAGGACATCATAGATATGACTACCGGTATTATGGAAGTAAATAACATAGTAAACTGGAAAGTGAGGAGATGTAAGGGAGAGGAGATGGAGAAAAGAAAGAGCTAGAAGAAGTGAATAACATAGCAAACTGGAAAGTGAGGAGATGTAAGGTAGAGGAGATGGAGAAAAGAAAGAGCTAGAGAGATCTTGAAGAAAGCATGAATGACAAGCTAGAAGAGCACACAGTGTAGTGCAATGCTTTGAGAAGAAACTTCCTACTAAGATAAGGTTTATGTAGAAGGTAATGTTGCACCATTTTGTATGGTGGAGTTTATGTAGAAGGTAATGTTGCACCATTTTGTATGGTGGAGTTTATGTGTTTATGTAGAAAACAATGTTGCACCATTTTGTATGCAGACATCCAATGACATTAAAAACCTGCAACTATTTGATGGTATCAATAAGGGTCACTTTTGACCAAACAATCTTTGTGACTGCATGACTTCAATTTGGTCATCTGTAGAAAAAATATAGAATACAAGAAGCCAATATTAATAGGTTGAGTTACTGAGTATTACAAGTCATTGACAGTGGCAAATTGCAGACTTAATAGAGACCCTACATGAAAAAAATTCAAAGAAGGGTTGTACAACAGTGGATAACATCCAAGTGCTGCATAACAGGAAATAAAAGAGCAGATATGCTAAAGAAAAGAAGCAAATCAAGAATAAAAAGATTAAACAATCACTTGCCAAGACAAATAAGACCATCATACAAAGTCATTATAAAAGTCAAACAACCACCACAAAGAAAACTATCACTATCTAAATAGAGCAGAACAAGTGACTTACATAATCTGAGAATGATTCCATAAACTCTGTACTCTATGGACAGGCAGCACAGATAGTAGAACATGTCCTGCAAGACTGCAGTACATTAAACCAGTTCGGACAAAAACTGGCCTACAGACACACATATCCACAGAAAATTATATGTGAGTCTTGAAGAACTTTAATACACAGCAACATTTATCAAGAGAACAGTTGTTTTTTTCTGCGTAGACATAGCTAAAAATTGCAAGAGAAGAAATGTGCATTTGCTCTATTACAACTAAGCTTATAATAAATAATTTTATGAATTAAGATGATTATAGCATGTTTCACCAGCTTTTCCCAACCTTAAAATCATGTATCTCATAAAATATATTATGCATTTAATGAAAATTTTGTGTGTGAATTGAAAATTGTGTTGATCCTATCAATTAATTTTTTCACTAAATTGCATTCATGCCTTTCAAGTTTCACTTATTTGCGATATAGATTAAAAGTCTACTTGTCACCACGCATCTCACATACAAAAATTAGGGTATTTACAATCAATTATATGATGTCATTTACATATGATTTATACATCTGGCATTATTTAAGCATGAAATTAAAGGACTCTGTACTCTGGAACAGAAGACAGATGGTGTTTAAAAATTGTATCCTTGTATTTCATGTAATGTCTGAAGTGTTAAATTTTTTTTGTGGCACAATAATTAGTATGCTGACAAATATCAAAGGATTTCATTCATGCAGAAAAACTGGACATGATGTACAAATATAAAGTAAAACTTGTTTGGATCTAACCAAAAATAACACTGTATGCAAATAATGGCATTAATACATTAGACGGTTACTCAGATAATTACATTTGTTTGAGGGCAATGCTAGTAAATACACTATAGTATGAATACATTGTCAAAGTTTCCTTTTCCTCTCCACTGAGGTATATTTGGGAACAATCTATTAGGCACTGGTAAATTATCCACATCTAGAAGTTTTAATATAACACAGATTACAGGTAAATCATACACACATCAAGAAAAACCCAAGACACCAGTAAATCACATGCATCAAGAAGGTTGAATATAACACAAAATACAAGTAACTCATACAAAATACAGGAAGGTATAACTCATATCAGTAAATCCAACATATCAAATAGAACACAGATCACCACTAAATCACACAAAGTGGAACACAGATCACCACTAAATCACACAAAGTAGAATATAGATTGCCAGTAAACCCCACACATCAGCTAAAGAACTCCCGTTAAGTAGACCACAAAACAGCTGTAAATCCCACACATCAAGTAAAGAACTCCAGCCAAGTAGACCACAAAATAGCTGTAACACCCACACATCAAGTAAAGGGCACTTATCAATTAGAACAGAGAACAGCAGTATATCACACTTATCAATTAGAACAGAGAACAGCAGTGAATCACACTTATCAATTAGAACAGAGAACAGCAGTAAATCACACTTATCAATTAGAACAGAGAACAGCAGTAAATCACACTTATCAATTAGAACAGAGAACAGCAGTAAATCACACTTATCAATTAGAACAGAGAACAGCAGTAAATCACACTTATCAATTAGAACAGAGAACAGCAGTAAATCACACTTATCAATTAGAACAGAGAACAGCAGTAAATCACACTTATCAAAAAGAACAGAGAACACCAATACATCACTCACCTGTCTCTTTAACCTGTTAACTGCATTCAAAAGCACCTTTTCTTTTGGTGCCCATATTCTGGTACCATAACTGTAGCCAGAAGCTTGTCTTATCTTCTCAACCTAAGAAATGGAGTGGAAATGTGTCCAGTTATAGCAACAACTACAGTTACTGTTGTATAGCTTGGAAATACTGAAAATAACTGAAACACTATAGAATAAACTATAAACATTTATGAATAACTACTTAAGAATAATACTAAACATTAGGTGGCAGGAAAAGACAACAGCCCATAGTCTTTCTGACAAAAGTGGTAGGTCTTCCCCAGTTGAGTAGCTGAGGTGACACTCGTGCGCATACAGTTTGCTGTCTCAAAGGCATGGTTATGCAAAGAGGGTCTATGGTTGCATATTTAGTACCTGAAGGGAAGCATTCCAGTGAGACAGTATTCTAGTGAGTCAGCATGCCCTGTCAGGAGCATTTACATCTGGGCTAACTAGTTCATCATAAATTCTCAGACATATTTTTTCTCTCTAGAAAACCATTTTACTGACTAGACAGCTCAGCATTTATAGAAAAACTGTGTGATAGGAAGCTGATTATGTGATATGAAGCTGATTATGTGATACGATGCTGATTATGTGATATGAAGCTGATTATGTGATATGATGCTGATTATGTGATATGATGCTGATTATACGATGCTGATTATGTGATATGAAGTTGATTATTTGATATGATGCTGATTATGTGATATGATGCTGATTATGTGATAGGATGCTGAATATGTGATACGATGCTGATTATGATGCTAGTTTATAAGTCAGCTTAAATGTACCTTTATTGGAAATATATATTTTGATATTTTTAAAACCTATTTGTAGCTTCTTTTTAAAATCTATTAATAATAATAATTGAAGCATATCCTGGAAAGGACATAACTATTCAGCTTTTGTTGAATTTTTAGTCATTGCTAATGAATGCAATCACATTGCCGGTACAATGTGAATGATCAGATTTGTACAATGAGCACGTTTAAATGAATTGTATGTATATGATAGGCCTATTAATGACCATACCATTTAGCCAACCATGTATTATTATATCGTTATCACTTCTGACAAAGGTATCATTCATAAAATATGGGTCCCAGAGGTCACACTTTTCATTATCCATCCATATATCCCTAACCCATTAGGGTCATAGAGGTGCCACATTGGATGCTTCAGCACATAGAGTCCTCCAGCAATTTCTATCTTCAAGGATGCGATAAGTGAGGAAAAATTTTGTCCTGTTCATTCCTTGATGTTGTCTATGTCTTTATTTGCCTTCCTCTGCTCCTTTCCCACTTTGATGGTTCCCTGCAGAATTGTTTTTCATAAGGAATCATGTCTGCATACATGTCCAAACTATGCTAGTTTTCGTCATTTCACTATTGAAAGCAATGGTACTTGTACCCATGCATACATCTCTATTTTATTTCCGACGTACAAATTTGTCTTATGTTACTATAGGTAATTCATAGAAATCATCTGTAGCATGTATTCGAAAGCTTGTAATCGTCTCTCCATGTCCGCAGTGAATGTCCAACTCTCACAACCATACATCACAACAGAAAGCACCAGTGACATATACACTTTGACTTCTACTCCAACACTAATGTTGGTTTTTTTAAATCTCCATTAGCCTTGACATAGATGATAAAACCATCTCCAGCCTTATTTTTAAATCTGCTTTGCCTTTTCCATCGCTGCATATGCTAGATTCATTTTCAATATATTGAGCGCCTGTTTTTAATAATTTCTCTTCTGCATTTCAGTTTTTAATACAACTGGTTGATAAGATGTGGAAGATAGACTGGACCCATTTCATGCAGTCCTCAGGACATAAAGAGCTACTAGCTTACTGAATAATGTGCACAATATAAAATGCATGAGGGCACCCCCATCACCACATACAATCACCAAAACCTCCCAACACCCATTACTAAAACTAAGCTCAATTATAAGCCCTGCACAATAGACAGAAATACTACGTAATGAACATGAACAGTCTGAGAAGTGTCCACTGTCGACTATAATTTTTTCAAATAATTTTATCTCCCCTATGAGCTATACCTTTATATATGGGAGGTAATAGTTTTGTTGAAGTAGCATGACTAGTGTTTTAGGAATGAACTAATATTTATTACCATGATTTGATCCTGTACCATCATGATTGTAAGACTGGCATATTAACAAATCAGCTACACACTCTACAATGATTGTTAGCTCAGTGAACAAATAAGTATAACAATGTTATATTAATTTTAAAAAGCAAACTAATGTATTATTATTTTTCTTTCATTTGCTTGTAATGTCTATATCTCCAGTGTTGTCTCTTGTATAAATGTGACAGTGTTTTTTATTTTTTGTTTTGTATCATAGAGTTTAACACATTCATAGGTGTATCAGAAGGCCAGTATGTGCATCTTAATCTTTTATCTTTTATAGTTTGTGCATTCTTGAAGAATATACTCTGCAATTTGGTTCACTTGACCATAGGTACACACTTCTGAGTTACCACTGAGATAAGTAGTGGTTAAGCTGTTTGCCTTTTGTTCAAGAGACCATGGGTTGAAATCTGGCTTGTGCTGTCTTGTTTAGATGGTGGATTTTTTTTGGAGTTCCCTGTGGATTATCACTTAAAACTACAAAATTAAATACTATGAGTGGTACTCTTGTCAGGTGGCATGCAGTTGTGTTAAGAGTAACAGAGTATATATAGGAAACTGAGTACAGTGAAGTCAATCCTCAACAAATTTTTCACTTTTTTTTTGGAGTTACCAATTTTGAATTTTGTATACATATTACAGCTTAGTCTATTGTGCACAGTTTTGAGTTGGCTTGTAATGACTTGTTCCTATCTGTTTAGTAGATGGTACTCATCCTATGATGGTAAGTTTGATTTTTCATGTGCCTTTTTTATGGTTTTCTTTTATTGATAGCTAAAGTATACTAAAAACAATACTAAAGTATTCAAATCTACCTTTGAACAGTAGATATATATGGCACCAGATTCATCAGTAGGCATTGACACAACCACGTCTCCCAGCCTGACATGCTGGTTGTAGTCAGTGTAGTGTGGTACCGCACCACCAACACCAACAAAAAGAATATGCTGAATCTTGTTAAAGGTACCTGGAAACATACATTATATGTGTTCATAAAAAAATATTTACACACACCCACACATAAGCCTGTATAGAAAATAAATATATACAGTGGAATCACAGAATAACAATTTGGCCCTGACCAACAAAATATCTATGTAATAACAGAGATTTGCTATACAATTGATTTAGAATAAATATAATTGGGAATATTAAAAAAGGGTTGTTATATAGGGAAATTTGTTATAAAAGAATATGCTATCGAGAGATTCTACTGTATTGAGATTGAAATTTTAGCATCTTCATAGTAATAAGTAATATCACTATCATGTGCCATGCTCGCAGATGATATTTTGGGTAATGTGTACTTTTCTTGACAAAGTTCCCATTTGCCACAATGTTCGTTTATTTTTTCCATGAATATATATTTTTCATTGATTATTTGCACTTTTTGTTATTAGTTTAAGCAACAGTACCATTGGAT
The DNA here is from genome assembly GCA_034231615.1 of Meghimatium bilineatum. Classification (NCBI taxonomy): domain Eukaryota; kingdom Metazoa; phylum Mollusca; class Gastropoda; order Stylommatophora; family Philomycidae; genus Meghimatium; species Meghimatium bilineatum. The sequence goes on along the minus strand of CM067312.1, from coordinate 12,743,695 downwards.
TATTTTATCCTCAGCGTTATTACTACTTAGTATAGTTTCCTACTACAAATTTCACATGAAAATTTTTATATCGCCAACTCTTAATTAACGGCTAATCTTTCTAAAAGACATTTGATAGTTCCCCACAATACAGCGCATCTTTTGGCTAGATGTTTTGGACATGTTGTCATGTACGTCTTCACCAAAAGGAATTGTAAAAATACTTTAGTATTTTGTTCAATCACAATAATTCTAAAGCTCTTGCCTTGTGAATATGCTCAGCCATTTTGTGATATTAGTTTGGGAGCAAATTAAATCGTCAGTTGTAATTTAGTCTGCATTTTATCGGTAAGGACTAAACAACTTTTGCAAGATATTTGCATTAAAAATACATTCAAAACATCACAGAACTTTTATTTATGCAGAGATACATTTGAAACTTTCCAAATAGTTGTAGAAATAGATATACATTTGAAACTTTCCAAATAGTTGTAGAAATAGATATACATTGCAAAACTGTCAACTTTAGATGATAGTCACAAGTTAGGCCAAGTGTTTTGTTTTAGAGTTTTTACAATCATTAAGCTTATGTTTTATCTAGTAATGTACTACATATTTCTGCTCATCAAACACGACAATAGACACATATCCTGAAAATGTCATTCAATTCTGCACATTGTGATATGTATTACATCACTGTAGGTTTACAAATAAATAAAATATTGTACAAAGACTAAATGTAAACATGCTCTTAATTTTGTTGCTTAGAAAAAGTGCGTACAAATGTGAGTTTAGTTCATATATATTAAGAGTTAAGTCAATCCATTCCAAGGAACGGGTAGGTGGACTTCTAGTTCAGAGTGAAAAGAATAGGGTCACTCTCTTCTTTCCAGGCATGCTGGTTCAATACAGGGATCAGTGGCCAAATCATGTGACAAAAGAAAACTTTTTAATTTCATATGTTATTGCATTGAGCTTCCATTACTCTGAGATTTAAACAGCTGTAACTAAGGATGTTGATCTAACGATTTGCATGCAACACACTGGACATCCACCCCCAACTCAGTGTGTAGTGCGCATATTGCATGATCAGGAGCAATCATCACATACATGTAGAACATTGGCTGTGTCCAAATATGTGTCTTTATCGGAATTTTGTTCCGTTTAATTATTTTAGCTTTTTGTTCCATAGAAACCTGGCCACTGATCCTTGTATACTACTGGCATGTCACAGGAGGCATTTAACCTTTAGCAAGCCAGATTAAAAAATACGAAACGTCTACCTGCCACCGGATTCGTTTTTGAAAATTTGCATTATTGATGGCGACTGTTTTGAAAATGTGATAATTTTTTGGTTGTTAGAGATATTTAAATAATATTTGCACATATAAATAAAGAATTGAATTATGCATATATTGGTGTAATTTATGTATGTGTGTGTGTGATACCGGACGTATGAGAAAGTGGTAAAGACGTTTTTCACAAAAAACATATATTTTATAACAAATAAAGAGGAAAAAAATAAATAAAAAAATAACTTACCTTAGTTATCGAATTCCTTGGCAACACTGTAAACTAAATCACGCAAATCTGTTGTATTTATGTTCTTTCACTGCAAAATTATCAAAATATAGCCGGGAGAACTGTATAAAACATGTAGATTTGCAGTAAAATCGTTCTTTGAGATTAGGTCTAGAGCCATTTTTTGTGCTACTTCCACATATTCGATATCAAACGTCTACAAGTCTTCAAACCAACGCGGCATTCTGTATATTCACTGCTGTGAAACTAAATAATTCATGATTCAAGCCACGATTCAATGTTATTTTATTCAAAATACGATGAAAGAAAGGTCTATAAAATCGGTCGACCATCATGGCATCGTACCGGTGTGCAGATGTGGTCAGATTAATTGCTATAAAATTTGTATCTTCTGGCTAGCCATTGTTACAATGATCATGTCGGACGTAGGAATGAACCGGCTTCAATAGCGCATGTTCCCGAGTAACCAATCAGGCTGTGGGGCGTCTATTATAACGATATCTCATTGGATGGGGTATGTCGCCAACGGCGTTAGCCGCCATTTTGTTTTTCAGCGGCCGGAGTTGATATAGGCTCTGTGAAGGATATAGAGAGTTGGGTGATAGACTGACAACCTGTCACCTGTGATAGGCTGACAACCTGTCACCTGTGAAAAAATCATCATTGTCACTGAATATCTTGTCTCAATTTCTTACTTTTGTCTTCTATCAAATGATCCCCATGGATGACAAAGAGGTGCAGGTCAGCAGATATTACTGCATTATTATTTGTAGCAGGCTCCTAGGTGATGGGAATGCTGAATGTGCCATCACTGCATTTGGGTTGACAAATATGATAGAAGAATGATGAACTAGTTGATTCAGTAGCATGTGCCGTGCTCCAAGCAGGACATGATAATTCTGGGATACTTCCACACTGGATTGTCCTTTTCAGGGACTATAGATGCATCTATAAACTAACTAACACAGTCTAGTAATCCCTTTGAGACAACAAACCTTATATGAGACCATATGTCACCTCAGTTACTCAATGAAGAGGACCTTTGCTGTTGTCAAAAAGACTATGGGCAGTCAAGAGCTACTTGTTTACAGATAAAGGGATTACTTCATCATCATCATCATCAAGTGCCGTCTCCACAACGAAGGTTGGCTATAACAGACCTCCAACATCCCGTCTCTTGTTTTGGTGGTGCACTCTGCTACTTGTTCATCTTTTGATGTTACTCTCCCACTTGTATCTCAGCCTATCTCTTGCTCGCTTCCCTTTGACTTTACCCTCAAGTAAAGTCTTCAATAAGGTGTCATGTCTTTTAATGTGTCCAAAATATTTTATTTGCTTGATCTTTATTTTCTTTAATAATTCTTTCTTCATATTAAGTGTTATTAGAACATCTTTGTTTGTTGTCTTCTCAATCCATGGTTTTCTCCATATTCTTCTATATATCCACATCTCAAAGACATCCATTCTGTCTTCTAATTATTTATTTTAGTGTCCATGTTTCTGAACCATACATTATAGACTAGATGTAGCATTTTATAATTCTCATATTTAACATCATCATCAAAACAAACAAAAAAAGTGAAAACTATAGAAATATCTTACCTAATAATCTTGTCACTGTATTCTCAGCTGCAACCATATCACCTTCTACATGCCCCAACTTGGTCAATTTTGTGGACACCACATTATGGCTGCCAATTTTTCCAATAGTGTATACTTGAGATTCTCCTAAAGGGAAAAATACCCACTAAATTCAGTTGATTTTATGTCAAAATTCACCATTACAAGCAAGTGTTATGTCAGCCAGTAATAGCTATCATGGAAATCTCAGAAATCTACTTCTGTGTTACTAGGTCTGAAAGAGAAACAAATAATAGAAACAGTGGAAGCAGTCATGTATGTCATAAGGAACAGGCCAGTAGAAATGACTTCGGTATGTGAGAGGATTCTCTTTAAAAAAAATGTAATTTCTTTTTTTCTATTTTTTTGTGTGCAATTCTTTAATTTTTTGGAAAAATTTCTTGGGAAAACCACTGCAAGGTGGTGTGAGGTTGTGTGAGGTTTTGTGAGGTTGTGTGAGGTTTTGTGAGGTTTGGCCTGCTCCTTAATACTACACATCATGTTCTGAAGTCATTTCCTATGAAAAAGATGGATAGAGAGTAGATTTCTGGTGTAACAACTGTGATTAATAATCCAGTCATAATAGGTGAACCAAATACTACTATTGAAATAGATTAAAGTGTGTTAACAAAGTTAAAATAGATTAAAGTGTGTTAACAAAGTTAAAATAGATTAAAGTGTGTTAACAAAGTTAAAATAGATTAAAGTGTGTTAACAAAGTTAAAATAGATTAAAGTGTGTTAATAAAGTTAAAATAGATTAAAGTGTGTTAACAAAGTTAAAATAGATTAAAGTGTGTTAATAAAGTTAAAATAGATTAAAGTGTGTTAACAAAGTTAAAATATGCTATTCGACATTGCAGTGAGTCTTTAGTGGCAGTTGTCAAAAGACAGGAGAAAGTTTAATGACTCTTGTACCAGACAGATCACCTCAAGTTGTACTATCTGTTATAAAACAACAAATGCCCCAAGAGCTCATATGGCTTCAGATAAATTGTAGGTGTATGATGCTGTTGTTACACTAGATGGCATAGGACACAAAACTGTGAATCATTATGTTAACTGCACTTCATGAATCCAGAGAGTCATGCACATATGTATTTCATTTTAAGATGTTGATGATGTGCTAAGAGCGTAACCATTCCAGTTTGACACAACATGTTACAATCTTCTAGGGCCTATGTGTTAATTCATGTGGGGCCAGGGTAATAAATGTATATAATTATACATATTTAATACAATATGAAAATGTATATAATTATACATATTTAATACAATATGAAAATGTATATAATTATACATATTTAATACAATATGAAAATGTATATAATTATACATATTTAATACAATGTGAAAATGTGGGGCACCATCATAATTAATAACATTTGACAGAGGAACATTTTATATAATATGATTGCTTCTCTTGAAAAAAATATGAATATCATGCCATTACATTTTTGTGATTGCATCTCCTATTTTTTGTATGCCGATCACTTTGGGATATTATGCAGTTTAGGAAAAACTAAATTTACTCATTAAGCGTACAGTAGAACTGAGTAAACGTTCACGCTTACCTAATGGGCATGTGGATTTCTAGGAGTTAAGATAAAGCAAAACAAACTGCACAGATAATGTTAACACATGTAAAACATTATGTAAAGGCATAGGCCCTATAACACTATTTATCTATTTGCTAAACCATTTGTTGTTTTTCAGTGTCAGAGGTAGAAGAGTGTTCTGGAGATGGCCCTAGTGTTTGCGGAGTATATTGTGGAATCTATTACCTCTTGTATCTCGGTGGTCCATCGTTTTCATGGCTGTCCTTTAGGTCTGCCTTCACTCTATCTGTGTGCATAGCTTGTTGTAGTATGCTATCTGTGTAGTTTGCTGATGTGTGTAAATCATTTGATCTGTTGTTTCTTAATATGTTCCAAGATTGGGGTCGTGCCTGTTCTTTGTCTAATATCCTCATTCTGTCTCTCTCTTATTGATATTTTCCTAGGTTTCTGTGCAAACATGCCATTTCAGCTGTCACAAGTTTGCATTTATCTTGTGCTGTTGTTGTCCATGTTTGGCATTGGTAGCACATCATTGGCATAATAATCATTTTTAATAGTGTTATAACACATTACACATTTGTTGACATTAGTTAGTTAGTCATGCTATGTATTTTTTCCAGAATGTAGTCTTCCTTATGAATCTCCTGAAATTCATTAATATTTTTTTAATATTTTGGAATTTTTTCCTCACCTATCTGTATCATTGAGGATGGAAATTAATGGAGGACTCTGTGTGTTGATGCATCCAATTTAGCACCCCTAAAATCCTGATGGGTTCTGGACTTGTGGTTGGTATACTATAGTTGGTATTATCAAAGTCAGTTATATTCTTCAAATTGTTTTTAAAATTCATTAAACCACAATGATATTATTACCTATGTTCTAAACTTGACTAAAACCACAATGATATTATTACCTATGTTCTAAACTTGACTAAAACCACAATGATATTATTACCTATGTTCTAAACTTGACTAAAACCACAATGATATTATTACCTATGTGCTAAACTTGACTAAAACCACAATGACATTACAAAGCCAAAAAAAAAACCTAATGAAACTACCTTCTGTTTCAAACTTAATTAAAACAACAATGACATTATTATTTTCTGTTTTAAATTTGACCAAAGCCGCAATGGCATTATCATTCTTTGTTTTAAACTTGACTAAAAACACTTCTAAGTGCATGCTCTAAAACTGTCCAGATTACAAAGAACTGTGAGGCAAGACATAGTCACACTGGATTGAGCTGAGGCAAAACTTTGGGGCAGCTGCTCTGATCTGGAGAAGACTTGGAGCTTCATCCTGGTGATCGTCCTGAAGATCTAGCAGCACCAAAAGAATTCTGAACACAGAAGAAGAAAACTAAAGTCACAATGACTTACTTTCTGTATTGAACTTGAGAAATGTTCTCTTGTTGTCCATCATGGCATCCACTGCAAGCTTCTCATGGTACAGACTAGTTACTATCCCAATTGTTGGCTCCTCCTTGAATATCAGCATTGGCAAGTCATGAACAAGACTGACCTCTGAAAGACACAAATATATATTGAATACAAAAAAATCAACAATTGAATATCCTACATTAAAAAAAAAATCCTGTAACCTGCAGGGGTCGTAGAGGTATCACATTGGATTATTCAGCACATAGTCCTCCAGAGATTTCTATCTTCAACAATGAGGATGAGTGAGGACAAATCTTGTCATTTACAGTCCTTGATGATGCCTGTCAATGCTTTTATTAGTCCTCCTCTGCTTCTGCCACCTTCGATGGTTCCCTGCAGTATTGTTTTTGAAAATTTAATATAGTTGTATTTGATAATTAGTTCCCCTTTTAAAATCTAATCTTGTCAGTTTACAATATTAATTGGTTATTGTCTGGAATGTGTGCCTACCTATTTGACTATTTTCCTTGGCTATGTTTATCAGTTTATGTTTATCATTGATTAATTTAAAGGTTTTATAATCGCAAAGCATACCCCCTATATTTTGTTATTATAGCGGGATGTGAACGAAACAAGATTAAATGCACATGTTCATTGGTAGTGTATGATGGTTTGCACATTGTTTTCATTTTTTGCATGGTATAAGAAATTACGTCATTTGCAGAACATTAGTACAGCTGCAGGATACTGCTAGATTTTAGGACCCTGGGATGGGGGGGGGGGGGGCAGGGTTAGGTATAGTGTTTACAATAAATCTATGGTTAGTACATGTCCCACCCCTTTGTGGTGAGGGAGATAAATGTGTGTTCTTGTTATGATCATTTATTACTTCCCGTAGCAATAATTAACAATTAGCGGGTGTGTCTGCATTTAGAATCATGTAAATATAATGACAGGGAGGAGGAATAAATCCGCTGTTTGTGTTTTTTGGAACTACACTTCCAGCAAATTCGTCTTTATAAAACAGTATATTAATTTCATCCCATGTCCCTGCATGCAGATATTTTCTATTGCTAGCACTCCTCGCATCTGTAACAAAAGAACTGCGTCTGTGCTAGTGGAAGGCACATTCAACAACAATACTGCAGACATTGATATGTGCTGGCAGAATTATGTCACAAATCAGTTGTGTCTCTCAGTGGCATTCCAAAACAATAAAAACTTTTACAGGCACAAAATTCTTAAAAACTGTAAACAGGAAATAGTAAGTTTATACTCTGCGATTACTGTTCAAATTTAAATATACATTTATTTTGGGTTGGGGCTAGTTGTGTAAAGAACAACTCTTCTACCCCTAACATAATTAATATTAAAATTAATTATTGATTAATTGTTGATATAATATTTAGATTAGTTATCCCTAAAATAAGCTGGTAGGCGCATGTTCTAGAAAAGAAACGGATCATTCTGTATTAGACAAAAATATTCTTAAAATACTTTTTTCACACAATTATGTCCATATTATATATAAATTCTCCACTACAGGAAAATCCTAAAGATTAACATGCTAATATTAAATGAGACGAGTATTTTCTGTATAAAATACAGAAACACTCTACACGTTGATAGATCTTTAAAGGACTTAGCATTTAATAATAAAATTGCTTGAGTATATCCAGCAAAGAGAAAAGTGTTGCTAGTAAAGGCTGTGTGATCCAAATGTCAATTTAATCTGTTTTGTGAATTGTAAAATTAGTTCAAATTCACTGATCATTCGTTAACTGAGCCATTTACTCAACTATTAACTTAATTATTAACTCACCCATTAAATCATCTATTAACTTAGCCTTTAACTCATTCGTTAACTGAGGCATTAACTCACCATGTTCTGTCACTTCTTCTTTTGTCTGCATTCTCAACCAGATCCCTCTGTCCACTTCTTTGATCAGATCCTTCTTTTCTATATCCTTCAACATTACCACAGCAGTTATTGTGTCTGATTGCTTTATTTTGCAGGTTCTGCAATTTAAAACAAACATAATTATACTCTTTCCACTCATCTATCTCCTTCCCACTCTCTCCCTCCCATTCTCTTACTCTTCCCATTCATTTCTTTCCTTCCCACACTATTACTCTTTCCACCCATCTCTCTCTCCCACCTTATTTTCCCATTAATTTCCCACTCTCCTACTCTTCCCATTCAACTATCTCATTCCCATCATCTTACTCTTCCCATCCATCTCTCTCACTCCCACCCTCTTACTCTTCCCATCCATCTCTCTCACTCCCATCTTCTTACTCTTCACATTTGTCTCTCTCATTTCCACTTTCTTACTCTTCCCATCCATCTCTCTCACTCCCACCCTCTTACTCTTCCCATCCATCTCTCTCACTCTCATCTTCTTACTCTTCACATTTGTCTCTCTCATTTCCACTTTCTTACTCTTCCCATCCATCTCTCTCACTCCCACCCTCTTACTCTTCCCATCCATCTTTCTTGCTCTCATTTATTCTCACACTGCCCATCAAACTTTTTCCTTCAATTATCCCTTCTTTCTGCCTATCAATCCTTCTTTCCTGCTCTCACTATTTCTTCAACACTGTTAACTGTTCCCCATATCTCTCTCATCATTTCTAGCCAAATATTCTATTCACATACTTAAACAAATCGTCTGTGCTGATAGTGTTTGGATAAGCATCCTCCAAAACTTGCAACATTCTATGTTTTTTAGCCAACCACAAGAGAGACAACTTGATATTATTACGTTTAGATTCCCGCTTAAAATCTTTCTCATCTGCAGATAAATAAAATCAAGATTTTTAACCCCTGAATATATTTGTTAAAATAAGTAAATAAAGAATAAATAATGTAAATTTAATATGAAAAATGAAACTAACACCCAAACATCAACAAACAATAGATTCTATGGTTCAATTTTCAGTTCTTCTTCAGCATTCATTCTCAAACTCCCACTGGATCTCTCTTGTAGTAGGACAATGGTTGTACTATATTTCCAGCAGAATGTAATTCAGAGATTGGAAATGTGCTGTGTCGCCATTTTATTTGCGCCAATGGCCTGACACATTCACTTTCGACTGGAATTTTCTTCAGTACAAGTGGAACTATTTTAAAAATCACCAAACAAATCCTATTTTAATAGACTAAGAAAATGAATACCAGCCACTGAGTAAAAAGTAAAGGTGCTGGGTACAGTGGACTCCCTCTATAGCGCATTATTCTATAACAAATTTCCCTATATAGCAATACTTTTCGAAAGTTCAAATTATATTTATTCTATATTGTTTGTACATGCATGTGGTTGTATCTGTGGGTCTCACCAATGGACCACTAGACAAACCACACATGCAACAGAAAACATTAGATGACATGCCATTATATCGAGACACTCTTATGGAAGCTTTGTAGAATTTCATCTATACAATTATAGACCCCTATGAGTAGAAGGCTCCTTCAACAAGCATTGCTCTAAGCTGAAAACTGAAGTCTCCTGGGTATGAAAGAAAGCTCAGAAAAACAACCCCACTGCACATAAGAAGTATTAGTTAATCGCTCGCAATTTCTAGGGTTCTCAAACAAACAAACAACATATTGTTTGTACTGTATATAGCAATTTTCTGTTATTAAACACATATTGTGTCGGTCCGAACCGAGTTGTTGGGATTTAGTTGGGAAAGAGTTAGTGGGATTCCACTATATAATGCTAACCACATCATCTGTATGTATGGGATTGTTCGTTGAGAAATACGAGCCTACACAGCCTTCCCCAATCTTGAATATTTTCCAATGGCTCTAAGAAGGGAAACATTATTTTTATGTAACATATATTCTCATTTTCATGGTTGGTGATTGATTGCTGATGCAGCGGTCCATGCACTCATGCCATTTTTTTTCCCAATACACCAGGAAGGTAGGTTTCAACCTATGCACTGCTATGAGTCACTACAGCAAAGATAGGGTTCACTGTGCCCATTCCCCACCACCAATTGACCACTGGTTATACCAAACTTCTCTATTGCTCCAGGCATGCAGTCAAATGTTAAGATTGTCACGCCCTGAGGCACTGTGTCTCTATGATGGGCCTCAGCCATAGGAAAAAACAGTGGTGTCAGTTTCCTTCTCCCCAGTGCTGCACAGTACATCTCTGGCTCCCTCCCAACCACAGAGGATGCATATATACTCGTATATATAAAAATAACAAAGCATAAAACACATTGCAAGTACAAAATGAAAGCATAATTGTTTAGATGATGTGCCATGAAGCTTCTATAAGAAGATGACCTCAATATAACAACATTTCATCTACTAAGATTTTCTGTTGCATGGGTGGTTTTTCTAGTGGACCATTGATGAGACCCACAGATGCAACTGTATACGGATCTCATTTTCATCGACAATCAGAAAAAAAGATGGAGAGCATATATGAACATGCATTGATTGTTTGCTGTGTTGTTAATGTGAACAGGTGATGGTTTGCTGTGTTGATGGTGTGTACAGGCATTTATAAATCAGGAAGCTTTTACTTTGATTTGTATGTGTGAATTTTACTTCTATTACTTAATACCACATCCTAAGAATACATACCCAAAATTTCTGCAAATTCCCATTGTCCTTTTGTTGCACGGCTTGTGGCGACAGCCATACTGTTGACCTTAAATTGTCGATTTGGAGGAACTTCCCAGCTGAGGAACTTTGCCTGTCCTTGTTTAGCTCCCCTTCCAACTTCAATATGGCTGTCAGACCATGCCAGCCAAAAGTAATGAAAGTCTGTAGCAAAAATTATTAAAAAAATTAAATAATAATTTCTAGTTAATTCACCATGCAGATTATGTAATATATCTTTATCAAGATACAGTGAGAGGGATCTTAAAATTACTATTAAACTAGTATAAACTAGTTCTGATGTATGGAAGTTCTTTCATTCACCTGGAATGTGCTTATGTCTGAAGTATGCATGAAAGGGAATCTTGGACAATCAGCAGAATAGTTAATGACTGTGTAAAAGCAGTAGAGAGGATGTTTTATAGAAGAATGTTGAGAACACTGTGGACAATTAGAACGTGTATGAAGATATCTTGAAAGAAGTCAATTCAAAAAGAGAGCTGCTCACCTGCATTAGAAGAAGACAGTCAACATTTTTTGGACACACATGAGGAAATAAAAAGTAAAGCTCACCATGCTAACAAGCATGAAGACCAAGTGGGATAGAGGAAGACCAAGAGAGAATATGCTGGACAGCTTATCATTGTGCCATGGGGGGAACATCGGTATCAAAAATGGCAGTACATGAAATAGAAGATTCAGATGGCATGAACTATGCAAATTTAACTAAGGCAGGAAAATATGCATGGCAATAACATAGTACAAATCAGATAAGATCTAGTGACATCTTTACATCAAATGTTGGCTTCAATGAACCTCCAACTTCTACTCTCTCTTGATTTCATAGTAGAATCTGACAAACTGTAAATTGTCCTTCTATTGATGTTCTTCTATTGATGTTTTTCTATTGATGTTTCCCACTTATTTAGGAACTGTCCTTTTCTTGCTAATAAATAGTGGCAATTATTTATGATTTTCAATTATTCAATAATAACATTATTGAGTGTATCAATAATGTTAATTGGATTCAAGCTTACCGTCACCAAGGAACAGTGAAAGAAAGCTCATTTTTAAAAAGACAATCATGCAGAATGTATCATTGGTGCCTAAAAAACCTAACAATAAATAAATACCAATGTCCTATATATGGTAAACAAAAAAACTAATAATTGTTGAATAGCATAGTCTTATATTTGGTAAACAAAAAATCTAACAATAGTTGAATAGCATAGTCTTATATTTGGTAAACAAAAAATCTAACAATAGTTGAATAGCATAGTCTTATATTTGGTAAACAAAAAAGCTGAAAATGAGCTAGAGGCTACTGAAATGTGGTTTTTTTAAAGTAATGATAAATATTCTATGGACAGCAAAGAAAACAATATAGAAGTCCTCTGAGATTCTGGAGTAAAAAGATAAATTAAAACAAAAATTAGAAACAGACAGTCAAAGATTTTAGGGCACATGATGAGAAGAACAAAATTAGAACATTTAGTAACCACTGGAAAGATCAAGGTGGAACAGAGCAACATAAAGAGCGAAATTGCTAGATGGGTTGTTATTGTGGCATGAGAAAATATAACCAACTAAACTTATTAACAACATAAGAGAAAGAGTTGTGGGGAAACATGATTGTCTTTGTCACTCAGCATGGCATTTTATTGAATGTTCTATTTGGTATATGCTTGGATTATTAATTATTATTATTCTACAAGAATGCATTACACTAAACCAGTTGAGGGTGGAGCACTGGCACTTGGATACAGACATCCACAGAAAGTTGTATAGGAGCCTAGAGGAGCTTTACAGGAAAACTTATCAAGACAAGACTTGATGTGTAAACATGTTAAACTTTCAATTAGAAGATTACAATGATGAACCTACCATTCTCATTCAGTAAGTTGACAGTATTTGCTTCAGCCTTCACAGGACCAAGAGATCCATCCCTGATGAAAGACTTGGTGTTGCCTTCTGCTCCCAGACATATTTCAAAAGTCTTTCGTTCAACATCACCATATATTGCGCACAGAGCTATATTGGCATCGCATTTGGCCTTGATCTTGAAGGCTAGGAAATTTTTATTGTCTACTGAAACTTCAGGTACGAAACGATAGCTGTAGGTATCAGGAGTGAAGACAGATACAAAACTCTCTGTGAAAGGAAAGGTATAAACTATCATAAATCTTGCTTCCTTATGGTAGCTCAGGCAATAAAAATAGTCACTAGATGTCCTTATCAACAATAAGTATATAATTAATTAGTTCAGTTAATCGTCAGATCATCATCATGGCACTCTGGACAAATCCATAGGTGCTGCAATCTCCTTTTCAGTATGTCTAGAATGTGGTAACTGAAAACTGTTCCGGTTCTAGGCCGATTAATAAATCTTCTTTTGATTCCTTTATGCTGCTCGCTTCTTGCACTTGCTTTTTGCAACACCACACTTCATTCCCAGTCCTGCATCATAGACATAGAAGAAGAAATACAGCCCATATTTTTCAACTGTAAATGTTGTGGGAAATGAAAGAGTAGACAGACTTGCCAAGCATGCCATAGTAACTAGTGGTAGTTCATTGAACCACTATGATTCACAGTATACATATACCAGAACTCTACGTACAGAAGGATGGGGCGAAGGAGTTTTAAGGGTTCAAAAACTCTTCCCCTTACACTTGGTAGGTATAACATCAGATTTAACCAAAGGTTTAACACATACCTGACGTATGAGTTAGGGATGTACAGACAGCAAGGAAGGAAGCTTTCTACTGGCCACTCCACCTGATAGTTACTGCAGCTTAGTATATGAAGAGTTATCTACATCCCAGATGGCCCTACCTTTACCTTTAACAAATACTATGTAGGTATAACATCAAAATTAACCAAATGTTTAACACATATTTAGGAATCTCCCTCTCCCCTATTTGATGAAGTCATATCTGCTCTCTCTCTCTCTAACTTTCATTTAATTTTCATGTTTTTTAAAATTTAATTTAACTTTCATGTTTTTTGTTATCTTAGGATATATGCCATGTTGACATTAAAGTTCTTATTCTTCTAAGTTAATTCTGAAACTCTTGCCAGTCATTAAGATGAAATTTGGAGAATGAAATATTGTGGACTACAAATTGGATGTGACATCTCTCAACACAACACAAGGCTTGGACATGTCATTTGTGGGCCACTTTAACCTTCCAATGGATAGGATCTTTAGTTGCCTCATACTATATGCATGACTAACTACACTGTCATGATTCTTTGCTCCCCATTCTAGCCCTATTAACACAATGTTAAAAGATCACTTAAAATCTATATTTTCAATACTAAATGCCACCTGTAACAGTCACTAACTCACTGTATGAATCACTAAGTCAAATACAGAAGACCTGAATTTTGTTTAAATGGCATTGTGCTGCCAAGGGTAGAGCTACTCAGCAGCTATTTGATATGGACAACAACAACAACAATACACTAACTGATGGGTGGTAAATCCTCTTCCTCATCATCCAGCTCGGTGACTTGAAGTTCGAGTCTTGTAATCAGTGGATACTTCTGCAGCAAGACAAGGGCCCTCTTTATGAAGCCTACATATTCTGGTGAACATATTATGCACATATATTTTATAGCAGCTATAAAAGTACCAGTAATAAAAATTACAAGAAATCTAGAAAATATTTCTCTTGTAAAAATAGCTTCTATAGACCAGTGGTTTTCAACATAGGCTATATGCTCTCCTCTCCCTAGATCACAGAGACTATCATGAGATCATGCATAAAAATGTTGAAGTTAATACCCATCCCAGGGTTACAAGGAAGAAAACTATTTAAACAATAAATAAGGCATATCAATGTAATTTTCACTAGGTTTTCACCTGTCAAAGTTTTGAATTATTCCCAGTCTGCTCATTTGTAGTTCCAGGTAAAGTGTTTTTTGTTTGTTTGTGAGTTTTGGCGGAGTATGGAATGGGGGTCACTTTCTATGTCACTAAGGGCTCTCAGCATGCAGTCATTTTGGAGATCTGCGGATATGTTGGTTTGTTTGTTTGTTTGTTTTTCGTTCGCTCCATTGTAACCATCACAGATATCCGTGCGATTTCAGCCAGGAGCGTGATTACGTTGTGCCACCGTTATGCGCCTTGTAGGCCTAGCACATCCGATTTCGGCATGCCTTGACAATTCGGGTGGGCTACCCTTAGCCTGTGACAGCATCTATATCTGTCTCCAGGCACGCGTAGTGGGGACTCTTCGCCCAGACGATTTTTTGCTCTCGTCTGACTCGAACGAGGTGTTCCACTGTCTATGAACTTGCCTCGTGTAATTGGACGTGCTGTGCCTGTGCCCATTGGGTACTGAACTGTTTCTCATCTGTGAGCCTGGTTCCTTAAGGGGAAGAACTCAACAGAGGAGTTGGACCCTGGCTCTTTCGCCCTCTTAGCCGAGGTGTCATTCACCGACATCGTGTACCCCTTGTCCAAGTTCGAGTCACACCACGCGTTTGAGAGCAAGGCGTTCTCGAGCTGAGCGTCCTTGTCCCAATAGCGCCTGAGCCCATCAAGTACTGAACCTTTTCTCTCTTCAAGTGTATTTCCGGTGTAGGAAAACCTGACAGTAGAGTTGGGCCAGGGCTAAATCGTTGTCCATTTTGTGCCTGAGCGCATCGGGTACGGAACCCTTTCTCTCTGCAAGTGTACTTCCGGTATAGGAAACCTTGACAGTAGAGTTGGGCCAGGATTACCATCATTGTCCCTTTCTTGCCTAAGCCCATCGGGTACAGAACCCTTTCTCTTCGCGAGAATATTTCCGGTTTAGGAAGGCTCGACATTAGAGTTGGATTATGTTTCTTGCTTTACCAAACGCCAGTGAATGGGTATGGGTCTCTGCCTGTAAGGAACACAGGTAACTAGAAGCTCGCCTCGAGCTGACGGAGCTTGTAGTTCCCCTTTCCTAGGAACTTTTCACTTTCTATTTGCAGTTCGTGCTTCCCTCTAGCGCTGTTCTGCCCTTTCATTGTTTCATTGTACTCGGTATGAAATATGTTTGTCTCTCGCCATGCATCTACCTTTATGTGCCTTTTACATTGGCCGCCCCTCCAATGTTCGGACTGGACTGACTAGCTTCACTGTATGTCGACAGTGTCGCTATATGTGGTGCTGCTGGTGGTGTCGGAGATATTGTCTGTCTCTTGTGCAGTAAAATCTCTTTCCATCTGCTACCTCCACATTCTCGGACACGATCCCCAAATGATTTGGCCAGAATCAGCACGAGCTGCTGTATTTCTGTTTCCAGGGTGCACCGCGTGGAGGTACATTTGGGATCTTGGTTATCTGCTAACCCTGGGTCCGCCTAGAGCAATGCGTTCCCTTTGCACCCCGGATATGTTGGTACGGTCAGGTCTGAATGTTGATCGACTGGCACTGTGGAGGAGTTTGGGTGTAGATGAGGAATCTTGTAATATTATTAGGTTGCTGGTGTTGCATAGTTTCTTTATGTTGTTTCCCCATTATGTTTCTGTCCATGTATTATGTGGCAGGTATGTGTGCATTGAAAGCTCCCACAATGATAGTTCTCGTGGCATCTGTGGTGCTGATTTCTAATTTGTTTCTTGGAGTTAGGTGGGCAATATGCATTGAACAGTGTATACTGCTGACCACAGTACCATATATTTATTTTCAGCATATAATTCTCATTGATTTTCATGTTTATGACTTCTCCTTGCATGTCATGTGTTATGAGTGTTTTGTGTATTTACATTTACACTTGTGCATGGTGTGTTCTTTCTTTGCAAGTAGTGTTTCCTGCAGTAGTGCAATATGGGTATCATGTCTGTGTAGTCTTCTACTTAGTTCCAGGTCCTTATTTCTGAGTCCAGATATATTCAGTTGTAGTATGTTTAGTGTACAGCTCAAATTGTATGTTATCATGTGTTACTAAGTGATTAGAAAAACTTCACTATCTTTCTCAAAGTTCTCCTTGTCTGTTAAAAATACATTTTGTTTACAATCCATAGAGGAAGATTGTTTTGAATAAAGGAAAATTCTAATGTACACATTATAGTGATGTACACTTCTTTCACATGTGGCATGATTTTGTTACCTCAGAACTTTTTACTGTAATACATAATGGAGGTTGTGCCTCAGAAAATCACAATTGCTAAAATATATGATGGTGTTTACATGCACATGTTATATAAATACAGTTTGCTCTTGAAAAAGTTACTTACTTCTTGGTAGGGACTTGGGACTGATCAGTTCAGAGAAGTAGTCAGTGAAGGTTTGTTTTTTAGTTACTCCACTAGCTTGACTTCGGAACCAGAACCTGAGAGTCCACAAATCCTGATAAAATAAAATGCGAAACTAATAAATACGTAAGGGCAAAAATTATAAAAAATATTTTAAGTAATGTTGGTTACAACTATTTTTTTTGCATGAGAATAAAATTCACAAGACAATTGATTTCATAGCTTTACAGGAAGTAGAAACATGCACATGTACAAGCAGCAATATAGACAGAAATAAAGGCAAATATTATAACCTGCTCTAACTTCTTCTGTGTTCATTCTCAAACTCATATGGATTAGGAGATTTTCATATTAGCAGGATGTAATCTGGAGAACAGAATGCGTTGTGTTATGGTTTACAGATTGGCTGTGATAGCTTTGTCTTTCAGTCTGACACATCCGACTGCAGTATGAATTCTGGGTCACATTGACACTCTTTAGAATAGCAAAATTCACTCACAAAAGCTCCCTTAGTCACCGCTTAAGATGTACATGGCAGGAAAGAGTGTCACTATTCTTTTCTCCCCTGTTGAGTCTCGGGAACACACAAAAATAACTATACAATGGATAACTGGGAAATTTTAACGCATTGACTAATATATGACAAGATGACTTTCAAAATGTGAACAGACCAGAACAAATTGTTAATCTACACCTCAGACCAGGAATAGAACTGACTCTGAACTCATGTACACAAAGTTCAAGATTGGCAACACAGTCATATGTACATTTGAACATCAGCCACCTCAGACAGCAGATACTTCAATTATGTCCTGATTATAAAATGATGAGACAAACACACTGGCCAATAGAAACACCACTAAAATACAAACTCTACAGACCTCTGTACAATTATAAAACAGTCAAGTTTATACAAGACACAAACTTCAAGCAAAAGCATATTCTAAATAAAAAAATAAGAAGAGAAAGAGTAATATGTAGAAATTCAGTTAAATATTGGCTATTGACTGAAGTCATTGTACACTGGAAGTTCCCATTGCTGCATGCTTCTCTCAGCAAATGTGAAGGATATATATATATATATTGATGGTTTCTATGTCTCACTGGTTACATAAACTATTCATTTTGCCTTAAACTAGAATTCATTTAAATTCAGACTTTATCAATAAAATCAAAGCTAAACAACAGGCAAAACAAAAGAATTATATTTTTTATTATGATATCACACTTCATCTACCTCTCACCACCTATCTCTCTGCCTATAACGAAACATGATTGATTGTGCCTTTTTTTATTCATTTCTTGTCACTAGTACAAACAAAACAAAGACACTATGTATTCTCATTCTGCTGGAAACCATGTAAGACCATTGCCCTGATACAAGAGAATTTCAACTCAAGTTTCAGAATGATCACTGAAAGAAATAAAAGAAGCTAGGCATCACTTATACATTTCATTAACTTTCCCAGAGCTATGTAATATCGCTCACTCCACCACAAACCCCTATTCATTTCGCATTAATCATGATTGATTTTCTCACTAGCCCATGCAACAAGCAGATTGGAAAATTCAGAATTAATAACTTAATGAAAAATAACTTTAAAATACTGCCACTGGTGCATTTTTCCTGATATGGAGTTGCAGAGATGTTGGTAGTGGTTTGTGCGATGTAAGCTGTATGTCATTGCTGCCACCATGTCATATTCAGGGTGGATTTTTCTAATTTACCCTTTTCCCCCCAAAAAACCCCATCGTTACTGGAAGTCAAACCCTCGATCTTACATTTGTGAGACTAATGCTTTAACCTCTTGGTCAGGCACCACACAATGGTGAATAGAAGACAAGGTTTTGAATGGTATAATAGAACTGCAAAAAAAACAAAATAAAACTCATGAAAAGGATTTAAAATGTCAGTGTGTTTCTGGGCCCCGAAAGGTGATCAAAGAATAACAAAACTGTTACATGATAACTATGTTGTAAGAGACCACTAACGAGGTTTGGGGTATAGAGTTATCTGTCCCATTCCACAGAGGGTCAAAGTGACCCTTTGACCATTCTGAAGCAGTATGTGTCAGACAGGTATATGTTATTTTATATTTTTTTTAAACCTGTCATACTGTATTTTTCCCATTAGGGATTTACAGGGAATATTTGAGTGGCTTTTGTGATAAAGGCTGCATGCCCTTGCTGTCGCTATGTCATGCTCAGGGTGAGTTTTTTCATTTACACACCGACAGAAAAACCCCAGCCCTTACGAAGTATCAAACTCTGTACATCACGTGTGTGAGACCAGCACTCTAACCTCTCTGCCATGTGCCACCAGAGAGAATCAACTACTTCTTTTTCTGTTATCAATTTCCTATGCTCTGATGTCTATACCATGTCCATGAATTTGGTTGTCAGCAGGAGGTTCTTACAGTCACTTCATAGATCTCTCTTAGCGGCCTGGTTTTAGTTCTTAAGTCGCAAAAGAGTGGACATAACAGCAGAATATGTTCTGGAGTCTGGGCACGATTTGTCAGTTTGGACAACCTTTATTTTTCAGAGATGTGTTTGTAGTCTACAGTGTCCTGTATGGAACTTAAAAGTGGAAATTTGCTGTGAACTGTTCAGCTTTAAAATGGGAGGGGTGGGTGTCTTGCTGTCTGTTCTCTGACTCAGCTCCATGTATATTTGTATTTTCTTTTGTTGGAAATTTTTGCTTCAGTCAGTGATATTTTGTAATGGAATTGTTCCTTTGCTTTTAGTTTCGACCTGTAGTTTGTAGGTAATTTGTCATCAGCGAATGAGAGTTCTATTTTTGTGGTGTTTGGTTATAAGTATTTGTATCCTATCTCCTCCTTTCTTTATTGCATCTTCTGCGTGTCTAGGTGATCAAGTGTTTTTTGCTTTGAGAGCAGCGGAGTTTCCATAGTTCTGCTCTCAATGCCTGGGACTGTAAATTTTGCAGCATATTTGGGTGAGGTGTTTGCGATGTTGACAAGCTACTTACTGGTCACCAACCACTGAAAAGAACATAGTAGCCTCTCATAGTGACACACAAGGTAGATTTATGGCACGTCTGTGTTGATAGGTAAAAAAAGGTCCCCAATCAATGTTTACATTGACTTATTAGGACTTCTATTGTAGATGAGTGTTCCCAGACAAAGAGTGTAGAAATAAAACAGATCATTGAACTTTACTAAGTACTTGATGCCAGTAAAAGGAGATAATTGCACTATCTTAATGGATCTTACCCTCACACAAGCATTGTTTTGATCTGAGTTGATAAGGTATGCCATAAACTCAACCCTACCCTCTGGTGGTCCAACAGTGTCTAGTTCTGAGGAAGTAAATATCAGATGCCAAATTTTAGTATGGAAATTAATTAAATTTAATGAAGGATGATCTCAACAATTTTTCTTTACCCTTTGTAATGTGTGGATAATGGAAGAGAAACAAACTGCAGCTATGAGTTTGTGTCTGTGGCCAGTTAGATGGTCACACAGACAGCACTTAAGAGTGTGTGTCTGTGGCCAGTTAGATAGTGACACAGACAGAAGTAGAGAAATCGAGGGACCAAAAGAAACTTTACGTAGAACTATTACAAGAGAATGTTTCACCATCGGTATTAGAAACAATGAAGATCTAAAGCAAAGTGTCCAAAATACTGTAGCTTTTTTCTTATGATGGTATGCTAAGAAGTATGAAGTTGCATAAAAGACTTCTAAATTTTTTTGTTGAAAACAAGAAAGGAAACTTCTCACTCCATTTTGTTTTTGAATACTGGTGTCATGTGACGTATTCTTTCCAGAATGTTGTCTTCCCAATGAACTCTCTGAACCTCTCTCCGTCTTGGGCGATGCGGCTTGCTTTTTCCAACGATGTATTCATGTTATCTTTAATGTCGTCAGTCCATCATCTTCTTGGTCTGCCCTTTCTCCTCTACCCAGATACTCTGCCCTCCATTATTTGTCTTTTTAAACAGTTGTGTCTCTTTATATGACCAAACAGGTGTAGTTTTCTTTTTGTTATTGTGTTTAGTAATCAGCACTCTGTAATCTTCAAAGTGTTTATAATATCTGAGTTTCTCTTTTTTTCCCTCCATGATATTTTTCTGTAGCATTTCATCTCAAAGGCGTTGATCTTCTTCATCACTGTTTTACCTGGGATCCATGTTTCACAGCCGTATGATGCAACTGGAAAAATTAAAAATTCGTAATATTAGCAATTTCGTTTCTATTTTGTTGTTTATTCATTTGTTTTTCAATCATGTTATTTTACAATATGCCATTGCCAATCTCTTCCTTATTTCTGCCATGCAGTCTCCTGCACCGTTGATGTTTGCTCCTAAGTATTCAAATTTATCCACACACTCTATCTCGGTATTATCTATTTTGATTTTTGGTTGTTGTATCTGTTGACATGATATTTGTTTTTTGTGTCTTTAAATACAAGTTTTGTGCTTCGCTATATTTCTTTGTGTTCTTGATTAGTTGTTTCAATCCCTTTATATTGTTTGAAAGAAGCACTGTGTTGTTTGTGTAGCGTAGTTCCGGGATTTCGAACTCATCAATGTTTAAAGTGTGATAGACATCGTTGTGTATATGTTCTCTCTTATATTTTCTGCGTAGATGTTAAACAGGTATGGGGAGAGTGTGCATCCCTGTCTCACTCCACTATGTACCTCAAACTAATCTGAGAGATCGCAGTCTAACTTCACTGCAGCCTTTTGATCTTGGTAAAGTTCTTCTATTAGATGAATCAGATGTCTTGGGAAACACATTCTGTTTATTATCTCCTATAGTTTCTGGTGTTGGATGCATTCGAACACTTTTGAGTAATCTATGAAACACATGTGCAGGTCAGTTGAGAATTCCCTACACTTTTCTATGATCAGTCTCGTGTTAAGAATGAGATCTCTCGTTCCTCTTCCTGATCTGAAGCCGGCCTGTGTTTCATTTATCTCCATCTCTAATTTTTGTGTGATTCTTTTTCATTATGATGTTTAACATTATTTTACTTGCTTGACTTATGAGGGCTATAGTTCGGTAGTTAGAGCAAATCTGAAGGTCGCCTTTTTTGGGAGGGGTATAGCCTATATAATGATTTTTTC
The DNA here is from genome assembly GCA_034231615.1 of Meghimatium bilineatum. NCBI lineage: Eukaryota > Metazoa > Mollusca > Gastropoda > Stylommatophora > Philomycidae > Meghimatium > Meghimatium bilineatum. The sequence goes on along the minus strand of CM067312.1, from coordinate 12,721,659 downwards.
CATTCCTCTGGCCATGTGCCGTTTTCCCATATTTTGCAGCAGAGTTTGTGGTAAATCTTGGTTCTGGACTCAGTTGTTATAAATGGATTCCACTGTATATTTACATTTCTATTCTTCAGTAGATTTACCATCAGGAGAGAATGAGTAGTTTACATGCCCTTATTACTTTTGTAGTGCTAAATATATTAAAGATACAGTGCATGCTTTAGAGGGCCATTAAAATGCTATCACAAGTAGTGGTGCATCCGTTCCACTCAGAAAGCAATGGCAACCGACCGATGTAAATATTGCCCATAAATATCACAACAGCTAACAAAGACTGGGTTGATGTGTCACTGCTTGTTGTAGATAATGTAAGTAGGATGTTTGATGTGTGAACTCACTGTCTGCCTGCTTGTTGACCAGTATACCCTTGTATGGCCCACCAGCAATGTGATGAATGGCCTTCAAGTTGATGTCTTTCTTTTTCATTCTTTCCATTCTCATCATGGCTTTACCATTTTGTTTCATGGCTGTCAAGACAACTTCTGGAAAAGAAAAATTGAAACATTATTCTTTTTTGGTTTGTATAGTTTACAGGATTATTTTTGTTTTAATTTATTGATAATGCTAATTTTGGTTTTTATGTACCACTTTATTCATTTGCTATATGTATATGTCATTTTTTAAAATCATTCTGTCCCACTGAATCATTTTGCTGTGTTAATAAACGATCTAATCTGCAAATTGTCACAAGGTGTAAGAGCTGCCACGTCTGCTGATGACCTGGTAGTGTGTAGAAGAACATATAAAGATAGTCAACAAGAAAATATAAAAAGCAGTAGTCAAAATAGCAGCATAGGGCAGAGAAATGGATGGTAAAGATCAATGCTGAAAAGGTCTCAACAACACTAGTCACGGTCTCAAATAAGAACAAAGCAAGAGAGCTCAAAATTGGAAATGTATGTATCCAAATAGAAGAGGAGCCTGTGTACTTGAGCACCCCACTAGATAAGAGACTGACAGCACCCCACTAGATAAGAGACTGACAGCACCCCACTAGATAAGAGACTGACAGCACCCCACTAGATAAGAGACTGACAGCACCCCACTAGATAAGAGACTGACATGGAGTCCTCACATTGAGAAAATAGAGGCAAAGGCAATAATTAAACTTGCCATCATGCAGAAATTGACAGGAACAAGCTGGGAGGCGGTGCACTGAGGCAACCTTAAAGAAGGTATATATGTATAGACCAGTAAGTAAAAAGTAAAGTAAAGTAACCCATAGCATTTATTAATGCTGTAGGGGTGTGAGATGTTAGCGATCTCACATTTCAGAGGCTCTGCAAATGAGGGCGGTAGCCATCTCCTCTCCCTCGCAGTCTTTACTTCCCGGATTAATTCGGTACCCATTTAAGGCTGGGTCGACCTGGGAGATGTTGCGATCTGAAAAACATTTCCGCCTCAACTGGGGAATGAACCCAGCACCACTTATATGCGAAGCCAGTGTGCTAACCACCGTGCTACGCGGCTCCCAATAGACCAATACTAGAATACGGATCACCAGCATGGACTACCACAGCCACTTCCCATCTACAAGCTATAGACAAGGTACAAAATCATGCACTTCGTCTAATAACAGGTGCCAGACCTCTTCCATAAATGAAATGGAAAATATTACAGGCATCACTCCTGTAGCATACAGACGGGACACTAAGACCATGATCCATGCAGAAAATTACAAGAGAATTCCAGCACATCCAATGAAGATAAGGTTTTGTGACTTAGCCAGTTAAGACTGAAGAGACATAGTTTTATTCATCAATCCAAAAAAAACTAAACAGAGAATGTAAGGAAGAACTATCAAACATAACAAAAGAAATAACACTAGCACTTTCCTATTTCCTTGGGAGCAATATCAAAATCTCACTATCAGAACCACCATAAACAAAAACTAAACTATGATAGAACTGAATAATCTCTAAAAGCAAACAATAGTAGACACATGTGACATGATTGAAGATATGTGCCCCAGAGTAGCATGGATACAAGTATATACCGATGGATCAGCCACCAGAGAAATGAAGAATAGAGGTGCTGGCGTATACATAAAATATCGAGAAAAAGAAATATATTGAATCCACATGTTCACCAACTGGAATCTTCTGCTCCAACTACTCTACACAAGTACAGGCCCTAAATATTGCTGCAGAAATAATTAAAATCATGAATACCAGTGCCAACAGGTTATGATTCCTGCTGATGCAATGTCTGTGCTTTCCTGCTGATGCAATGTCTGTGCTTTCCTGCTGATGCAGTGTCTGTGCTACAAGCTCGTAGCAGTGATAAACTGCCAGACCTGAAGGAAGCCATATGAGAAGTGAGCATTCAAAGAAGGGTAGTACTACAGTGGATACGATCTCATTGTTACATACCAGGAAATGAAAAAGCAGATATGCTGGCAAAAGATAGAGCAGCCAGAACAGGAACGAAAAAAAGACAAAATAAAAGACAAAAAAATTACCCACCAGGAAAGAGGACCCTCATCAAAGCTATCAGGAAAAGTTGGCCACCCAAAAAACAACTACCGCTATCTTGACAGAGCTGAGCAGGTTATCATCTTCCGCATCGGGACGACACAAAAGACTAACAGCCACTTAAATAGACTACTACTGTTTCATCACCTCGGTATCCATTTGGACAGGCAGTACAGACCGCGGAACATATCCTTCAAGACTGCATTATACTAAATCAGTTAAGGGAGGAACATTAGCACTCAGAGACAGATATCCAAAGAAAGCTGTATGGGAGCACTGATGAGCTTTCAAATGCAGCAGAATTTATTAAAAGAAAACCGAACATGATGTATATAGGCCTACATACTGCAAACGGGAAGATCATGTTGCTATAGGCCTACATACTGCAAACGTGAAGAAGATCATGTTGCTATAGGGATAAATCTTCCAGTGTAGGGTAACAACCCTAAACATGAAGTAGGTGGCTGGGGTAACACTGGGCAAATGTCAAGATATACAAAAATAGGTAGGTGTGTTACCAAAATAAAACATAAAACAAATTAACAACGAGATACAGGGACAGACGATGTTTCGACTATAAAGCCTTCATCATGACAAACAAACGAATTTGTCTTCATGTTGCTATAGGTCTATGTTTCAACGTATTATTTTGCTGGACCATAAACTGTACGAGAAAAGTATATTGAAGAACTCATTTCAAATTAAGACGATTTCGTAAAACTAAACGGCGTGTGGATAGAAATGTAATGTTAAATTGACAAGAGCTCAAAGTTTACTGTGCATCCGAAAATTTAAAGTAAAAGTGCTTTCAATTTAATTCCCCGGAATTTAATCTGGTTTTTAAATGTTTTATGAGTAAATACATAATTCATTTTCTATCTCAAATTTGGCCATAAACAGTCCTAATCCTCTGGCAACCCTAGTATATCACACCCCCACCCCTACTTTCTGAGTAGAAGGCTCCTCCATTAGTCATTGCACCAAGCCGAAAGGTGAAGTCTCCTGGGTATGAAGGAAAGCTCAGAATTTCCCCTCCCCCCCCCCAAAAAAAAAAAAATTGGGCATAGGAAATAAGAGTTAATCGCTCGTAATTCCTGGGATTTTCAAACACACAAACATATCCATCATACATCTGTGGTAATACGACATAATGAAGTATGTTTCTCCTCAACTTTGTGATCGTTTCCTGCCCCCCCCCCCCCCCCCCACGGAGTCCTTTGAAATAACGAAAACCTCTATATCATCAGGCATTGCACTTTCATCGCAATACATTTATTTTCCTAATCAAGATTTATACCGGTTTACGAATATCGATGTCATAACATGATTACAGTTTTAACTTTGCAAATCAGCTGCGTGAATCGTTTCTAGATTTAGACGGGAACCGGTCGATCCGGTTTATTTAAAAAAAAAAAAGTTTTATACCAGCTGAAGTGGCAAGATTATTATCAGTGCCTTTCTTTACATTTTTATTTCTTATTATTTTCAATTTATTTTTATGCCTGTTTGTGTGTGAGGGAGGGAGTGATACAGAATGTTGAATTTATTGTGCAATGTGACACATTTATAGTTCAGCTATGTACCCTGCTTTGCCTGACACGCATTTGCAGTTTTCCTTTCTGTGTTACATATTTGTTTTGTCTTACTCGCGTAGCCAGACTTTAGTGAAACTTTCTGTTACTAGTGCCTATTTCAGCGATCAATTGTTAAACATTAAGTCCAATATTGGTCATGTATAGATCAGTTTGTTTTATGTCATTTTGGATTCACCACAACTTTGTTTCGCAGAAAAACCCCTGCGTGCCAGATTGTTATTCTGAGTACAACAAAACTGTGACAATCCTGTAGGAATGTGTTCATGTGTCTGTGTTACTGCTTCGAAAATGCGCGCCGCAGTATTTCTAACAACAATTCAGTGTACGTGTACTTTTAGACAGCACTGCTTCTTCCTCAGTCGAAATATGACCTGTTAATTTTCTGTTCAATGTGTTAATATTGTCTAAGGGTTGTTGACGTTCTTCACAGACCACATCTCTTTAAGGTTTATAGACTTCTATAATTCAAATAATGTCCTATGTTCTTCCCCCCTTACTCGGGTCTGTGGTCCCCTAATAGCAACATTTTTCATTGCTGCCCCTCCCCCCAAATCCCTGTGATCCCTTGTGCAGATGAGAACCAGTGATCAAGACAACGATTGAGACAACTCGTGTGACACGCTCCTGTGTAATTAGTTAGCAGACTAGAAATATCGTCGGTCCGGACTCATTTGTTATAATTATATTCTACTGTACAAAATGTTACACATTCCAATGTGAACGTCCACATCCTTACTGTTCATTTTCTGTTGTATGTTTTCAGTTTGTTTCAATTTTTGTCCTGATAAAGGCTTTTTGGTTGATACGTCGATTTGTGTGTGTTATTATGTGTGTCTTTAGTTATTAGCAAAACTTCATTACCCAATTCCTGGATTTATCTACTGTACAAAGAGACTGATTGAGTGAATAAATCAACACCGAACAGACACTCTTAGTAGCTAACTCTGGCGGATTTATTGAGCACATATGTGCTTGTCTAGTGTGCACTGGCGATCAAATTTTGTTTATGGTTTCTCTAATTTGAGACTTTCATTCGGATATGTTCTTGCTGTCCGTGCGTTGCTTAGTTTCTCCAACAAATTTTGTATTACTAAATTTTCTTCTACTTGAATCCAACCAATTTAATATCCATCACACCTGCTTCTTATTACTTTACTACCACTTCTCCAGCATTAAATCTCTCTGTCTCTCTCTCTCTTTCTTAGTCTTTCTTCTCATTCATTTTATACCCACGCACAGATGACGCTTGGATTCCACAAAAAGATTAGAAGCTACGATATCCGGCGTCATTTTATTCAGGACTAGCCTATTATGTTCAAAATCAGCATTCTTTTTCCTAACAGAACACTTGCACGTTAGCATTCACAGTAGATTATGAATATCTGTTTTCAAACTTGTGTAGGAAGTAACCATAGGCCTATTTTACTGCAGATCAATCTATTTGAACACCGACGGTAATCGACAACGTTTTTTAGACGATTCTGATGTTTGAGCTACTTTGGCCATGTGTATCGATACCAGGATCAATCATTCGTTTCACACGAACCAACGACAAATTATCAGATCAGATTGTGTGTTCATCTCCCCAACAAAGGTTAAGAATTTTGTTCGAAACGTTGATTCAATCTTTCTTTGTAACCTGTATGCCTAATTACTTCAATGCATGTAGTAAGAGGGGCGTCTAAAATGGTTTGGGATGTGTTGGCTGCCCCATCCCATATAGGGTCAAAGTGACACATGCTGAAGTCAGATGTATCTGGCAGAAAGGCGCAAATATCGCAGCTAATATCCTGCTTCTTATCTCTATTTGACGTTTTGTTGAATATGTGATATATCCTTCTTATCTCTCTTGGACTTCTTGTCAAATAAGTGTTAAGTCCTCTTATCTCTGTTGTACTTCTTGACCGATAGGTGTGCTATATCCTTCGACAATTGAAATCTTTTAATCTCTGAAAATAATATAATATCATAATGCATGTTTTTAAATTACTGAAAAATAGCACTAACCAACCAATCAGATCTCATACCTTCCGTATTCTCCTTGGACCCCATTGCTGCGACTTTGGAATCCAGTTTGACTTAGTCTAGTACCCTGACACTGAATGTGTTGCGTGCGACTAATTCTTCATGCACAGAAGTTAGGAAAATATTGACAAATCTTCAAAGTTAGGTCAAGATAACAAGTTTCTGTTGAAAGAAAGACGAGGTTCTGATTAATTATATGCGTTGGTGTAAATGAATTAACATTAAAACAGTTCCACCTAAATATATTTAACAATTTCAGAACTGAAATAATCCAATAATAAACAGGATCTGTCCTGGGCAGTAGATCTTAACGACAAATAGATCCTGACAACACCCTTAACATATCTACTGAATTACGAACATCTAGAAATACAAGAGAGGTATAACCATGGGTGTCACGGTAAGGGACAGTTTTCAATAATCATTACTGGGATTTCAGCATATTATATACAAAATCTTTCTAAATAATAGTCATCCATTCTGATATACAGCGTCACTCATCTTGGCTGATACAATTGATCATTTGTTGTTTTTCGTATACTTTGCATCGTCAGCCAATTTCTTAGCAGGTACTGCCATTTATTGATTTTCAGCCAATATAAGTGACGCTGTTTCAGATCAGTATGCATGACTATCACGAATAATGACTTATGTTGTATCTATATTATACTTAGGTGAAACACAGATTTTTAATAATGTTCCACTAAGACACGACGGACTATCACTAAAACTAGGGAGTTATAATGAGCAAACACTAAAACTTACAAATTGCAATAAACAAAACATGTTCAACGTTTCAACCAAAATGTCTTTATCAAGTTACGCACAAAACATCAAAAGACAACGAATGGAAATTATCACAACACACAAAAAACGTGTCCAACTAAAATATGGAAGTGAACACTCGGTTGGACACGTTTTTGTGTGTTGTGATACATTCCATTCGTTGTCTTTTGATATTATAGACCGATGTATAGACCTGTGTTACAGTACCGATGTATATACCTATGTTACAGTACCGATGTATAGACCTATGTTACAGTACCGATGTATAGACCTGTGTTACAGTACCGATGTATAGACCTATGTTACAGTACCGATGTATAGACCTATGTTACAGTACCGATGTATAGACCTATGTTACAGTACCGATGTATAGACCTGTTACAGTACCGATGTATAGACCTATGTTACAGTACCGATGTATAGACCTGTGTTACAGTACCGATGTATAGACCTGTGTTACAGTACCGATGTATAGACCTGTGTTACAGTACCGATGTATATACCTATGTTACAGTACCGATGTATAGACCTATGTTACAGTACCGATGTATAGACCTGTGTTACAGTACCGATGTATAGACCTATGTTACAGTACCGATGTATAGACCTGTGTTACAGTACCGATGTATAGACCTGTGTTACAGTACCGATGTATAGACCTGTGTTACAGTACCGATGTATAGACCTATGTTACAGTACCGATGTATAGACCTGTGTTACAGTACCGATGTATAGACCTATGTTACAGTACCGATGTATAGACCTGTGTTACAGTACCGATGTATAGACCTGTGTTACAGTACCGATGTATAGACCTATGTTACAGTACCGATGTATAGACCTATGTTACAGTACCGATGTATAGACCTGTGTTACAGTACCGATGTATAGACCTATGTTACAGTACCGATGTATAGACCTGTGTTACAGTACCGATGTATAGACCTGTGTTAAAGTACCGATGTTTAGTCTTGAATTAAAGTACCGGTATATAGTCTTGTGTTAAAATAGCGGTGTATAATCTTGTGTTAAAGTAGCAGTGTATAGTCGTGAGTTAAAGTACCTGTGTATATACTCTGTTCACTTTAAGAATGAAGTAGGTTCATTCTTAACACCCACTAACATTATTCCGCGACAACAGGTGATTTTTAAACAGCTGCTGACACGTAAAAACAATATTATTTAAAACAATTACAAACAATATTTAAACAACATCTTAAAGAACATTGGAAAAAAACCACAATAATATTGGGCACTTAACAATCGATTAATGCGTTCTGCGTCCAACAACCAATCAGAAGTACTGACCCACTTAATTCTTAGAGTGAAAAGAGTTTAGTCTTGTGTTAAAATACATGATAAAGGTTTATGCGTGGCTCTCGACTATACATACCTTCTGATTGAATTAATTTGTACCCAGTTCGTTACGATTTCGAATATTGTTAGAATTTTAATTGGTCACAATATACAAACTTGGAGTCACATGCCAAAAATAGCCAATGTCAATCAATAGATTTCACGCAAATCGGAGACTAGTTCATGTTTACGTTTTAGCGACAGGTCTCATATACAGCTGACGGTCGCGGTTTATGGCAGGTGATAAAACTAACAAGTTCTCAATCTGGATCAATAAAAGAGAACTGGAACGAGTCAATGGAGTTCAATATCTTGGTTCTCTTATCAGCAACAACGGCAAATGATATGAACAAATGATATGAACAAATGATATGAACAAATGACATGAACAAATGACATGAACAAATGATATGAACAAATGATATGAACAAATGATATGAACAAATGATATGGACAAATGATATGAACAAATGATATGAACAAATGATATGAACAAATCCGACGGATGTTCGTTAGAGACCGACACAAATAAAGAACATACCGAGGAATCCCATTATAACAACTTGGTACGGACAGACAAAATATGTATGTAATAAGGGAAATTCGCTATAGATAGTACAAACAATATAAAATAAATATAATTGGGGATTTTGAACACTGGTACTATATAGACAATTTGTTATAAAAGAATGCGCTATAGAGGGATCCCACTGTATTTGTTGCAGTAAAATAAATTTTCTTACAGTCTGCATATTCTCAATGGCTATCCATCGACTCATAATCCCATAACCCGTCAGTGTAGTAGGGGTACTTCATTGGATACATTAACACACAGTGTTTTCCAGTCATTTCTATCTTAAGCGATGCGAATCGGTGTGGGAAATTAACGATCAGTCCAGCCTTTTATATTCTCTCCACCCCCCCCCGGCCGAAGACGGATGTGTCGGGCCTTAGGCGCAAATAAAATGACGACACAACGCATTTCCATTCTCTGGACTACATCCTGCTAGAAATCTAGTAGGACAAGGGTCCTGCTACATGGGAGATCCAGCAGGAGTTTGAGGATGAACGCTGAAGAAGGAGAATATTGTCTGCCCATGATTTTCTTTTGCCACCTCTGCTTCTTCTACCTTGAACTATATTCTTGCAAAAGCATATTGACTATATACTAATGTGAATCTTGTATAATCACAAAAAGGATGAAAATAATGCAGACTTTAAATTTAAATTATACAAAAGAACATTCAGAATACCATAGACCTAAAAATTACCCAATAATGCCATCCATACAGAGATGAATAGAAAATTGGCTAAATAACAAAGTTTTCTTGTTACAAAAATTAAACATAAAATTACAATAGATGTCTATTATAATAAGATGTAACATTCGAGAGGGAAAAAAAACCATAATGGAGCGGGTGATTCCAGTGCGATTAAAAAGAGATAGGGCAAGAATAAGATTGACACAAGACATAATAAACCACCTGAACATGACGCAACCACCATCATACACAGTGAATCTACCAGACTCTCATGGCATATAGCTCGAGATAGAGATGTTCATGACTAGAAAGTAGTGGGTTACCCTTCTCTGCAATATTCAAAGTATCACGCGTATTTACTGTTCATTTCTTGAAGGAGTCAGAAACAGTTATAGAGCTGACGCATTGACGGATAATGTAAAAATGGACGGGATAGTGAAACGTGAATGTTATGGATGCAGTACAAAGTAATGACGAGGAGGTTGAAAGAGACGATGTGCATTTTCAGAGAATGATAGAAATAGGAGTGATCACTAGGAAGGAGAGAAAGTGCGTTCGCTATGGACAAATTCGAAAACGCATACACCCACAGACGAATGATTGACCGACGAGATGAGCATTGATAGGAATGTCCCCAATGTCACCATGCCGGTTCTTAATCAATAATCAGTATGACATTATCAGAGACGAGAAGGTAACATCAAGATCTTAATCAATAATCAGTATGACATTAGCAGAGACGAGAAGGTAAGATCAAGATCGACAGGGGGGATGTGGTGCCTACTCTTTCTCGTTCAAGACACCACACCGGTAGATAAGGTGGTAATGGGGAGAATTGGGATTGGGGAGGACATAACCACAACCAAAACTGATGTCTGTCTCTTCTTATGAGTTGGCAAGAGCATACAACATAACAATAGAAATAGCAAGTAGCAGAGGAAGACCAATAAGAAGGTGTATTCATGGAGCTACCAACATTCTGAGATGTCACAATATTACTGCCTACCAAACGTCTAAACCTGCCATGGCCTGAAAACCGATCGTCAGATAATCCTGCGACGTCTAACAGCAAAATCAGATAAAAGACAATATATAGATAGACAGACATTATATACACATACATAATGCATACAGTGACCTTTTATATATTTAAAGTAGACGGAAATTTGGTTAGTGTAAAAGTTATAAGTGAACAAAAAAGCTTTCTAATAGCAGCCTCGTTCATGGCTGTGAAGATACCGTGAATAATCCGTAGTTCCTGTTACCGTGTATCAATCCGCAGTTCATGTTACCGTGTATCAATCCGCAGTTCATGTTACCGTGTATCAATCCGCAGTTCATGTTACCGTGTATCAATCTGCAGTTCATGTTACCGTGTATCAATCCGCAGTTCCTGTTACCGTGTATCAATCCGCAGTTCCTGTTACCGTGTATCAATTCGCAGTTCATGTTACCGTGTATTAATCTGCAAGAGCGACAGTAATTTGCACACGGCACATTCGATTTGAAGGACGCGGATGCTTTTCGTCTATGTCGTTAGTCGTTCCGCTTCTTTCCTAATGCTCCCACAGACGATTGCATACCTCTACATAAGCTACTGTACGATAGTTTGTAAGTTCTTCCAAAAAAATGTGGATGAATCATAAAATCGTTAAAGGATGTTTGTTTTAAATTTCAGTTTATGTCTGTACCATTTCACCACTAGATAATACTTCACCGAATAAAATTTCCTTGGAAATAAGATCGTTGCTGCCTATAAGAGAACCAAGGTATTCGAAACTGGTAACTCGTTCTAGTTCTCTGTTATTGATCGTTAAGAATTTGTTACTGGTTTTAATATGTATGCAGATTATATAAAGTATATAGGGCATATATATATATATATAAGTTAACATGTCATCCATATTAGACCAAATAAGAGTACTCGTATTTTGAATAGTCAGTTTAATCTTGTTGGTGGTTTAAAGAATCGTATCTCATAAACAACAAGGCTGGAATTTCATTCTTTTCAACCAACTTTCTGCAACAGTACAAATTTACTATTTAGTACAAACAGGAAACACACGTCCTAAGTCAACCCCGCCCTCCAAGATAGCCTGCGTTTTGAGTGTGTGTCAGTGTGTTGGTATGTGAAGGTGGGCGCAAAGCTACTTAGCCAGATGAAAGCTAAACGTCTAGGTTTCACGCAGATTTTTAAATGGCATTCATGTTTTATTTATAACTAGTTGAGTAACACGACAACCCACAAACTAATTTGTGGTGTTTGTTTTAAACTAGTTATAAAATGTTATTAATTTGTGGTGTTTGTTTTAAACTAGTTATAAAATGTTATTAATTTGTGGTGTTTGTTTTAAACTAGTTATAAAATGTTATTAATTTGTGGTGTTTGTTTTAAACTAGTTATAAAATGTTATTAATTTGTGGTGTTTGTTTTAAACTAGTTATAAAATGTTAATAATTTGTGGTGTTTGTTTTAAACTAGTTATAAAATGTTATTAGCTGTGATATCTCGAAAACGAATCCAATCATTTCGCGAGTGTCGTCTACAGCTCCGATAAATATGAATTATGACGGAAAAAATACAATGAAACATGAGAGGTTTGTTTTGTTTGTTTGCATGGCCGAAACTAGGAAGGGGGACGACAGCCCACGACGTTAGCGCTAAACACAATAATCAGGGGCACCAAAATAAAAATGAATTTTAAAATTTATGTTTAAAAAGGGGGGGGGCGTGGGGTTAGGAAGTTGATACCAGCGGCACACATCATATTTTCGACTCTTTTTGGAACTTTCTGTAATTGCAAACAATGAATGTATACTTTTTTTTATGGAATTTAGAAGGAAGGTGTGGTATGTTTCTTTGAAATTATATTTCTTACACATAGGTGCGTATTGCTTTGAGGTGGAAAGCCTCATTATCAACGAAACTGAATTTTTTATTTAAATACATAAAATGTAAAAGAACTGTGTGTGCGTGTTCGTTGACTGCGCGCATATAGCGCTGTAAATTTCTTCACTGATGCCTAGTATCGGCTCACGGCACACTGGTGTATCGTGGCACACCGGACGCATTACGCATTTCGGAGATGGCCTTGCCTACTTTGTCAGTGTAGGGAGAGATAACTAGATAGAGCCATGAATGTGACTATATGTAGTGTTGTTCAGTGCTTTTGACATCTCTGCTGTTAAAATGTAGATTCAGTAGTGGTGCATTTAAGATGTGATTGTATTCAAGAAATGACAAGGATTTCATGAAATAAGTTGGTAGCATATCCTATTCAAGAGGTAGCTAGCTATTAACGCTATATCGTTTCAGCTCTAGGCAATTATATCGAAACTCTTCAGAGACGTAGGGGTACCACATTGGATGCTTCAGCACACAGATTCCTCCAGCGATTTCTATCTTCAACGATGCAGATGAGTGAGGAAAAATCTTTCCGTGTCCATTCCTTGATGTTGTCTGTCCATGTTTTTATGTGTCCATCTCGGCTTCTCTGCTGCTTCGTCATGTAACCCCGACAGTTCCCTGCAATATTGTTTCTGACAAGCAATCATGTCGGCATAGCATATATGTCCAAACCATGCACGTTTTATGCAATATAAATACTCCCAGTAGATTACCATTGCTTTCTAAACGGTCCGGATACAACAGTTGCTAGCAGTAGGTTTTGAACCTAGTACTTTTACCACCCGAGACGCGTTCTGTACCAGTTCACCCCAGATCTTACACAAACATCATCATCATGTGACATTATCGTTCCACAACGTGGTCTTCCTTGTGGATTTCCTTAACACTCCGCGATTCTGGGCGAGTTGGCTTGTCGCAGCTAGAGACATGTTTAAGCAATTTGATATATCACTGCAGCATCGCCGTCTTCGTCGCCCTCTTCCCTTATTTCCTTTAACTCTACCTTCAGCTATTAATCTTTCCATGCTTTTATGTATCTTTATATGACCAAAAAACACAGCCTTTTTGTCAGAATATTGTTAAGGAGCCAACCACTTCGACGTTTATTGATCTCAACACTTGTTGATTTGTCTCTTTAGCTGTCCATGGTATACGTCAAATTCTTTACACAAATATAATGAGACAAATAAAAATTATTTGTACAAACAAGAAATAAAAGGGATTTAACATTAACAAGATAACAATTACATGTTTTTTAGATGTAGCATCAACAGAATTACACATTTTCAAATAGTATTGTCGGCTTGGTGATAGAGTGACTATAAGTCCGTCTCGCAAACACAACTTCAACGAACTTGCTGTGGTTCGAAAGCCGATCGTATACATAGTACTGATGATACTATTGTCTGTATTCGTGGAAATGTTTAAAAAAATAGTTGAAAATCAATGATTTGAAAGTTTGAAAAGACATAGAAGATTGACTTCATTGTGTTAAGTTACCCCATATGTATTCCATTCCTCTCAACGAAGTGGCACTCCGCCAGCCGAGAGTACCACTCATGGCACGTAACTCCTTAGCTTAAATCGCTAATCCCCATGGAACACAATAAAATCCATTTTTATAAACAATGCGCCGAACGAAACGAAGCAAAAAGATTTGTGGTTATATAAATGGAAAAATTGTGTATATATGAATGGAAAAATATTTGTGTAAATATGAATGGAAAAATTGTGTATATATGAATGGAAAAATATTTGTGGATATATGAATGGAAAAATTGTGTATATATGAATGGAAAAATTGTGTATATATGTCTGGAAAAATCTTTGTGGATATATGTCTGGAAACATCTTTGTGGATATATGAATGGAAAAATATTGTGGATATATGAATGGAAAAATATGTGAATGCATTTAATGATACATTTAAATCACATTAATACAATTAATGTGATTTATTGCATCACATTTGAGAACATCTAAGAATCATTACTTTCATTATGGAATTAAAGCCTATATGTGCCGAGGCTTTAATTTTCACGTGAAAATAGATGCCTTAGAAAACACCTAAATATTGGTTAGGAGGTATACAATTCAAGCAAGCAGGAGAAAACACCAAACATCAATATGTTTCTATAACAATAAGAATAAAACGATGGATATATCGGACATGTACTTAGAATGAATGAAGAACAGACTGCCACTACAAGCATTAACAACTGGGAAGCAGATGACAAAAGAAAAGGAGGAAGATCAAGAGAGAATCTTCGCAGAACAACCATCAAAGAGTGTGTGACTATGGGTCTCAGCAACATGCAATAATTACACACAGTAGCATCACATCTCTCGAACTGAAGAGCTCTGATTTCTGCCCTATGCATCATATTCGGCGCTGAAGGAACATAGATTTGCCGAGGCACTCTATTCAGTCTAACACTGGCGTATATTTTGGTTATATCAGGCATTCAGAGAAGGTAGGTAGGTAGGTAGGTAGTTAATGAGTTTGCCTCTCTTGTGGAGAGGCGTGCCCCTTTCAACAAGCAGACAACAAAGTCCAATTAGGTTATACCAGGACACACTACCATAAAATATTAGAGGTAACAAAGACCTCGATGTTAGTATTGAAGGAGAACATTTTATACCTCTAGTGACAATGTAGGGAATTGTTGGCACATAGTTTGTAGGTCACACTTCGAGAGTTTTACATTTAACTTCAAGTCTGGGAATTCTGCGTGTCAGGTCAAGGTATTTTAATATACCTGACTGCAGGTGTTTAAACACCCAGAAATGACACCTCAGAACAACTCGAAGGTGCAGAAGACAGCTGTTATAGAACAATAAATTTCAAGTCTTACGTTTACTACATAATTTATCGATCTAAGGTCCAAGCTGAATAAATCTTCTCATGGTATCCTGTTCCAACTATACTGTTCCCAAAACAAACCCCAAAAAAAAGAAACGCAACATTATTGCAGTGCTAATGGACACTAAATAAACAATTAGAAGACAAAATTGATGCCTTTGAGATGTAGATATATAGAAGAATGGGAAGAACATCAAGGAAAGAGAAGAAAACAAATAAAGAGATACTAAAGACACTTAATATGAAGAAAGAACTACTAAGAGAAATAAAGATCAGGCAAATAAAATATTTTGAACACATTAAAAGACATGACACCTTATTGAAGACATTACTTGAGGGTAAAGTCAAATGGTAGCGAGCAAGAGGTAGGCAGAGATACAAGCGGGAGAGTAATATCACACGATGGATAGGTTACAGTCTAGCAGAGTGCACCACCAAGACTACAGACAGGAGATGTTGGAGATACGTTGCAGCTAACTTTCGTTGCGGAGACGGCCCTTAATGATGATGAATGGACACCAAATTTCAAACGTGTACAACAATTTTATTTTATGGAATTAATGGTTCATTCTTGGTATGACGATCCTTTCAGACTTTGATAATAAAATTGTGTTCATTAAATTTGGTTTGGACTAATTCTTTGCGACTGAGGTCTAAGTTTCAGTAAGGTATATGGTCTCCTCTGACCTCTATCAGAGAACGACATCTCCGTGACATGGATCCGATTAGCTGTTGGATCTGTTTTTGTGGGATGGCTGAGCACTCTTCCCGAAGTGCAAGAGACAATTGTCGGAGACTGGCTGGAGCCAAGTCTCACTGGTGTAGTCGTCTGTCGAGTTCATAACTGATGACATGGCTGGCCACGTAATGGTGTGGATGCTGTTGTCAGCGAGGAATTGGGTGGTTTGTTGTGCTACATGGGTTCAAGCATTATCCTGCTGAAAAATAGACCCTCGTGCAGCTAAAATTGGAACAACGCGAGAACGAGCAATTTCAGCGTTTAGCATTTAGGCGTTCTTTAATGTACACCAGGTCACTTCTTCCCATGAAGTTGATCACCCCCACAGTAGTACACCTTCACTGCCATGTGGAGGAGCCTCATCAACGCTGTTCTGGGCTCACTGACTCTGCGGTAAACTCTTCTCCATCTAACGTGTCGCTGGAGCATAGAAAATGATTCATCACTAAATAAAACCCGTCTCCAGTCATTCCTATCGGTCCACTGACGATGATGATTCGTCCACTGCAGTCGGTTCTGGCGACGCCGGTCCGTAATAACAGGACCTCTAAAGGGTAATCTAGTCCAAATACCAACGCCGTGCAGCCGGTTTCTGACTGTTTGATCTGAAATTCGACGAGCTGGTGACATTAAGTGGACTGTGGAGGACGCAGATGCAAATAGATTCCTGATGTGACGCAGACGTATGAAGCGGTCTTCGGAAGGAATTGTGACTATGAGCCAGTTGACACAATATAATTATTTGTGTGGTGACTCAAAGTGCGAAGCGATTTGGTGCCATCTAAGGTGACCTGGTTCGGATCTGGTCTGCTGCATGATTTTTTTAAATTTATTAATAAATCTTCTATGCTTCTATATTATAATACTAATGAAACAACGCCGTTAAGAATAATAAACCTTATAGGAGTCTAGATATCGCTTCAGTTAAGACTAACAAACCTTATGAGTCTAGATATCGCTTCAGTTAAGAATAACAAACCTTATAGTAGTTTAGATATCGCTTCAGATGCTCAACAGAGAACATATTAGAATTGCCGTGCAAGGGTGTACCTTCAGATACATGTAGATAAGGAACATCCATTGTATTCAACAATACAGAATATTGAAGGTAGCAGACTTAAAGGAGGGAAGTCGTGGATTCTTGATTAGAAACTGGCTTCACAGCACGCGGGACATTCCCATAAGTGCTCTGCCCTCCGCTCCAGCAGCCATCCCAGTGTATGTACACTCAGAGTCCCGGTCAGGTGTTGATTGTGTGATCTTCGGGACTTTCCAAAAAAATTACTTTTCCTTCCCTCACCTCTAGATACTCCCATTTCTAACATTCTCTGTATGTGTACGTTATCAACCTCATTAACATCATCTGCATCTTGAAATGAATTTAATACTGCCTTCACTAAGTCTGCTTTATCTCTTCTCAGCAATGTGCCGGTGAGTGTTCTTAAAGCATTGCAGACATCTGAAAGTTGGATCATAAATCTGTTCTTAAAGAAAGGCTGATTTGCAAGTTTTAAAAGAATATCCGGACATAAGACCAAGGTAGTTCACGAAAAAAGGTGGATAGAAAACATCAAGATAACCTTGAACAAACATGGACTGAATACAACCAAGGCGAAACATATGGCCTTGGAACGACAGATGAAGCTCCCATCCCTACGCTTAACGGCAAGTGTAAATGTGAATCAATCTTTGTTCATCTGGTGACAAACAATAGACAATAGGCAGAAAACCCACGATGCCAGTAAAGTTAAAGGTAGGTCCCATGGCAGCGAGCCCGTAGATGGGAGAGGGTGTGCTAGGACGTTCTTCTTCTTCAGCTTTCGTTCTCAAACTCTTTTGTAGCACAACAATGGTTGTATTAGATTTTCAACAGGATGTAGTCTAGAGGGGAAATAACGTGTCGTTGTTTTATTTGCGCCAATGACCTGGCGTATACGTCTTCGGTGGCAGGGTATTTAACACCCCCCCCCCCCGAACCGATGCACATCGGAGCATGACTTTTAGTACTAGGAACTTGGTCAAATAGCTTAACAAAATCAAACCAACCACTTTTTTTTACTGTGTTTACCTTCCATAACTTATACGTCAGATACCCATATACCCATTTACAGCTGGGTCGACTGGAGGAGTCAGGCGAGATATCACGATCCGGACATTTTTGTGTGACCGGACCTGGCACGCTATAATAATGACCGTGTACTATAGAAGACCTCTGCACATAATTAATTAGGACTTAATTCGTTATGTTTTGATTGTCGCAATATCCGTTTGTTTATATTTATATATTTGGAGTCGCAGGCCAAATATAGCTAATACTACTCCAAGTATATAAATAGTGACCAATGGAAATATGACAATAATTTTAAACAACGTAACGAATGAAGCCCTAATTATTCCATACAGAGGTCTTATATATACTTAAGACGGTTATGCAGTAACCAAGTTTACAATCAGCTGAGCTACAAAGATTCTCAGTAAAAAGACTTGATCAGACCAATATTATCATTAGTGTTCAGTCTGCCTAATCTTATTACTCAATTGCAAAGCGTGTTAAATGTACGACACTTGACAAGAAAAACACAATAAACAGTATACACATATTATAATGGAGAGTATCAGACAGTGCACTTCATCAACAAAAATAAAGGTTTTGTGATTGAAACGTAGACTTTAATGGAGTACTGTTGTAATATACTGCCACTTCATCTTTTGTTTCTCACTTTTATGCATGTTAAAACTATTGGCTCTATAGGGTGCTTTTTGCATGGCTCTCGAAATTACGTGCCACATAGCTGAATTAATTAGGACCCAGTTCGTTACTTGTTTTGATTATTATTTTCATTTTGATTTGTTACTATTTATATACTTGGAATCGCATGCCAAAAATAGCGACGACGATTCCAAGTACAGTAAAAATTCAATTATCCGAATTCTAATTAGCCGAATCCCAATTATCCGAATCGAATATGGGTGAAATAATTTTAGAGCGAGAGCGTTAGCGGACACGGTAGAGAGGCCCCATGGCATTGCGCACGTGCCATTACAATGTAGTTTATTTGCAACACATAGTTGCTTACATATTACTTTTATTAATAAAATTCCGTTCATTTCAATGTATGATTGTATGTATGTACACTTTTGTTTCAATCCTGGGCTATATCAAATTATCCGAATTATCGATTATCCGAATCAGCCCGATACCCAATTAATTCAGGTAATCGGATTTCTACTGTATATAAATAGTAAACAACTAAGAAGCAAACAATAATCAAAACACGTAACGAGCTGGGCCCAACTTAATTTAGCGAACAGGTCGTCTACTGAAGCCCGGTCGTGGCTTTTTATAACCTTTCAAGTATTGTTCAGTTTCCAATCCCAATCGCAAGATCAACATAACACAACCTTACAAGGGCATCAGCACAGTTACGAGAATGTTTGCGACATGTAAAAGATGTGTATACCAATACATACACACAATCAATACGCATTATGTGTGTCAAATAACCAAAATAAGACTTAAAAGTACCCTAGACGCATTCCACATCCAATATGTGTCAAATCGTTCAGGTAAAGAAATGAATCGCTGTCATTGCACACGGCAGTAACTACATAGCACAGTGCATACACAGTAGTACCTACATATCAGTACCTACGTTTAACTGCCTAGAAAACGGTTGATTCGGAAGGGATGAGTGCCCCTCCCCCTTCCACCATTAGGCAAAACGTAACGTTATATTTTTAATATAGAGCGCGAAAAAAGTTAGTACTCCGTCCCACCAAAAAAGTTAGTACTCCGTCCCACCAAAAAAGTTAGTACTCCGTCCCACCAAAAAAGTTAGTACTCCGTCCCACCAAAAAAATAAATTAAATAAATATGAAATATTCTGATGGTTTGGTCACAGAGAGAGAAAAGGTCAAACAGAGTGATGAAATTCGAGAGAATGAGAAATCTCTCGGAGGCAATCTTCGTCTTAGAATAGAGGTAGGGAAAGTGAGAAGCTATATTCTTAAACATCGACATATGCTCAATGCAGCAGAGCATTGGAAATATTGTGTGTATTACTCACCACCGAGGAGTTGGTTTAGTCATTAGTTAGGTTTCAGAGATGATATTAGATCTCTACAACGTGATTGATCGCCCAGTGTTATAGATTTGTGCATTTGATGTCTTTGCATTAACCAAAAGGAGAGCTAAATTTGCAGAGGAGTTATTGGAAGCCTTGTCGACTGAAATTTTATTAAATCTGACCTGAGTTCCAGAGTTCCTGCCTTTTTGCAGTCTAATTTACCGAGTAAACCTGTGTGAATGGTTACTCATTTTTCCAGCTTAATTTTCACCGCAGAGGAACTATTTGAAGTTTCTTTTCTTGAAACTGCAACGTATTTTTATGACGTCTTACCAGAGTTCCAGCCTTTTTGAAGCTTTATTCACCGAGTTAAACTGTGTGAAGTGTTACTAAATTATCGAGACATTTCGGGATACAGCCAATAGGAGACCTTGAATGTGGACTCAAAATATCTAATGTCTTTTCTTGAAGACCCAGCCAGTCAACAATACCTTTGGAACAATCGTCTTTGGGGTTGCGACAAGTCCGTTTCAAGCCAAAGGGATGGCTTAGTGAATACACTGTAAATACTACGTAATCAAAGTCACACCTCTTGTTAATTGTGTAAATACACTAGCCAATGTATGCGTCATGTTTATGAACAGTGAACATTAGGTTATCAATGTCACCACCAACTTTATTTTCAATCCGTATTTGGATAGCCGGACCAATCATATAATTAACCTCGACAATTGCGAACTATTGATTTGAATGATAGGTTTATAGTGACTCAATCAATTTTTGAACTATTTTTTTAAGGACAATTAGTTAGGTCGTATAGTTGGGTATATAAATCCATGATTTGATGTAAGAAACAATAGGCGGTCAACCTATAAGCCAGGGCATCAACTGCCTCCTTACCTGCGTGTATAAAGACTGAAAGAATGTGTTATATGTCACAACAAAGATTCTCCTCACGTAATTTATGTCCATGAAAGAAAGTTGTTATTAAAGATGTCTATGTGTAATACAGTGTTATTTCTGTTAGAAGTTCAGAGTTAAAAGGTTCAGATGGGATCAGTCTCTTTTAGTTCACAGTCGCACAACGAACGTCAGAAGAGTACTTATAACATGAACAGAAATTCCAGATTTGGAAACACTACACGGAGAAGAAAGAACATGAACCACGGACTGTAACATCAACAAACAAAACAACAACTACAGAAGATAACCACTACAGAAAAGTTGAAAAGTGTTATAACCTATTAAAAGAAGTTATCTTCTTCTACTGCGTTCGCTCTCAAACTCCTGCAGATTAGCAGGATGTAGTCCGGAGAAAGGAATGCGTTGTGCCATGGTTTACAGCATTGCTGCGATGTCTACGCCTTTCGGCATGACATATCCGACTTCAGCATGACTTTGGGTCACTGACGCTATATGGGATGGGACAGTCAACTCCATCCCATAACCTCCTTAGTCGCCTTTTACGACATGCGTGGAAGGTACACAGAGTTGCTATTCTTTGCTCCCCTCTCGGGCCCCGGCAACACACGGGCGAAAGGAGTTATTATATATTTGTAAATCCTCTTGCATTCTGTACCATCCTTCAACAGTCAGCAAACACCACATCCCCCTCTTGCATTCTGTACCATCCTTCAACAGTCAGCAAACACCAAATCCCCCCCTCTTGCATTCTGTACCATCCTTCAACAGTCAGCAAACACCACATCTCCCCCCCCCCCAACTTGCATTCTGTACCATCCTTCAACAGTCAGCAAACACCACATCTCCCACCCCCCAACTTGCATTCTGTACCATCCTTCAACAGTCAGCAAACACCACATCCCCCCCTCTTGCATTCTGTACCATCCTTCAACAGTCAGCAAACACCACATCCCCCCTCTTGAATTCTGTACCATCCTTCAACAGTCAGCAAACACCACATCCCCCCCTCTTGCATGCTGTACCATCCTTCAACAGTCAGCAAACACCACATCCCCCCTCTTGCATTCTGTACCATCCTTCAACAGTCAGCCAACACCACATCCCCCCTCTTGCATTCTGTACCATCCTTCAACAGTCAGCAAACACCGCATCCCCCCCTCTTGCATTCTGTACCATCCTTCAACAGTCAACAAACACCACATCCCCCCCTCTTGCATTCTGTACCATCCTTCAACAGTCAGCAAACACCACATCCCCCCCCCCTCTTGCATTCTGTACCATCCATCAACAGTCAGCAAACACCACATCCCCCCTCTTGCATTCTGTACCATCCTTCAATAGTCAGCAAACACCACATCCCCCCCTCTTGCATTCTGTACCATCCTTCAACAGTCAGCAAACACCACATCTCCCCCCCCCCAACTTGCATTCTGTACCATCCTTCAACAGTCAGCAAACACCACATCCCCCCCCCTCTTGCATTCTGTACCATCCTTCAACAGTCAGCAAACACCACATCCCCCCTCTTGCATTCTGTACCATCCTTCAACAGTCAGCAAACACCACATCCCCCCCTCTTGCATTCTGTACCATCCTTCAACAGTCAGTAAACACCACATCCCCCCCTTGCATTCTGTACCATCCTTCAACAGTCAGCAAACACCACATCCCCCCCTTGCATTCTGTACCATCCTTCAACAGTCAGCAAACACCACATCCCCCCTCTTGCATTCTGTACCATCCTTCAACAGTCAGCAAACACCACATCCCCCCACCCCCTCTTGCATTCTGTACCATCCTTTAACAGTCAGCAAACACCACATCCCCCCTCTTGCATTCTGTACCATCCTTCAACAGTCAGCAAACACCACATCCCCCCCTCTTGCATTCTGTACCATCCTTCAACAGTCAGCAAACACCACATCCCCCCTCTTGCATTCTGTACCATCCTTCAACAGTCAGCAAACACCACACCCCCCCCCTCTTGCATTCTGTACCATCCTTCAACAGTCAGCAAACACCACATCCCCCCTCTTGCATTCTGTACCATCCTTCAACAGTCAGCCAACACCACATCCCCCCTCTTGCATTCTGTACCATCCTTCAACAGTCAGCAAACACCGCATCCCCCCCTCTTGCATTCTGTACCATCCTTCAACAGTCAACAAACACCACATCCCCCCCTCTTGCATTCTGTACCATCCTTCAACAGTCAGCAAACACCACATCCCCCCCCCTCTTGCATTCTGTACCATCCATCAACAGTCAGCAAACACCACATCCCCCCTCTTGCATTCTGTACCATCCTTCAATAGTCAGCAAACACCACATCCCCCCCTCTTGCATTCTGTACCATCCTTCAACAGTCAGCAAACACCACATCTCCCCCCCCCCAACTTGCATTCTGTACCATCCTTCAACAGTCAGCAAACACCACATCTCCCACCCCCCAACTTGCATTCTGTACCATCCTTCAACAGTCAGCAAACACCACATCCCCCCTCTTGCATTCTGTACCATCCTTCAACAGTCAGCAAACACCACATCCCCCCTCTTGAATTCTGTACCATCCTTCAACAGTCAGCAAACACCACATCCCCCCCTCTTGCATGCTGTACCATCCTTCAACAGTCAGCAAACACCACATCCCCCCTCTTGCATTCTGTACCATCCTTCAACAGTCAGCCAACACCACATCCCCCCTCTTGCATTCTGTACCATCCTTCAACAGTCAGCAAACACCGCATCCCCCCCTCTTGCATTCTGTACCATCCTTCAACAGTCAACAAACACCACATCCCCCCCTCTTGCATTCTGTACCATCCTTCAACAGTCAGCAAACACCACATCCCCCCCCCTCTTGCATTCTGTACCATCCATCAACAGTCAGCAAACACCACATCCCCCCTCTTGCATTCTGTACCATCCTTCAATAGTCAGCAAACACCACATCCCCCCCTCTTGCATTCTGTACCATCCTTCAACAGTCAGCAAACACCACATCTCCCCCCCCCAACTTGCATTCTGTACCATCCTTCAACAGTCAGCAAACACCACATCCCCCCCCCTCTTGCATTCTGTACCATCCTTCAACAGTCAGCAAACACCACATCCCCCCTCTTGCATTCTGTACCATCCTTCAACAGTCAGCAAACACCACATCCCCCCCTCTTGCATTCTGTACCATCCTTCAACAGTCAGTAAACACCACATCCCCCCCTTGCATTCTGTACCATCCTTCAACAGTCAGCAAACACCACATCCCCCCCTTGCATTCTGTACCATCCTTCAACAGTCAGCAAACACCACATCCCCCCTCTTGCATTCTGTACCATCCTTCAACAGTCAGCAAACACCACATCCCCCCACCCCCTCTTGCATTCTGTACCATCCTTTAACAGTCAGCAAACACCACATCCCCCCTCTTGCATTCTGTACCATCCTTCAACAGTCAGCAAACACCACATCCCCCCCTCTTGCATTCTGTACCATCCTTCAACAGTCAGCAAACACCACATCCCCCCTCTTGCATTCTGTACCATCCTTCAACAGTCAGCAAACACCACACCCCCCCCCTCTTGCATTCTGTACCATCCTTCAACAGTCAGCAAACACCACATCCCCCCTCTTGCATTCTGTACCATCCTTCAACAGTCAGCCAACACCACATCCCCCCTCTTGCATTCTGTACCATCCTTCAACAGTCAGCAAACACCGCATCCCCCCCCTCTTGCATTCTGTACCATCCTTCAACAGTCAACAAACACCACATCCCCCCCTCTTGCATTCTGTACCATCCTTCAACAGTCAGCAAACACCACATCCCCCCCCCCCTCTTGCATTCTGTACCATCCATCAACAGTCAGCAAACACCACATCCCCCCTCTTGCATTCTGTACCATCCTTCAATAGTCAGCAAACACCACATCCCCCCCTCTTGCATTCTGTACCATCCTTCAACAGTCAGCAAACACCACATCCCCCCTCCGATACACCATTACAATGTGCACGGCCGGCTTTCAAACCAATGACTTAATTTGACTTAATTGAATTTGTATCAGGAACGTAGTTAAGTGGGTTGGAATGTTTAAATCCCCTCCCCCTTAACATATTGGAACATTTCGGCTTCAGAATTGACAAAAAGCGGTGCAAAAAAGCACCAAAAAAAAACCTCTCCCTTATCAACTGTTGACAATACGATATCAAACTGTATATCAAAAAATAGAATCTGACACCTGAAAACATGCGAATGAATATTTATTTTGTAGGTAACATCCACCCCCTACGCTTTAAGAGTCATATCTACGGTCCCGATTTGTAAGACGAATTCACTATCCCCTCTACCACTGAGCTGATTTTTTTTTCATCGGAAAATATGTAAATCCGAGCGTATCCCTAACCCTTATTTCTTCTGAATACATCTCAACAACTCAAAAGACATATTTTTACCTGAAGTAACGCATGTCCTGTAATTATGATAATTCTATTCAGCTTCATGGGCTCTATTAACATTAGTTGCAGTAATTTGTCTAGAAATGTGTTTCCATTTACAAATCAGATTACCTCTATCTAGTGTAACATTCATTTCTCAAACTGCAGAAACATAACTACATCAATTATTCAAATCGACATCATTCAAACAGGGAAAAAATATCAGAACAAAAAATAGTTCAGTGCATGATACAAAAACATGGCCTACTAATATCATGGGACGTCTTAGTCAAATAAATTTGCTGATATTTGATTGATCCGTGTTTTTTATTTGGCGGGCGACGCGACGCAAATGCAAAATGACCAATGAAAACCTCGGTTCAGTCAGATCAAACAAGATAAATGTCGAAGCCATTTGGGTCAGGTTGTAAGAAGCTCTGTCTAAAACCGGTTTGCCCACTAACATGTCACGCCAGTATTGTACAAAATCTCCCACGAAAATTCTTGGCCAGCTTTCAACTGTTTATCAATATCTTTTCTAGCAAATATTATAATATCAGCGGGTTCCTATTCTCACGTTATGCAATCTACAAACACCAGTGAATAAAAACGGTACTTCTCTTATAATAACCCGCGAACGCTATGTAAATAAATAGCATTCATTTGTTCGCCTGATCTGGGTTTTTTTTATTAACGTCAGAATAATGGCTCTGCGCTCTTAAACAGTAATGGTTGAAATACTTTCTGATGACGCGATATCAGTGGCGTAGATAGTGTATATGACGGCTTCCGGTTCGAAAAAAAACCAAGTTGGCGCCCCTGCCTAGGCCCCTAAGTTTGGAGATTGGCTCGGACCCCCTGCCTCGCAAGTGATGTACTTTCAACGATTTTGGTACTCCTAACTAGGCCCCTAAGTTTGGAGATTGGCTCGGACCTCCTGCCTCGCTAGTGATGTACTTTCAACGTTTTTGGTGCCCCTAACTAGGCCCTTAAGTTTGAAGATTGGCTCGGACATTCTTCCCGTTCCATCCCCCTTCCTTGCTATACCACTGAGTGGTAAAGCTGGTAGATATTTATTTAGATTTGCTATTCAGCAACAGAAATTGATGCACATCGTCAGGAAGAAGTGGTTCTTCTGCGTTCATTCTTAACCTTCTGCTGGTTAGAAGGGTGTTGTCATGAGATTTGTTGGGCAGGTCATCTGGTACATATGCCGGATCATCGACTACTACACAGAGTTCTCTACGATAAATTACAGAAGGGCATATGATCTCAAGGTGGCCAAAAGAAGCGCTACAAGGACACGTTAAAGACCTCACTGAAAGCCTTTGAAATCGATCAAGATACATGGGAAGAACGTGCACTACGGAGCTACATGAAGTTCTACAGTCAAAACATGTTCAGCATCTGGTGAACAGCGGACAATAGCTAGAAAGTCATGGGTAGAATAAAAAACATATACAATGGCCATCTTATTACCAAACTGTTCAGGGAAATTTGCGTCAAGAACAGGGCTTATTGGTCAACAAACTCATTATCAAGTACATATTCTGAATTAATTTTAAAACTTGATGTAACAAATATTCATTATCTCTTGTGATGAACGAACAACATCATGAGAATTGATTGTGTTATGAAATGGTTTTCGACGTGGGTGCGATATCTTCGTATAAGAAAATTAGAAGTGGTAGATGATCATTTGTTAAATATCAGAGCTCGTAGACGAGATAGAAGACGACAGTAAATGTTCAATTTCTGAACATCATAAGTTAACGCGCGTTCACAATAAACTGACAGTAATTTTCAAAATAAGTGTTTGTAGAGTTTCAAGAACGTTTATTCCACCACCATGGAACATGATGATGGTGACAGGGCGGTAGATTTAACCAAAAGGGCATGTGGTGTTTAACAAAAATAAAATTCATTAACCTGTTTTTATTTTCATCTGTAACTCTCTCTTTTTTATAAGTAGGCGAATTTGTTTTACTTAATTTTTTTAAATATTTTTTTGTGGGGGGGGGGGGGGGGTGGGGGGGGGTTGTTGTTAAATTTTATCTTGTGGTTAAATTCTAGGAGGTGGGAATGTTACCTACCTTGTGGTTAAATTCTACGGGGGATGTGCGAATGTTACTTACCTTGAGGTAAAATTCCTAGTACTAAAAGTACTGGTGGGGGGGGGGGGGGTCCTTGGGGGAAAAGTGGAAAATTAGATGCAGTAAAGAAGTGGTTCTAAAGAAGAATTGAAACGGACGAACATGTTGAGAGTATCATAGACAACTAGAAATACTAATCAGGAAAAATTAATCAGGATGTGTTGAAAGAGTACCATACTAGACTTAATAATGTCAGAAAAATACAATTTTTATTTGTTGATTACGCTATGAACCAAGGAGGTCCTGAGAACGTAGTTACAACAGGCAAGATTGAAGGAAAGAGAGACAGAGGACGAAGTCTGTTTACGTGGCATAGTAAAGAGTCAACAACGATAATGATAAAAGATACTGGAAATAGAGAGATGTGGGGTCCATAATGGCCTACTTCAGTCGGTATGGCACCTGATGATGATAATCATGAGTGCGTCTTTGTTTTAAAATAAAAATAAATCGGTTTTTTAAATTTAAATAAAAGAGCACACCTTTCAGCTGCGGACAAGAGTCCACATTGGTGATATCAGGCTGTATGACCAACGCAAATAATGAAGGTTGTGGATCGTGGTAATAGGTCCCCGTGCTACCTATGTCAAACATGGTCCTTAACAACAAAACATAAGAGACAACTGGTTACAACAGCGATGTCTGATAAAAGCCACAGGAGTGACCAGAAGACACAGAATTAGAAACGATGTCATAAGAGAAAGAGTTGGTGTCATATCAATTCTACAATACATACAAAACCAACAGGTACATTGGTTTGGTCATCTGGAAAAAATGCCGTGTGATTCATTAGTTTATAAAGCATATACGAAGAGAAGCAGAAAGAAGAGCCAAGGGTAGACCTAGAGTACGCTGGATCGACAACATCAAAGAGACATTACACGAACACCAAATAACATTATCTGAAGCTGCCAGAAAAGCGAGAACAAGAACATTGTATCTCCCTCGACACCCGTAAACGGTAAAAGAGGAAGGAAAGAAGAAGAAGAAGAAGGTAATAGGTCTAAGACTACACTGCCATCAACGCCTCCGAGTTGCATTCAGCTAGGAAATGCGTACGTAGTATACACTGCTTTATATTACAACTGCTGCGGTAAAAGCAGATAACGTGCTTTAGTATATGACTCTGGAAGTGGGTTTTAGTATATGGCCCTCGAGGCGGATTGAACTGTAGGCTTAACCTAATTTTAACAGACTATGGTAGGAATGAGTGTTAAAGGAAGTCTGTAACCTGGAAGGACAGGAGCCAAGAGATAAGAAACAGTCGAATCAATACAGAGTAAAAGTCCCTGTTTAAATAATTAGGTATGATAAATAATGTTAGCCCCGTCGTCGTAACCTTCGATAACAGTTACCATGTTGTTCTGATAGGCAGACGTTGTGCTTGAACTAGTTGCGGGCAGGGTGGGCGGAACAATAAAGAAACCTGTCGCAAGTGCCAGAGTTGTGCCCTGATGTCGACGTCTGTTTCGATGGCATCAGACTCGAAACACCATCGAGTCGAATGGCTGCTGGAACAGAAGGCGGAGCACTTATGGGAATGCCCCACGTGCTGTGAGGCCAGTTTCTAATCAAGGATCAAGATATGTTAGGCCTGTACTTTCCTGCTACCTTCGCATCGTTAATGTGATTTGCCAGAAACACTTCTTTCTAGTAGGTAGTTAATGAGTTTGTCTCTCTTTTGGAGAGGAGTTCCCTTTCAACCAGCGGACAAAGTCCAATTATGTTTTTTACATTTTTTGACTGTAGCGATTTTTGCTTAAATGCCTGCGGCGAGAATCGAACTCGGTACCTTAGTCGTCATAGCCGCTCTGTACCACGTCACCACAGAGCCGGGCACGTTCTCTACGGGCTGCTTCAAATACAGTTCTTCTATTACAGATCCCTTTTTAGCGCATTATTCTTGTTAAAAACATTAACTTAAACATTATTCTTGTTAAAAACATTGACTCCAACATTATTCTTGTTAGAAACATTAACTTAAACATTATTCTTGTTAAAAACATTAACTTAAACATTATTCTTGTTAAAAACATTAACTTAAACATTATTCTTGTTAAAAACATTAACTTAAACATTATTCTGGTTAAAAATATGAACCTAAACACCCAAACAAAGAACCGTCAAGATTATGTACATGTTAATTCAGCAAACATCACAACTAATAGCCGACAAATATTATTACCGGTTCACTGAATCGGCTAATAATTAAAATAAACAGAAATCCTGGATGAAATTACTCTGTAAATGTGCCCTCAGATTTTCTGAGATTAAATTTCCATAAACCATTTATTTTCAAAGTGTTTCTCAACCTTTGTGAGACCGCGGCCGGATACAATACAATTTGTATACGACCTGGGACATGTCCACATAATTTCTATATACACATACCAAAGAAGCCACAGGAACAAGCTTACAAACAGCACACAAGAAGGCAGTCTCCAGAGAGCTCTTCCACCCCTAACGCCGCAAGGCAAACAAGGACCACGGCTTATAGATAGACATATTTCCGCGGACTGGCCATTTAGAGCCCATGTTCTATCTTATGTACTTAAGTAAGTGCAGGTATCTCGTATACAAGGCCTTAGATACGACTTGTTAATGCTGCTTTTCACTTCACTTTTGGAGGAAGGTATCGCTTTTTTAAAACTGTAAAATGGGTAAGGGTGGGAGGTGTTTTACCTTCAGCGTCTTGTTCTATTTTACTATGGGTAACGGTAAAGGTAGGTCCCATGGCAGCAACCTTCTATAAGAAATGCTGATGACTCTTCCTGTACTAATCCGCAGCAACTATTAAGTGGTGTGGTCAGTGCATATATCCTCAGAATTCCATGAACCGAAAGAGATCACAATTGTAGCCATCCTGAGAGACATGAATGTAAAAGAAAACTGGCTACATAGCATGGTTCTTTTTTTTAGAAAACTACAATATTTTTGGCCATATCAAACGCCATGACGGTCTATAGAAAATAATAATGAAGTGGACGATACCAGGGAGACGAACAAAAGGCAGACTATGAAGAGGATGGATGCAAGACATCAAAGACCACCTGAACATGACAATAACAGAAGCACGAAGACTAGCTCAAGATGGACAGAAGTTTCGAAAGGCTGTGATGACTGCTACATACTGTTCAGGATATGCTATCTGATGTTGATGATGATGACGGTATATATATATATATATATATTTCCAAAACGTTGTATTCATCGCGGATACTCTGAAAGACTTTATGTTCCGGTCAAGCATGTCTACATTGGCCAGACATGCTCATATATTCTTCAATATCGCTGGTCCATCGTCTATTTGGTCTTCCTCTTCTTTTCTGGCAATCTGTCCTCCAGAATAGGCCTTTTGATATCATCGTGTCGCTTTAAGAATACTGTTGCTTCCGTCTTAAATTGTATTTAGAATCTATCACTTAGTTTCAATAATTTCAAGATATATATATATATATATATATATATATATATATATATATATATATATATATATATATATATATATATATATATATATATATATATATATATATATATATATATATATATATTCGTGTTCTGTCAGTCTGTCCGGGTCGCTCTATAAATAGCACAATTACGTCACGGAATACCGTGCGAATCTACTCAAAATGATTGGTGTGTTCTTTTGTTATTCAAAGAAGACGACATTTTTGTACACAAATATTATTAATGCGCTAAAAGGTAAACTTCTGTATCGGCTTGTGGCTAAAGTTATCTAAAAATACATTATATTTAAAATATACATATAATTTGCTTTAAATGATGGATTAAGATGATCCAATCGCAGGAAGCGTAAAAAAAACAAAAGAACGAATAGCTAGTCGTCAAAAAAGTCAAGGGTCACTAGATCGGATTCGTGCAGGAAATGATGCAGAGCATAGACACAAAATTGAAAGAGAGATGCAAAGAATTGATCAAGAAATCCTTCAACAAAGACAAACACGACTTGCTAAGGATGCTGATTGCAAGGATACTATAGTGAGTTTACAAGTTGTTGTCGAAAGGGAAAGCTCATGTTTCTAAAGCCACAAGACATTCATGGTAATAAGTTGGAGTATCCAGAGTTCCTGCTTATGATGCTCTATGGTAATACACAAAATACACACATTTTCGCGAGAATATTCGCTCTTATAATAGCGCTCTTTCTTTCGCGTCAATGAAGCAAATATTACGGATTGTCACGGTTGAGGCCCATATGTTTAAAAAGTTCATGGACAAACTTATCATCGAACTTCTCATATACAACTGGCATACAACAAAGTTCCACATTTCGCTCAGTTGTATGTAGTAGACAGTACTCAAGCAACAGAAGTTCGACAAGCACACGTAGCAAATGCTACATGCAAAAGAGAAATTTGTGATAAAATTGATCAATTTTTTTTTTGTCAACACAATAGACTATCACAGTCGTATCAGTTAATGCGTGTTATCAAAACACGAGAGATTTAGAATGCTGTTAAAACGTGAAGAGATATAGTAAACATGGTCTTCAAGCGCGATTGTCAATCTGATCAACCAATATCTAACGAGAATGCAATAGTTTTCGTCAACAGCGATGGAGAACCACATTTTATCCTCGACATTCGCATTTACCCATTGAATTCAGAGAATCCAACAAAGCAGTTCAATAATGTCAATATACTTAGCTCGAATATGGATCCAATGCCATGCTCGCTTTTGTTCCCATACGGTGAGCTGGGTTTGCAAGCACATTGGTAATGTGAGGCATATCAGAGTAAGCAACTCAATAAATGTCGTTCCGACGGGATCCGAACGAATCTAGTATATATATATAGAGCAAAAAAGAAGCAAAAACGTAAATACGCAGGCATACAAAACAGAGATCTTGGCAGACTACTCGATCTAACGTTCTGCGCCGATGCAGCCATACAAAGATAAGCATGTTTTATGAGAATGAGCCTGAGGCAAGTTTTAAGAAATTAACAGACCGGTAAGCCTCGGGCCTGGGAAATTCAATGCAATGTTATGTACAGCACAGATAATATCACTGAACAGATGAAATTATCAGGTTTCGGTATAACGTCTTGTATTTTAACAAATATACAAGAAGGAAATGTGTTTCCACGTTAAGACCAGTACTACTTCCATGTGATCATTTAAAAAGATGTTGTGAAACTCGTAAGATTGCAAAGGGACATTGCTCTTAAGCATTCCTGGGTTAGCAGTTAACCAAGATACTAAAAGTACCTATTCGTGGTGCACCATGAACAAAATTTGCACTGAAGCCATTGCGAATCAATTTGGTTAACACTTCCTGCTGAAGTCGGATGTGTCAGACCGAAATTCGCTGATATTGCAGATAAGCTGTAATTACATTTTTCTATATTTCTTGTTGTCGTGTGACGTATTCCTTCCAGAACATTGTCTTCCCAATGAACTCTCTGAATCTCTGTCTTGGGCGATGTGGTTTGCATTTTCTAGCGATGTATTCATGTTATCTTTAATGTCCATCGTCTTCTTGGTCTGCCCTTTCTCCTCTTCCCCATGTACTCTTCCCTCCATTATTTGTCTTTCTAAACAGTTGTGTCTCTTTATATGACCAAACATGCGTAGTTTTCTTTTTGTTATTGTGTTTAGTAACCAACACTCTGGAATCTTCAATGTGTTTATAATATCTGAGTTTCTGATTTTTTTCCTTCCATGATATTCTAGGTATTTTTCTCAGAAAAATTATGAACATCAGATGGCAAGACAAGATTCCAGATACACTGTCCTTGATAGAGCTGGTATCCCAAGCATTGACACGATCCTGATGCAAACACAGATTCGTTGGGCAGGTCATTTGGTGCGTATGCCAGACCATCGTCTGCCAAAGATACTTCTCTATGGTGAGCTAGAGAAGGGTATACGATCTCAAGGTGGCCACAGGAAGCGCTACAATGACTCGTTAAAGGACTCACTGAAAGCCTTTGAAATAGACCACGATACATGGGAAGAACTTGCACAAAATAGATCTACATGGCGTTCTAAAATAAAAAGAGCGCATCATCTTGTGAAAAGAAGAGAAATGCAGCAGCTCAACAGCAGAGAGCAGCTAGAAAGTCACGGATAGACCAAGATCCGTCTACAGTCGTTAGTCCATGTCCAAACTGTCCAAGGACATTTACAGCACGAATAGGGCTCATTAGTCATCTACGAACTCATAATCAAGGACATAACTAAAATTGAATTTTCAAAAGTGTATGTAACAAATGGTCATCATCACTTGTGATGGACGAACAACAACAATCTTTCTGTAGCATTTCAGCTAGAAGACGTTGATATTCTTTGCTGCTGTTTTACTTAGGATTGATCTTGGGTTTTCATCGAATTTGTAGCAGTTGTCAATAGTATTATTCGCTTTTCTAGGTATATGGCTGTGGTTCATGCTCACAAGTGTCTATCATTCGTACACATTATGGAAGTTTAATTCGTGGAGATCAATACGGAAAAATTAGGTATTTTATCCAATAAAAATATGGCATAGTGCCTGATTGTGCTTCCCATTCAGCATCAATCGCAAGCGATTAATGTCTCAGACGAATTAATAGAGATTTACTATTTGAAATCGATTTTCTTTCAATGACAAGTCTTCAATGTTAAATTAATACTGCACCGACATTATCGATTTAGAAGCCATACACAGACGATCGATATGTTGGAGACTGTCAGAGAAGAGGGTAAACTAACCAGAACAATGCAGATGACGAAATCGAATGTTTGAGATCAAAAAGTGCATAATATCGCATATTGGGTTCTAATATATGCAGATACTTTTTTTTCCTAATAGCTGAAATCACTAAAAGCAATTTCTGCTGTTGAATGTTATACAGCTACAGTTATACAGCTACAGTTATACAGCTACAGTTATACAGCTACAGTTATACAGCTACAGTAATGCAGCTACAGTTATACAGCTACAGTTATACAGCTACAGTTATACAGCTACAGTTATACAGCTACAGTTATACAGGGAATGTGGGGGGGGGGAGACGAGATTTACAGATCTCATTATCCGTTTATTCGAATGGGATTATACCATCAACCAGGTGATGTTTCTCCTTGGCATCTGTTATCTACCTTCAGCATCCGTGTCACTTATCCAGAAATAACACAATAAATATTGAACGCAATAATACTATCTTCTAGGTGACAGTTGAGGGTGGAAGAAGAAGAGAGCACAAGAAAGTATGAATTGATTATTTTAACTACTGAACAGGAATCATCAAACTTAAAAAATGAATTGGTTTTTAGGGGATTTTTGTTTTGATGTTCTCAGAGTGGCAACCCTGCGACCATGAGTGGATATGGGCTGGATGATGATGATATCCTGTCATGATATAGCAATCGTTATATCTGTTTAACTGACGAAATCTGAAGTGTCGGGCTGTGATAGTATTCAGTTATGAGGTATGATGGTGATGACAGTGCATGTAGAGGCGAAACAGTAGAGTTTCAATATATAGCCTGTTTATTTGGTTCATTACAACGCCCAGTGTTCCAACATCCAGTGTTACAACATCCAGTGTTACAACGTCCAGTGTTACAACATCTGTAATTCTAATGTACATAATCTTTGGCAATATTAAACATCTCTTTATTCACTGGCTTCCCGCTAATACAACTATTCGTTCTATCTGCAAGCTAAGACTCTTCTTCTACCTATTCTTCGGACTCCCCGTCTGAGATGCTAAGCGGCTAGAATTTACAACCTGTTGTCCTAATATCGTTGTTGTCTACTCT
This sequence comes from Meghimatium bilineatum, assembly GCA_034231615.1. Classification (NCBI taxonomy): domain Eukaryota; kingdom Metazoa; phylum Mollusca; class Gastropoda; order Stylommatophora; family Philomycidae; genus Meghimatium; species Meghimatium bilineatum. The sequence goes on along the minus strand of CM067312.1, from coordinate 12,686,264 downwards.
ATATGGCCGTGTGGTGTTCGTAATGGCAATCATTGGATCATATCTGCTTGTAGAGGATGGACAACTTCACTAACTTCAAGTTCCACGACTTGCACGATCATTACTTAGCGTCCTGGAATGTTAGGTTCCTAATATGCGGTTCAACTCCTTAGAACTGTCGATTCCGATATTTCGCTATCCAGCGAAAAGTCTGGTTTTCCTGGAGACTTACATCGTCTCTCAACAAGAGACTAACTCTAGAAACTAACTCAAAACTTCTAACTAAACGAGAATCTTTCCCTTCCTACACTCCGGCTTACTGTCGAGCAAAAAAACTACGACCGACTCCTTTGGCCGCCTAGCTTAGAATATTTTATTTCCGTGTTCCACCAACTTAGAAAAGACTTCTGACCAATGAAAATGCTATATCCATCTCACACACGTTCTCACGTCCCGACATCTTTGTTCATTATACACAAGGGTGCGGAAAGCCGTTATATCAACACATGCTCACACATTCATACTTTCCATGGAATCATATTTTTTCCTAGTCTATCGTTCTTTTATGAGCGCTTAAAGAATGTCTGGTATCCGAAAACATATTAGTGTTCGGTCCTACCAAGTCCTGTACAGATGGCGGAGAATGAACAATGCCTATTAGTTTGGATGTCTACCTCATGTCGCTTGTTCTCACGACAGTGTCCAGAGAACAATGCATGTTGTCTCGCCCGTCCGTCTTTTTACATTAACGCGGCTGCAGACATCTATAGTGGCCATTTTATCCGCGGCAGGTGTGCGACAATATTTTCACATGAGCCAATATGGACTGGTCACGCAACCTATCGTTGTTGTATTCCCACCGTTACTCTCTCACTGTCTGTGAAGGGTTCTCACTATCTAATGTGATGCCCTTAGCTTGGGAAGGGTTCTCATTTCTTGCTGAGATGTCTACCCTACTCTGGCACAGAGTTATTGATGCAAATAAAATGGCAACGCAACGCATTTCTCTGCACTACTCCCTTTCTATTCCCCCAATATTTTGGCCCTCTCAGGACACGCCGACCAGACCCCAGGTCAAACCACCAGTCCCTAACAGGATAACACAAGCCATTAGGCCAATGTATATGCCCTGATGTAACCACAGGAAAACCATTACAAGGTTGAAAGAGGAGTGTCTTCGTCTAGGAAGACACACCCACCCACCAACTAACAAACAACAAATTCTCTGCACTACATCCTGCTTTAAATCTAGTAAGACCATTGTTTCGCTACCAGATGTCCAGCGGAATTTTGAGAACAAACGCAAAATAAACACTATCCTTTCTGAACACCTTCCAAATTTGAGTTCGTTCTTTGGCCTGAAGGTTCATGCCCTTTAACCCAATGCCATTGTGTGATATATGCATGTTTGTGAGCTGTTGTTGTGTTGCGTATAAGTTGTTCAATTTATCTGACATTAGAGAGATAAGCAATGTTCTGACATGGAGTATGTTGTAGTCAGGGCCGGCCCTAACAATTGTGGGGCCCAATGCGATACGGATTGCGCGGGGCCCAGTCTGTGTAGGGAAGAGGATAATAAAATAAATTCTAATATAAATTTATGGGCCTATGAAGTGCGGGGCCCACTGCGGCCGCATAGGTTGCAATGGCCTAAGACCGGCCCTGGTTGTAGTTGTGTTCTGTTTATGTAATTGTTACGCTGTACATGTTATGTACGAAGTCGGAAGATGATACTGTCGTGTTTTTTTATGTAACCAACGTATGGGCCGGGAATCATTGAGGATTAACTTAATACAGTAACTGATAACGTGGTTTTGTCACGCGGTATTTTAAAACAATAATGCGGTTTTTTTTTAATTCTTTATTTCTCCTTTTAATTTTGATGGATACCATCGCGACGTCGAGACATTTGGGTATCCCACAAATTAAACGAAACAGGTGAATGAAAACCGGGATAAACTGTCACAGATAAACTAGGACATCTAAAACTAATCTTATAAAATATATATTATGTCACAGTGCTACTAACCTTTGCTTCTCTTTACAGCCCCATTAACACTTGCTCATTCTAATGAATGCCAATTCCACTACTTGCTTTTTCTAACATTTTGATAAATTGCTTTTTTTCGGGAAGAGGTTGTCTCAACAATATATTATGCACTATCAATGATTGTCTAACCCAATTTATTTCGAAATTGTCGCATGTTTCTTATTGAATTCAGGGATATGTTATGTGAATCTCAATTAATGCATATCTCTGACATTCTTCTAGACTATAAGATTTTTTGGAGAAAGCTTGATTTCTTTTTCAATTTCTAAATGACTTGTTTTTACGAAGCATCAGTGTGCTGTCGTAGCCTAAAAGGGGAGAAAATATTAGCAAGACTGTGCTCCAACGCATAACATACTCAAGAGGTTTGTGGTGGAATTAACCCGTCCATACCATGGAGGGTAAAATTGATTCAGAATCCATGCTGCTGCCCGATGTTTAGAAGATTTTTTTCAGAAGTATAAATCATGGTCGCTAACAAGACATGGTGAAATGTCGCTATAAAGACTTGGTGAAGTGTCGCTATCAAGACTTGGTGAAATATCGCTATCAAGACTTGGTGAAATGTCGCTATCAAGACTTGGTGAAATGTCGCTATCAATACTTGGTGAAATGTCGCTATCAAGACTTGGTGAAATGTCGCTATTAAGACTAGGGTGAGGTATCGCTCTCAAGATTAGGTGAGATATATCTCTCAGGACATAGTGAGATGTTGCTATCTAAACTAGGTAAGATGTCGCTCTCAAGAATATGTTTGATTTCGCTCTCAAGACTAGTTAAGATGTCGCTCTCAAGACATGGTAAGATGTCTCTCTCAAGACATGGTAAGATGTCTCTCTCAAGACATGGTGAGGTATCGTTCTCAAGACTAGGTGAGGTATCGTTCTCAAGACTAGGTGAGGTATCGCTCTCAAGACTAGGTGAGGTATCGCTCTCAAGACTAGGTGAGGTATCGCTCTCAAGACTAGGTGAGGTATCGCTCTCAAGACTAGGTGAGGTATCGCTCTCAAGACTAGGTGGAATCTTGATCTCAAGAATGGGTGAGATTTTTCTCTCAAGACTAGGTGAGATATGATGTAAAGATCGGAACAGCCCGTAAGGTGAAATATAATAGCCCTACATATATAGGAAAGAACTGGTAAATTAGCATTGAATCGAATTGGAACTGTCGATCGCAACATTCTCATGGATTTATTGAGACAGAGATCTGACACACCTACGCACTTGTTCGGTTTGCTGTGGTGATAACCTGCAATCATAACTCTATACTCAAGTCTGATGTGTCCTACGCATATGTCCCAGTCAAGCTGTAAATCATCATACAACGCATTTCATTCTTCAGACTACATCCTGCTAGTCCGCAGGAGTTTGAGAATGAACAAAGAAGTTTTCATCATAACTTTGAAATCCAGTTGAAGATGAAATAGTTGATTTCTTCCTTCAGTTCAGACAGATCTTCAATGGATGTTCATTACAGGAAAATTCACCTCAAACAACGGTCTGTCAGTCAAGAGATATCTATAAAACTCTCGGCAAGCTAATTATGTCAAGTCACTGTCGCTTACATATAATTTTAGCGTGACACCGGATACAATCTTTAAACACCGCCTGCCGTGTGTTCGAGAGTACAAAATAGTGCAATTTCACACTTAAATCATATACATATACATATATATGTAATATATATATATGTAATCCTCATATATGTAAGGTCATGTT